>JASEVX010000012.1:17612265-17823093 GCA_031761405.1 Serripes groenlandicus
GACAAGGTTTCCCGCAATCATGGTTTTCCAGTTAGCTATCAAAAGTTTAAAAGATGACGCCCTTGCCGAATAAGCAAATGGTCTTGATAAAGGTCCGACTGTGGATGAGATTCACTGGACTCTGACGGTGATGTGAGATTGATATAATTGACCTCTTTGAAACTTGTGGCCCATCTCTAGTATAAACGTTTTGAAAACGTTGTTGGGAACGGACTAAAACAAGGTCAACAGCGTCTCTTCGTTTCTGGGCGGGCCTCATGACCGTATTTTGGGGTTGTTGGGAAAGGACTAAAACAAGCTCTTCTGGTTGATTTTGTCTACTAAACGGAATATGGAATAAACCAACAAGTGTTAATATTTAGCCTAAACAATTTAACGTTGAAATAAGAATGTGGCCATAACATCTGAATACACATCAACACAATAGGAAATACCGAGTTAAAAACATTGTACCTCTTCCGAAAGTGTTTTCAAAAGTCATTTGCTGCGTCTGCAGACGTCGTCGAGATGATGTGATCGAGACGTTTGCTATTTTAATTTCAGATGGTACGATTGACATTTACTGTCACGGGACTACGGGTAACGCCCAGATCCGGGAGACTCACAGGGTCAAATGTAACGACCCGGATAGTATGGGTGTGGACAAGGCATTCGCTTAACTCCTCAAGGATGTGTTTGTAGAGAAGGTTTGTGGTCAATTTAAAGACGCATGTCCAATTACACGTCGTTTTTCCGCCAGTTTGAAACAAACAAGAGGGAATTGTCTCCCTTTAAAGACGTTTTCAGCATCACACTTCCGTATGATCTATATGAGCTGTATAAAGAAGTGAATGGGATAGAGTTTAAAGCAGGGCTTACCAAGTCAACCTTTGCCGATAACTTCACGTGTAAACTAGGAACGAAGGTCCGGATGAAAGCTGATTTTGTCAGTCGAAATCTCTTCGCAAAAAGCGTGGCGGGGATAGTAAAATGTGTGAAAGGAATCTTAAAAACCACAGGACTGTAGAACATGGAACACCTTCTATTAGTTTGCGGGTATGGGAAGTCAAAGGTACTGCAAGAACGCCGGCGAGAGGAGTTCCCGGCATTGATGATTGAGTACGACGAAAACATACATTCTAAAGACCAAATCAATAATCCTGACGGCCAGGAGATTGTTAATGCGTTTATGTTATTTGTGAAATGTTAACCTGTCCATTGAAATTGATTATTAAATAGACGTGGGTACAAAGTTATTGCCGTAGATATGAATCGAGAGGTGGACGTTGAAAACAATGCCGATGACGATTACATCCAAGTGTATCCCAGCGATCCACGATGCACAGAGCTTGGGAAAATAACGGCAGAAGTCACAAACAAGGACGTACAGCTCAAAGATCGCACATACATCATGCATACTTTGTTTGGCAAGACAGAAATAGAGTGCGTGGTCACAAACACTGTTACAAAGAAACTGTTGCAAGCGTAAACGGATTGTAAAGGTTTATAATTGCAGTTGCCATGTACATATTGAAGATCAATGAATAATCCATACACTTTTGTATCAATTATCAACATAATTGTTTTACGCCTTGCATCGAATGATCACATAAGACAATCCGTCGAAATCCAAATGGTTAGAATTCGAAGATAACTGAGCCGTGTTCTGCGTAAACCATCCATTGTAGATCAATATCAGCCAATGAACCAGGACCGTTCGATTCGTCTGTACACTGTTCGTCTATTTATCATATACGATTTCAGAAAACCTCTCTACAGCAGCATCCTGTTGGGTCCTTAGCATGGCCACGCATATATTTTGTCACACGTGTATTAATAACGTTAAGATTGGTTTTCGCAGATCACCGCGCAATCGTTGATCTGGGGCTGGTTTATTGCATGTAACTATACAGCGAAGACTTTCCCGGGCGAAGGAGATCCATTTTCATCTGACTCAGTTCACATATGGGTGGTTCCCCAGGGAAATTAATCTTTGCGTTAAAGTTTCACGTCTGTACAAATACGTTTTTAAAATTGTTTACCTCCCCTGACATCACGCGTTATCGCAAATATGGGTTTTAGTTCAACGATGAATCAATTGAGGGATAAGTGTGCCCCCTCCATGGTAAGGGATCAAATTGGATACTTTTTAAACAGAAGTTTCTAAACACTGTCTATGACTAATTGGCAAACAGTGTAGATCCCGATCAATTAGTACACGTATGGCACAAATGACTTGTAATGCGTACCGGTTAATGCAAAACGATCCAAATGGAAACTGTTATACGGAAGTTTCTTGACATCATCTGTGACGGATTGGAGAGTAATGTATGACTGCACAGACGCGCTGGTAGATCTGGTTCTACACGGGTAGTATATGCCCTTATGTTAGTTTTCGCTTCTTTTAAACAATTCATGTGTATGTAAACAAAGCACCGGTTCTCAAAACATTTATTACGTATAATACATTTTTGGAAATAATAAACAGTCCTTGAACTAAAGGTTCGAGAATAGGCACGGTTTTAGAATAGGGACCTGCTTGACCGACTTTCACATTTGTTGTAAAACAAATGTCATGCCAAAATATTAACTATATAGTTCTATCCATTTTCATCTGACTCAGTTCACATATGGGTGGTTCTCCAGAGAAACTAATCTTTGCGTTAAAGTTACATATCTGTAAACACATAAATTAGATAGGTTACCTCCCCTGATATCACGCTATCGCATAGATAGGTTTGCTCAACGAGGAATTAATTTAATGGTTAGAGTGCCAATCCATGGGAATAAAATGGAATATAATCATGATAAAAAGCACTGTTTCAGAATATGACAATACTCGGTACTTAGGCTATTCATAAAATATATCATATATTTCACTGTGTATCCATCCTCGGTAGCCAGGCTATTCATACAATGTATCATATATTTTATGAATAGCCCGGGTACCGAGGATGTGTTTATCCTGACCTTTACGAATATCTAAACGTGAGACTCGAATAGGTATAATGGGTTTCGATGCCGATGCCGGGCAAACATTAACAAAGATAACATGCGACGTTATACCGACCATTTTAAAGAGCCGTTTATTTCCATTTTGTTTTGGTTTGAAAAAAGATATCCATTCCCACCGCCAATGCTATTTATAAATCAACTACCGCTTCTAAGCACGCCAAATATGATTTAATACATACGGGGATGCTATTGTTCGAAGTAGCCTTGGCTTGGGAAGATACTGCTACTTTATCTACAAATAAAATAGCAAAATGACAAAGAAACCAACAACATTATTTTGTAAAAGAATATAATATTAGTTTGTCAAATATAATTACTCAATGCATTTATCAACATTTATTATAATGAAAGTTTCAAAGGATACAAGTAACATGATTTTGAAGAATTAAAATTTCACAGATTTACTTCATATTATTTTGGAACGATAACGTTTGATCCAGATTGACGTAGTGTGCCTAATAATCAATGTTAGATCGCCTTAAACCCTTTCCCACTTGTAGACGTTTTCTGATGCCTCTGCAGCAGACGACTTTTGAAATCATTGTGGCTAAAAGAGAAATTGCTCCATTCACCACAATGATTTCAACTGTATTCAATAGTTATTCATTCATTTATAGTTTTTCCAAATTTTGCCTATATGTTTTCAAAGTCGTTTGCTGCAGATGTGTTGTATGTTTGAGAGGGTTAACCTAACATTTCTCGTCGTGATACTTATGGAACATGACTGAACAGAAATTCCATTATAAACAGAAATAGGCATATACATCTTTATTTTTAGAATATAGACCAATAAAACAACTTATAATGACATATTTAAAGTGAACAGATAGTGACAATAATATAACAAGAGGACCATAATGGTCCTGAATCGCTCACGTTATTTGATAGAAATCACAATTGTTCAGATATATACATATAAGGAAAACAAGCTTCGCCACCTGGCGGCCATGTTGTCATTATATTGGAATATTTTGAAGAATTTTGAAAGAGGGTAACCCCAGAAATATTTGTGCCAAATTATTTTCAAATCCCGTCAGTTCTTTTGTACAAGAAGATTGTTTAAGTATTCACTATATATTATATATATATGTAAGGAAAACAAGCTTCGCACCAGCGGCAATGTCTTTCAACGGATAAGAATAATTTAAACAATTTTGAAAGAGGATTACCCAAGTATCATTAGGCTTATGCCAAATCATTTTCAAAACGGGCCAGTACTTTTCGACAAGAAGATTCTTTAAGTTTTCAATATATATGCATATTAGGAAAACAAGCTCCGCCCGATCCCTGGTGGCCATGTTTTTCAACAGATCGGAATAATTTGATCAATCTTGAAAGAGGGTATCCCTAGGACATTTGTTTCAAATTATTTTCACATTGGGCCAGTACGTTTGGAAAAGAAGATATTTTAAGTTTTCACTATGCAATTATAAGGACAACAAGGTCCGCCTCATGGCGGCTTTGTTATTCAACGGATCGGACAAATTTAAACAATCTTGGTAGATTTCACGCAATGAATATTTGGGCAAACTTTATCTTTAATCGGGCCTTTTCTTTTGGACAAGAAGATTTTTGAAACTTTTGGCATTTCCCCTTTTCTGATTCCGCAGCATCCAAATTTCTACATGGAATTGAATTCTTTGAACAACTTTGAAAGAAGAACTTTCCTGTGTACTTATTTTGAATTTGGTTCATTGGTTTAGGAGGATAAGCAGTTTGTACAGACAGACAGGCGACGACGATGGACGACGGACGGTGAGTGATCACAAACACTTCTGTAAAGCAATATCTATTTGGATTATTTTGTATAGGCGCGCATGCAAGTCTTTTTACCATATATGAAATGATTGATCGGACTCCACACTGCCGGTCATTAAATCATTGACGGTTTCAAGAAACTTCTGTTCAAAAAGTATCCATTTGGATCCCATTTCCATGGATGCGCACAGCAATCTTATTCCACACGGATAATGTTAAAGCTAAGATTGGTTTTCCTTAAGCCGCACCCATATGTGAACTGAGTCAGAAGGAAAGGGATTTACCTGGCCCATGCGAGTCTTTGCTTTCTATTCATATGCAACTTACCAGCCACTGATCAACATTTGAGTGGTGTTCTGCGAAAATCAACCTTAACGTTATTAATACACGTGTGGCAAAATATATGCGTGGTCTTCATGCTAAGGACCTAAAAGGATGCTGCGTTAGAGAAGATGTGTTAATCCTTATATAACACATTGCCGAACAGTGTACATCCAGATGAAATAGCCCGGTATAATTGGCTTGTATTGATCTACAATGGTTGGTTTACGCAGAACACCGATCTCTTAACTTAGAAATATAACTTCGTGGTTGTTAACGCAGTGTAATCTAATGTGACAATTCGAAGCAGAACCTTAAATATGTTGATACAACAGTGACTATATTCTCTATCATTATTCATTGTGCTTCAATATGTACATGTACATGTCAACTGCAATTCTCAAGCTATGAAATCAATTTTCGCTTTCGACTGTTTCTTTGTGATTGTGTTTGTTACCACGCCCTCTATTTCAGTCTTGCCAAACAAAATATTCAAGTTGAATTTGCGATCATTGAGCGGGACGTCCATGTTAGTGACTTCTGCCGTTATTTCGCCAAGCTCTGTGCATCGTGGATCGCTGGCATACAGAGGTACGTAATCGTCATCTGCATTGTTTTCGGCGTCCACCTCTCGATTCATATCTACGGCATAAACCGGAAACACTATTTCTTTCTGATCTTCCGTTACCGGAACATAAGTCCCCGCGTCAATTTCATTATCGTTTTCAATGGATTGGTTACATTTCGCAAGTAACTTAAACGTAAGAACCTTCTTCAGCCCGTCATAATTCTTGATTTTGTCTTTATCATGTATTTTCTCGTCGTACTTAACAGCGATTCGGGTACCATAGGTGAACGGGGCTACTCTTTCCCGGACCACCGAGGGATCATGGCCAAAGATTACGGCGCCAATAAGTACAGCAAGGCCTGGTTCCCGTGGCACGACGATCGTCAATGCGGAGAACTCCTCTCGTAGGCGTTCTTGAAGTACCTTTGACTCCCCATACCCGCCAACTAATAGAAGGTGTTCCACGTCCTCCAGTCCTGTGGTTTTTAAGATCCCCTTCACACACTTTACTATCCCCGCCACGCTTTTTTCGAAGAGAATTCGACTGACATAATCAGCCTTCATCTGCACCTTCGTGCCTGGCTTGCACGTGATCTTATCGGCGAAGGGTGACTTGGAAAGTCCTGCTTCAAACTCTATCCCATTCTCTTCTTTATACAGCTCATACAGATCAGACGGAAGTGTGATGTTGAAAAGATCTTTAAATGGAGATAATTCCCTCTTTTTCGTTTCAAACCGGCGGAAAAACGACGTGTAATTGGCCATGCGTTCGTCTTTGAATCGACGACAAACCTTCTCTCCGAACACATCCTCGAGGAGTTTAGCGAATTCCTTGTCCACACACATACCACCTAGGTCGTTACCTTTGACCCTGTGAATCTCCCGGATCTTGGCGTTACCTATAATCTCGTGACAGGAAATGTCAATCGTACCACCTAAAATTAGAGGTGTTACTAAATTACATAATCTCGACAATTGTACTCTCAGATGTTTCAACGGCTCCTAACAAAACATCATCAAGTATGCACCTATTAGCCAAACTGTTTGCTGCCCAACTCAACATCTATCTTGATACTCACCGAGTTGTCTAAGAACTCTTCTAATGTAAAGCTGGACCAGTCCATGTGAAAAATTCAGCATTGGTATGGCTAAAAACATTTATAATTAATTCAGTTATTTTTTTCCCAAATACAACAGTTAACAGCAGACGACATCGAAATAACATCGACAAAATAGAGAATGTCCTTATATATAATAGTTTAATAATTGCGCGGGGTGCATCAGCACCAGTGCATCAGCACCAGTGCATATATTGGTTGTGTTTAAAACTACCACTGGTGCAATGGACTTGAGCATGCACCGTGTTAATCTTCTTGATCGCGCATGCGTTGTATTATACCGTCAGCTCTCGGATATTTCCGTAGCAGTTCGTTACTAGACTGGTTCTCGTTCAAGTTTGCAATAGAATATTAAGATTAGTGAACCAGTCTATTTAAATGCGAGTAGTTTTATTGAATCAAAATGTAATTAAAACCATAGTGTAACGTGTACTGGCGTTAAGCCATCGCGGGTCAGCCATCCAGGCACTAACCACGATGAACGTTGCTTAACTTTACGAAAAGGTCAACCACTCTACTGACGCAGCTATAAAAGCCGGCTTCCAAAGCCAGGATGTAGAAGTGATATTTATACCTATTGCGAAGTTATTGTGCTAAATTTTGGGATTTTAATAATATATTAAGGGGGAAATGACGCGCATGCGCAGACAAATGTTTACAATCATTTTGGGAGATCGAGGTCAACACGTTAGGAAAAGTAATTTTTGTTTTCGTTGTACGTGTTTAACTGAAAAATTATTGTTATCATATATTTATATCATATATTTAATAGCGGGTTTCGTGTTTTTCGAATCAAACAGTATTTCTTAAGCCATAAAATGCTGATTCCCGCGCTAACATCGAACTGTTGCATCTTGCAGCAACTCTTGTTGAATATATAGCTGATAACATTGTGGCAACATTGAGAATTGCTCGGTAAGGGTAATTTGTCCCAATGTTCACATAAGTTGTCTGCTGCAAAGACGTCAGAATGCGTATATATGTGGGACAGAGTTAGTGTATGGCATATATGTATAGTAATACCTCCACAGTCCAGTACGATGTACTTGGTTCCCGATTTAAACGACTCCACTCCCTTGGCATCCTTACTAACAGGTTGGTTCATGCAGTAAATCGAGGCCGCCTCGGGTTCAAGCACAATCGTAAGTTGGGCGTCAGGTATACCCGCCTAAATTGAAATGAGACATTATTGCAATGGTAGAGCGTCGGCATCTCTTATCCATTATCCGTGTTCGAATCCCGCAATTGGCGGGTTCTGTTTTTTAGAAGTTGTCCAGCAAGCAGACATCAAGAGTTATCAATAAAAGCTGCAAGCTTTGCACAATAGATTAATTTAAACTTAAAAAAGTGTGACAGAAGGAGAAAGTGCTAATGGTTAGCCCTTTTCCATATACATCAACTCTGCAGAAGACGCCTTTGAATATTCTGCAGCAGACGACTATTTTCAAATGAGCCTCATCAAGCGATTTCGGGGACACTCCACTTTCTCATCATTTGAGCCCATCCGTGCTAAAAGGTACAAGTTAGTACTTCTAAACAGAAAACCCTGTCCATGTGTTCAGTCTAATAAAATCCACCAAAATTGACGGAAGCCCATAATAAGCGGTTATGTAAACAATGTAGAACTTGATCAGACTGAGTGGATTCCCATGCTGACCTGGATCGGCATTGTTCAGCAAAGGCCAGTTTGTACCTTTTTCCAAAGTATAGGTTCATTTATTATAAGTTTCATTGTGGCAAAAGGAGAAATTGCTTAACGATTTCATAAGTCGCTGTAAATGCGTCAGAAAGCGTCTACATGTGGGAAAGGGTTAACGCTGTTTGCCAAGTAGCATTGCCATTCAATCGTATTTGATTGATTTTTTAATCAATTTCATAATCCGTTCAGTAGAATAGCTCAACAAAGACGAGCTTGATTAAGTTATTTAGCTTCAAAAGGTGTCTACTGCACAGGGATCAAAATATAATTATATTGAGGAAAAGTATATGAATTTATGAATTTCACATCATACCAACCTTTACGCCAGCTTCTCGCATGAACTGTTTGGCCTTTGCCTTCCAGATAGCTGGTACCGTCAGAGTCCAGTGAATCTCATCCATAGTCAGACCTTTATCAAAACGATTGCCGAATGCGGCAAGTGCTTCGTCTTTTAAACTCTGGATAGCCAACTTGAAAATCGTGATTGCAGGCAACCTTGTCCCGTTTTCAGCTATCAGCTCTGTTTTTCTAGTAAGTTTCTTAAAAAAGAGATGGCACAGTACTTTGTATTGAAACATTTTCCAGTACGTAAGAGCAAGTAGATAGGTAGAGAGAGAGACAGAGAGAGAGAGAGACAGATAGAGAGACAGAGAGAGAGAGAGAGAGAGAGAGAGAGAGAGAGAAGAGAGAGAGAGAGAGAGAGAGAGAGAGAGAGAGAGAGACACACACACACACACACACACACACACACACACACACACACACACACACACACACACACACACACACACACACACACACAGACAGACAGATGCATAAAACATGTATTGTACTTACATTTTCCTGGAATAAAACCATTTTGAAGCGGCGGAAGTAGAAATAGCCTTGATGGAACTTTGGACCAATTTCAACGATCTCTTGGAATCTATCTTCTGCTTTGTATCCGAACGCTTCCAATGTTTCACCATCGGGCTGAATGAGTACGGACGTGGACGTCTTCAATGTGATGTTTTCACCGTTGTCCCAATGCGGTGTTATAACTGTAAACGGGAGATTAAACGGTTTCGATAAAAACTGTTTTTACGAAATTCTGTGCTATTAAATCCCCTTTTCAAATTAACACAAATATGCCAAATTTGCATCATATGATTTTTGAAAATATCTCAGTAAATATATGATTTTACCAGTCGATAAAACACAATATGGCGTTATTAGAAATTGTTCTTGATGGCAATTTCTCTTATTACCACAATGTTTTCAACTCTTATCAGTAATTGTACTTTCATTTATAGAGGGTTTTATCTCATTTTTTTACCAAGATAATTTAAAAATCGACGGCTGCAGAATTGTTGAATGTGTGAGAGGGTCAAGAAATCAGATCCATTTTCGTTTTCAAAATTGTACCCCAGTTATGTTTAAAGACGTCTACTGCATATTTATTGTATGTAGGAAAGGGTTTACGATAAATTATTATTCTATTTATATAGCGCTGTTACTCATTAACCACGCGTTCACGTATATGCGGATTTTAGAGAGAGTAAACAGTGACACATATTATAGGTTATTAACACTATTATTTCTAAATAATCCATTGAAACTCATGTTATAAATTGCTACACATGTTTAAACTTATTTATTTACATTGAATAAGGAACAAGTTTTCATCTTATATTAATCACTCTCGATATCTGCTGAACCAGTACTCACGCCGTTTGCGTAGACTTATCCCAAAGACAGAACACGTTCATCACGGGGATTCGAACCCGGGACCTTTAGCACGATATCTCGACGCTCTACCACTGCACCACTTGCGTCCACTTCATTGCTACATGATTTTAAGATAAAGACCTTTAACCCCTGTCTTCCAATACATTGCAATATGATGTATAAATACCTACCTTTTAGCGGGTCTCGCTCGTACTCGGTACGGAAAGAGATCGCCCAGCCGGAGTAAGTTGTCCCAAAGTCGATGGCGACAACCGCGACGTATTGCTTAGGACTGGACATGGTGGTGACTGCTGTAAACATATAGGATGGAATTACAAAGTGGCTCCTTGTCTCCCAACAAAACAGCCTGCAGATATTCTAGTAAATATTCACAAGTCATTCTTATTTCATTCTTACTCTGAATTGTTTCACTAGTTGTGATTAAAATTATAACTAAAATGATTGGCGATTAGAGGGCCTGGTGATTAAACTTAATATTTCGGTTTTAGATAGAGCTGTCGTTTTTTCAAAACGTAATGTTTAAATTGTTTATTTATTCCGATGTCGATTATTATTATTATTATTATCATTATTATTAGTAGTAGTAGTAGCAGTAGTAATAGTAGTACTACAATTATTATTATTACTACAATTATTATTATTATTATTATTATTATTATTATTATTACTACAATTATTATTATTATTACTATTATTATTATTATTATTATTTTTATTATTATTACTATTATTATTATTATTATTATTATTATTATTACTATTATTATTATTATTATTATCATTATTAGTAGTAGTTGTAGTATTAGCAGTAGAAATAGTAGTATTTATTTATTTATTTATTTATTCATTTTAATTCCTCCTAGTGGAGATTGATAAATAACAAATAATCACAAGTTTAAGTTAAATTAACAAATAGTATGGATATAGAGCATCGTTATGCAGTTCATGTACAAATAATAATATGTATATATACACTGTTATATAGTGAGATTTACTGCTTTCCTTCATGGATATGTGCTTTATGACCGTGTTTCATCTTTAAGGTTCGAGCACAGAACGCAGTTAAGTGCATTTTGGAGCTATGTGTGATTTCCGACTCACAGAGATCACACTAGGTTCCTAAGGCAGCTATACACAAACGAGCGCTCGAGCATTAGCCTTTCTGTTTCATGTGAAATATCGATTTCCAGTTTTGAGCCTAGAATCTTCAACATGAAACTTTCAGATGAGTCCGAGCTAAGTTCTTCCGCAATACCAGCATTAACCTCATGTTGTATGCCTAGTATGAACGACGTTTTCTGCGACGTCAAACATGGACACTCACAAATAACGTGTTTTATACCATCGCTGGTAAACGCATAGCACAGTTTACAATACAGATTGTCAGCATCCGGAATGTTTACCCATATTTTAGCAATTGTTCTGGCAATATTTGGCTTAACCTCTGTAAACACATCGTAAATAACACTTGGGTAGATGGCAGTGTGCAACCGTTCAAATCTAGAAAAATCTTGGTCGACACTTATTCTCAATTTCCAGTTGTCGGATTCATATGCATTGACAACAGTATTTACTGTTAATTTCCAGCTAGTCTTAGACGGCAGAAGTCCTGCATTGTTCAAATATGCATTGATCATATTTGAGAGACCATACAATTTCAATATTCTAAAAATATCAGGGATAAAGCCTTTTAAGACCGTTCTAGGATTTTGTATAAAAGCCAAAGCTTTTTTGAGTAGCAAGTTTTTACTCAGTGATCCGTTTCTTAAACTGAGTAGTTTGTGTAAGAACTTTAGTTTTCTTATGTCGATTCTAGATGACAGACGATGCCGACCATAGATTCGCACATGTCGGATCTTGTTCTGGTTTTAAAACCCTGGATAGATTTTACAACATAGTGCTGTAACTTATTGACTGCATCTATATCAGACTGTGACATGTTGTTCCAGAGTTCACTACCGTATAGTAGTGTTGGAACTACGATACTATTGTATAGTTTCACTGACGTAATAGGATTAAGTGCATCAGATCGCATACCTACATCGGCCAATGCAAAGAATGCATTTTTACCTTTTTGACATCTTTCTTTTATTCTATTAGACAATTGAAGTGATGCGTCTTGCCTGATTCCCAAGTGTATCGCATGGTCATGTTCGTGAATATATGTGTTCCCGATGAGAAGTGAAATTGGAGCGTCATGTTTTAACCGATTAAATACAACGATGCTTGATTTACTCGCGCTTACTTCAAACTTCCATTTTGTCGCGTATATTTCCGGAATAATTTCTTGAATTAGAACGCCATTAAATAACTCAGTAAGACATGTGTATAAGACTTTACCTCCATGTATGATATGCTCATTAAGGATAAGGTCATGTGACGGGCTTTTACCGCGTTTTAAATCTTTTACAATATGTTCAACGTTATCGCGGGTAAATGGGGCTATCATATAGTAGTACTACAATTATTATTATTATTATTATTATTATTATTATTATTATTATTATTATTATTACTATTATTATTATTAGTATTATTATTACTATTATTATTATTATTATTATTACTATTATTATTATTATTAATATTATTTAGTTTAAAAATGTGAAAATGATGGAAATTAACAAAAACAAACTCTTCACAAGATAGAAATAATTTGCAATTATCTGAATTAACCTTGCATAGTTTGGGTTTTAACAAATCTCGTTTCAACTAAAATTTAGATCAAGTAAATTAAATAAATGTGAAGTATTTTAACTTACCTGGTTTAAATCGCACACTGTTATGACTACTACAGTCTCGGATAGATAGGTTTTATACACGCATCATGCAATCTTACAGGGAAATCAAAAGATACATTAAATTCATCCTTCTAAGAATTTTGAAATTTAGTTTCAACTTTTTTATTTTACATCGATTGCGAAACTAACTTTAATCTTGTATTAATCACGATCGATGTCTGCTTCCTGGAAACTTAATCAGTACTCGCGCCGTTTGTGTTGAAAGATCACAAAGGCAGAACCCACTCATCACGGGATTCGAACCCGGTACCTTTGGTACTAGATGCTGCCGCTTAACAATTGTGACACTGTCTGGAAGTTTGATCGAAAAACCAACTGTTTACCTGATAAGAGACTGTCAAATGTATGCATGACTGTCTATATTTATATGTTTATATATGTATGTGTGAGGATGTGTATGTATGTGTTAGTATATGTACATGTATGTGTTAGTATATGTTCATGTATGTGTGAGAATGTGTTTAAGTACATATGTGTGTATGTATATGTATGTATGCATGTATATGTATGTATGTATATGTATGTATGCATGTATATGTATGTATGCATTTATATATATGTATGCATGTATATGTATGTATTTGAATGTATATGTATGTATGTAAATATGTGTTTATATGTGTGTGTATTTATATAGGTGTATATGTGGATATATATATATATATATATGGGTATGCGTATATGCATGTATATGACTTCATATATATATATACATGGTTATGGCCAAATGCTAGATAAAGATCTTTGATGTAAACCAAAATAAAATCTTAATATGTTACCCTATTAGTATTATAATTATTATTGAAAGTGTATGAGAAAAACATTGCATAGTCCAAAAAGTGGTGGAAAAATTATATCTTACTTGTTTTGAGCAATTTCTGATTTTCCAACAAGGTTTTTAACAGTTATCTGCTGCATAGGGTGTCGCATGTTGTTTTTATCAGGGAAAATGTTTGAGGAAAAGCTTTCAAAAATAGGCTGCACAATGTCATTTTTAATCATCGGTTGCTATTGCATGTATACCTTTGTCTCGAATACAGACACTAATCATTGGAGATTAGTGTTAACTCACTAAATGGGTTTCCTTTTTAAAATAATGATGAGTATTATTCTTCTTATTATTTTTTTTTTTTTTTTTTTTTTTATTATTACAATTATTATTATTATTATTATTATCATTGTTATTATTATTATTTGTGACGCCTCTGTGGCAGACAACGGTACCATATAAAGGTTGATTTGGGTCATTCTGTTGTCAAATTATATAGACTACAGTTCTAGTAGTTCTTAATGCATTGTTCGATACTATACTTACATCTGTATGTAAACTCTATATTTTGTTCATTACATTGCAATAAATGTGAATAAACGTTTGAGTCTTGGTATCACCATTTATACCATTTGTAAATTGCCTATGGTAAAATGCCGATTTTCCAATACAAACTTGAAAAATAGGTAAAAATATGCACCTAGAACTAAATAACATGTATACATGCAGTTAAGTCTTTGGTTGAAACTGTGCGAAGTCAATATTTTACGTTTTTCAAATATGTGGTAAAGGCATCCGCTTCGGGAGTGCCAGGTCGAAGGTTCGAATCCAAGTAGCGACAGTGGGGTCCGTTCAGTTATGGTTGGTTGGTTAACCGCCAGCTACTTAAATAATGGTATTAACGCAATATCCCCTCTCTCCCCCAACTCCCAAATATTTCAGTCAAATCAGCCCTATGTAATAATTAAGACGAGAAGTACGTACACATTTACCTAGAAACCAATGAATATCGTATAAAAAGAACAACTTGCTTCTAAGAAAGTTGAAAATATCTAGGTATTTCATTTCATATTCGAATTCTCATATTTCGGAAACGACTATTTTTTCAATGAATCTACCTTAAATAATAAGTTTTCTACGAAAACAATAACAGTTAATACGAATAAAGATACAGGTTTAATACGCTAGTGGGCTGCATTTCTAGGATTTTGTCAAAAGATGCATTTCTCTTTCTACCACATATACACGTTATGACTCATCTGCAGCAAACGAATTTTTAAAATATTTTGTAAAAAGGTGAAATTAATCTTTATTTGCCACTCTTTTCTAAAACTGAACTTTTATCGAAAGAGATTTTCCAATTTTTAATTCGTCTGATGCAGATTTGAGGTATGTGAGAAAGGTTTTTAGGTCTATTTAACATTTTGGCCAAAAGTGAAGTCACTGGTTAGACAGTGCAGATGCATTAAGACGCCAAATCGCTATACGCGTGTTTTTAGCTCAGTGAAAAGTCGGCCATAACAAATAGATGAAATTACATATATACTGGATGAATGCATGATGTGTTCATGCCCTTGGCAGGCGGATATTAATTTACCACTTTCTATTAAACTGTTCACAACTGACGTGTCTACGTTTTGGCTGGGAACCAGACTACAGGGTAAGCACATAAACACTTGGCTCTGGATTAAAAAAACCAAAGTGTCTTGTTCCTTGAAATTTTATCGGCTTACCTTTTTGGATTTATCATTCTTTCAGGTTTGGTGCAGTCTTTTACCCTTTAATCCCCGTCAATATTGCCACAACATTTCCTAAAATTTATGATTATCTTTTCTACTCTTTCCTTCACTACCCCACCCACAAACTGCTGACATTGACAATTTAACCCCCCCTCCCCCCCATCCCCCCCCCACACACACACACACCCCCCCCCCGTATCGTACATATTTTTTTTGTCACGTTTGATTTGATATAGTATACCTGTATACCTTGACTCTAACTATGACGATTCCACTTGATATGTAACCCTTTTCTATATCTACACAGACTTACTGTATATTTGAGTTGTGCGGGCTTGTGATACCTTACCCAACACTGCTTGTAACGTACTTGTAGCGCATTTGTTTGCATTTATTTGCAAGTTCGGAAGAGGTGTCAGAAAGCGTTTGTATGTTGGAAAGAGTAATGTGTCTTTTGATATAAACGTGGAAGTTTAACCCCACTGACTGTACACCAATGTATTCTGAATGAATTCCACGCTAGAGTGTCAATAAGACCATAAATTGCGCGACGCGGCTCATATTTACTCATTCAAAGCCGAATTCACAAAGTCGACTCTTCCATGGTGAACATTGTGCTACTCCATTTTTCGTCCAACAGGACATTTTTTGTAAAATTTAATGTCTAAGTGGCAATCAATGCAGATTTCAGGAGAGACAGCTCGTTACTAACTTTCTTACCTGAATCTGCATTGTTTGCAAAAGTCTTAAATTGCATTTGACAGCGAAAGGGTTAATGTCAAATAAAAAGGTATCTGTTATAATCATAACCGTGACGTTCAGTAAGTAGGGGTCAGGATTAAGCTTTGAAACTTCTAGTAAAATATGTTTAAATCGCGTAGATTGTCTTTTTGGAATGTGAATTGACTGATCGTACTGTGTGTCCCATATAAACCTTTGTTGAGCACGATACCTTTGTTTGGATGTCTCGGGTTAGGTGGTGGAGAAGGGGGGGGGGGTATTTTTACGATGGTGTAAATGTTTTCGTAGAAAATGTATATTTTATGTAGGTTCAGGGAAAAGAAAAAAAGTTGTTTACAAAAGATGATAATTACAAATATGTAATGACTTACCTAGAAATTCTTAGAAGCAAGTTGTTGTTGTTCTTCTTCATTCGTTTCTGCGGCCGACTTCCTTTTATGTTTCGAGAAACATTTGGGAGATGGGGAGAGAGGAGATATTTATTACATGCATTTGCCAAAGTGTTGTCTCCAAACGTATGAAACGTTGTTTTCGACGGGATTCCCTTTAGTTAATTATTAAAATATTTCAGACATGTCAAACCTTTGTAAAATCAGAATAAAAAGGAAAAACATCATTATACTAAATTTGATTAAGTCAGCGATCAAACCTGAGATTACTCGAAAAGCCTGATTAATACAAATCTCGCGACATGCTTTAAAAGTTTTGTGAACATTGTATACAGTTAAAAGTGTTTTAACTCGTTCCTACATACACCGAATCTGCAGCAGACGACTTTGAAAACATATTTGCAAAAGAATTGGAAAGTGTATGTAATTGAAAAAAAAAAACACAACCCCCAATTGAAAAGAATAGAAATCTTAGTGGCAAAAGATGAAATTGATCATCATGAGCAATTTACCCTTTTGTCACAATGTTTTCAAAAGTCTTCTGCTGCAGAGACGTCAAAATACGCCAATAAATAAAGTGTTTGTTTATTAAAGTGTCACCCCTCTTGAAAGGTCCAGTAATTTCTGACCTATAAGACGCATTCGTCCTGAATGTGTTTACTTCTCGAGTCCTATCTTTCCAGGCAGCGCGCAGACATACTTTTGGAACTTTTATTTAACTTACTGGTGGCTAAACAACCAAGCCCTATCAGAACGGACCTCGCTGTCACCACTTGGAATCGAACCTACGACCATCCACTCCCAAAGCAGAAACCATAACCACTAGACTATCGGAATAAGTAGAATTGAAAGGATTAAGTTAAAACATTTTACAACTGGAGATGAAAAAATGGTGGATTTCACAACCATCTTTTCAGCCCACCGATTTCCGAACATCCTTGACATTCTATATTTGGTGTAAAAACTTGTTATATTTATATCTGTACAATGAACTGACATATCGTAAATGATGTATTTCAAGAATTGATTAATTAAGTTTGACACAACTGTTAATGTATGGTCACTTCATAAACATCTTAGGCAAGACTGAATGACATTTACAAATTTGCAGAAAATTACTTTGGAAACTTAATTTGAAAAGAAAAACCGAGAAAACTCTAAAAATGACAGTTGAAATCACGTGGAGAAAACAAATGGAAAATCCCTTTCGATAACATATTGGTTTAGAATAGAATATAGCAAATTATCAGCAATTTCTCCTTTTTTTAAAGATAATTTTCTGAAAAGATGTTAGAAAGCGTCTGTATTTGGTAAAGAGTAATGTGTCTTTTGATAAAAACGTATACGTGCAGCCCCACTAACTGAACCCCCTCAATGTATTCTGAATGGATTCCACGCCAGAGTGTCAATAAGACCACACATTCCACACCAGAGTTTCAATAAGACCACACATTCCACACCAGAGAGTCAATAAGACCACACATTCCACACCAGAGAGTCAATAAGACCACACATTCCACGCCAGAGTTACAATAAGACCACACATTGCACGCCAGAGTGTCAATAAGACCACACATTGCACGCCAGAGTGTCAATAAGACCACACATTACACGCCAGAGTGTCAATAAGACCACACATTGCACGCCAGAGTGTCAATAAGACCACACATTACACGCCAGAGTGTCAATAAGACCACACATTCCACGCCCGAGTGTCAATAAGACCACACATTGCACGCCAGAGTGTCAATAAGACCACACATTACACGCCAGAGTGTCAATAAGACCACACATTCCACGCCAGAGTGTCAATAAGACCACACATTGCACGCCAGAGTGTCAATAAGACCACACATTGCACGCCAGAGAGTCAATAAGACCACACATTACACACCAGAGAGTCAATAGGACCACACATTCCACGCCAGAGTGTCAATAAGACCACACATTCCACGCCAGAGTGTCAATAAGACCACACATTCCACGCCAGAGTGTCAATAAGACCACACATTCCAGGCCAGAGTGTCAATAAGACCACACATTGCACGCCAGAGTGTCAATAAGACCACACATTGCACGCCAGAGTGTCAATAAGACCACACATTACACGCCAGAGTGTCAATAAGACCACACATTCCACGCCAGAGTGTCAATAAGACCACACATTCCACGCCAGAGTGTCAATAAGACCACACATTCCACACCAGAGTGTCAATAAGACCACACATTGCACGCCAGAGTGTCAATAAGACCACACATTACACGCCAGAGAGTCAATAAGACCACACATTGCACACCAGAGTGTCAATAAGACCACACATTCCACGCCAGAGAGTCAATAAGACCACACATTGCACACCAGAGTGTCAATAAGACCACACATTGCACACCAGAGTGTCAATAAGACCACACATTCCACGCCAGAGAGTCAATAAGACCACACATTGTACACCAGAGTGTCAATAAGACCACACATTCCACGCCAGAGTGTCAATAAGACCACACATTACACGCCAGAGTGTCAATAAGACCACACATTCCACACCAGAGTGTCAATAAGACCACACATTACACGCCAGAGTGTCAATAAGACCACACATTGCACGCCAGAGTGTCAATAAGACCACACATTACACGCCAGAGAGACAATAAGACCACACATTGCACACCAGAGTGTCAACAAGACCACACATTGCACGCCAGAGTGTCAATAAGACCACACATTGCACGCCAGAGTGTCAATAAGACCACACATTGCACGCCAGAGTGTCAATAAGACCAAACATTACACGCCAGAGTGTCAATAAGACCACACATTCCACACCAGAGAGTCAATAAGACCACACATTGCACGCCAGAGTGTCAATAAGACCACACATTCCATGCCAGAGTGTCAATAAGACCACACATTGCACGCCAGAGCGTCAATAAGACCACACATTGCACACCAGAGTGTCAATAAGACCACACATTCCACGCCAGAGTGTCAATAAAACCACACATTCCACGCCAGAGTGTCAATAAGACCACACATTGCACACCAGAGTGTCAATAAGACCACACATTGCACGCCAGAGTGTCAATAAGACCACACATTGCACGCCAGAGTGTCAATAAGACCACACATTGCACGCCAGAGTGTCAATAAGACCACACATTGCACGCCAGAGTGTCAATAAGACCAAACATTACACGCCAGAGTGTCAATAAGACCACACATTCCACACCAGAGAGTCAATAAGACCACACATTGCACGCCAGAGTGTCAATAAGACCACACATTCCATGCCAGAGTGTCAATAAGACCACACATTGCACGCCAGAGCGTCAATAAGACCACACATTGCACACCAGAGTGTCAATAAGACCACACATTCCACGCCAGAGTGTCAATAAAACCACACATTCCACGCCAGAGTGTCAAAAAGACCACACATTGCACACCAGAGTGTCAATAAGACCACACATTGCACGCCAGAGTGTCAATAAGACCACACATTGCACGCCAGAGTGTCAATAAGACCACACATTGCACGCCAGAGTGTCAATAAGACCACACATTGCACGCCAGAGTGTCAATAAGACCACACATTGCACACCAGAGAGTCAATAAGACCACACATTGCATACCAGAGAGTCAATAAGACCACACATTGAAACGTCTAGTAAAATTAGGGTAGATCGCGTCGATTGTCTGTTTTGAAATATGAACTGTCTGATCGAACTGTGCGTCTGCACAAACCGATCTAAAAATGTGTTGATCACCGAAACCTTTTGGTGTAAATGTTTTCGTAGAAAATATATATTTAAGGTAGGTTCAGTGAAAAGAAAAATTAGAACATGAGAATTACAAATATGCAATGACTTACCTAGAACCTGCATACTTTCTTAGAAGCAAGTTGTTGTTCTTCTTCTTCTTCATTCGTTTCTGCGGCCGACGACCTTTTATGTTTCGGGAAACATTTGGGAGATGGGGAGAGAGGAGATATTTATTTCTTGGATTTCCCAAAGTCTTATCTCCAAACGTATGACACGTTGTTTTCGGGATTCCCTATAGTTATTCATTAAAAATATTTCAGATATGTCAAACATTTGTAAAATCAGAATAAAAAGGAAAAACATCATTATACTAAATTTGATTCAGTCAGCGATCAAACCTGATATTACTCGAAAAGCCTGATTGATAAAAATCACGCGACATGCTTTAAAGGTTTTGTGAACATTGTATACACTTAGAAGTGTTTAACGCGTTCCCACATACACCAAATCTGCAGCAGACGACTTTTAAAACATATTTGCAAAATAATTCGAAAATGTATGTAATTAAAAAAAACACAACCCCCAATTGAAAAGAATATAAATCATAGTGTCAAAAGGAGAAATTATTCATCATGAGCAATTTCTCCTTTTGTAAAAATGTTTTCAAAAGTCTTCTGCTGCAGGAACGTCACAATACGCCAATAAATAAAGTGTGTGTTTATTATGGTGTCACCCATATTGAAAGGTCCAATCATTTCTGACACCTTAGTCCTGAATTTGTTTACTTCCCGAGTCCTATCTTCCCAGGCAGCGCGCATACATACATTTTATTTAACTTACTGGTGGCTAATAACCCGGCCATATCAGAACGGACCTCGCTGTCACCACTAGGACTCGAACATCCGACCATCCATTCCCGAAGCGGCAACCTTAACCACTAGATTATCGGAATAGGTAGAAGTTAAAGAATACATACACACATACATACATACATACATACATACATACATACATACATACATACATACATACATACATACATACATACATACATACATACATACATACATACATACATACATACATACATTTCAAAAGTAAAATAAAAAGGTATCTGTAATAATCATAACCGTGACGTTCGGTCAGTAGAGGTCAGGATCAACCTTTGAAACGTCTAGTAAAATTAGGGTAGATCGCGTCGATTGTCTGTTTTGGAATGTGAATTGTCTGATCGAACTGTGCATCTGCACAAACCCATCTAAAACTGTGTTAATCACCGGAACTTTCGTTTGATTGGCTTGGGTTGGGACGGGGGGCGGTGGTGGGTTGTCTCTATTTTTACGATGGTGAAAATGTTTTCGTAGAAAATGTATATATATACTGTAGGTTCAGTGAAAAGATAAAAAATTGTTTACGAAACATGAGAATTATAAATATGCAATGACTTACCTAGAAATTGTGTACTTTCTTAGGAGCAAGTTGTTCTTCTCCAATCGTGTCTGCGTAAGACGACCTTTCGGGAAACATTTCAGAGATTGGGAGAGAGGAGATATTTATTTCCTGCATTTCCCAAAACTTTGTCTCCAAACGTATGAAACGGGGTTTTTCGACGAGGTTCCCTATAGTTAATCATTACAAATATTTCAGACATGTCAAACGTTTGTAAAATCAGAATAAAAAGGAAAAACATCAGCATACTAAATTTGATCAAGTCAGCGATCAAACCCGAGATTACTGGAAAAGCCTGCTTGTTACAAATCTCGCGACATGCTTTGCAGGTTTTGTGAACATGTTATACACTTAAAAGTGTTTCAACTCGTTCCCACATACACCAAATCTGCAGCAGACGACTTTGAAAACATATTGGCAAAATAATTGGAAAATGTATGTAATTGAAAAGTAAAAAAAAAAAAAAAAAAAGAATATAAATCTTAGTGGCAAAAGGAGAAATTATTCATCATGAGCAATTTCTCCTTTTGTAAAAAGTTTTCAAAAGTCTTCTGCTGCAGGGACGTCACAATACGCCAATAAATAAAGTGTTTGTTTATTAAAGTGTCACCCCTATTGAGAGGTCCAGTCTTTTATGACTGATGAGACATCTTAGTCCTGATTTTGTTTACTTCCCAAGTCCTATCTTTCCAGGCAGCGTGCATACATACTGTTGGCACCTTTATTTAACTTACTTGTGGCTAACAACACGGCCATATCAAAACGGACACTGTCGTCTGAAATTCGAACCTCCGACTATCCACATTCGAATCGGAAACTTTAACCACTAGACTATCGGAATAGGTAGAAGGAAAAGGATTAAGTAAAAACATTTTACAATTGGAGTTGAACAGATGGGGGGATCTCACACAAATCTTTTCAGTCCACTGATTTCCGAATATCCTTGACATCCTACATTTGGTGTACAAACTTGTTATATCTATATTTGTACAAATAACTGACATATCGTAAATGAAATATTTCAAGAATTGAGTAATAAAGTTTGCTTTCCACATTTGAGCCCGTTTGTACGAAAGGTATACGTTCGCATTCATTAACAATACAGAACCATATCAAACTGAGTAGTCAGCTTGAATTCGCAGTTTCAAAAGAGCCTTAACTGTTTG
This sequence comes from Serripes groenlandicus, assembly GCA_031761405.1. Classification (NCBI taxonomy): domain Eukaryota; kingdom Metazoa; phylum Mollusca; class Bivalvia; order Cardiida; family Cardiidae; genus Serripes; species Serripes groenlandicus. The sequence continues at coordinate 17,635,265 of JASEVX010000012.1, forward strand.
TCTACATATTATTTAGTCATAGCTGCATACTTTAACAAGTTTGTCAAGTTTTTATTCGCAAATCGGCATCTTGCCTTTGGCCATTTACAAATGGTATAAAATTTAAATGTTGATATGACCAAGACACAAACGTTTATGCAGCAGAAGACGGGGCCACATTCAACTAAATGAGCTACAGTTCTAGTAGTTCATACTGAAATTGTCAGTAATATATTTACATATGTATGTAAACTCTATAGTTTCATTAATACATTGAAATAATTGTGCACACACAGCACACACAGCACCTGAAAACGTCTGTATGTGGGAAAGTGTTATTTTAAAAGATACTCCGAGACACAGGTATTAATGCAGTAGCAACCGATGATTGAAAATGGCATTGTGCAGCCTATTCTGAAAGCTTTTCCACAAACATTTTCTGTGATAAAGACAACATGTGACACCCTAAGCAGCATACATCCGTTCAAACATACATACATACATACATACATACATACATACATACATACATACATACATACATACATACATACATACATACATACATAAACAAACAAATGAGATAAAACCTCTATAAATGAAAGTACAATTATTGATAAAAGATGAAAACAGTGTGGCAATAAGAGAAATTGTCATCAAGAATAATTTCTACTATCGCCATATTGTGTTTTATAAATCGTCTGTCGCAGATGGGATATATACTTTCATTCATATAAATTGTCCATATATGTGTTCAAATGTTATACAGTCAATCCTGTGTTTAAAGATCACTCATGGGAAGTGAACAATCTTTGTTCACAGGTGGTCTTTAATTGCAGTGTCATTTATACAGAAAATGAAAATACGGTCGCTATAGACAGAGAATTTTGCTATTACAAGGTGGTCCTAAGTAAGATTCGACAGTATATGTGCTAAGTCGTTTGATTTGTTATCTGAGGAAAAGGGAGTTGATATTACATAATTCGAATGAACTCGCTCGCCTGGGTCTTGACTGTACGCAGATACATTAAGACCTCAAAGCACTAGACACGACTCATATGCTATATACGTTAATTATACTTTCCATGTGCTGAGTCGTTTCAAATGTATCTGATGCATACATGTATGTGTTCCATGAGAAAATGGGTGGGGTAATATCACATAATTACTAACATGTTTTCAAATGTGTCTGATTCAGATTTATTCTATTTGGAAATGGACAGATTTATAGCATTCCTACTAACATGTTTTCAAACGCGTCTGATTCAGATTTATTCTATTTGGAAATGGGCAGATTTATAGCATTCCTTATAATATGTTTTCAAATGTGTCTGTTTCATATTTGTTCTATTTAGAAAGGGGCAGATTTATAGTATTCCTACTAAGATGTTTTCAAACGCGTCTGATGCATATTTGGCATATTTTTTCGATGCAGAAAAAGAGGTTTGATAGCACGGATTGTTCTAAAACATTTTTATCGGAACAGTTGAAATACGCCATTGGCACAACGGAGAAAATATCACATTGAAGACGTACACGTCCGTGCTCATACAGCCCGACGGTCAGACGCTGGATGTGTTTGGATACAAAGCAGAAGACAGATTCCAAGAGATCTTCGACGCTAATCCAAAGTACCACTGTCTATTGATGTGATTCACTGAACTCTGACGGTTTCAGCTACCTGAAAGGCACAGGCCAAACAGTTCATGCGGGAAGCTGGCGTAAATGTTGGTGTGATGTGACATTCAAAAGAAAATCCTCTATAAAACGTGTGTCCCCCAGCAGTAGACACGTTATGAAAACGTTGTTGGGAAAGAACTAAAACAAGCTCTTCTGTGTTGAATTTTTTCTACTAAACGGAATATGGAATTGACCAACAAGTGACACAAGTACGACACTGCAAGAGAAATAGCACACATGCGTTCTCTTTATAGTTACGACTGATCTCGTCATGAACACCATGGCCACCATGACCACCATTACCACCATGACCGACACATGCGGCGATAGAACCTGTAACTTCCGGTTCTAAATAATGGTATCGTACTTCCGAAGTTCAACATCGATTGCTCAACAATCTTGCACTTTATATACATCTTCCTAGATGTCTACTTCCTAGAGACTTTAAAACTAGTACTTGCGCCGATTTTGTGGACAAATTCCAATGTCAGAAGCTGCCCATTACGAGATTAAACCACGGGTCCTTTGGTAAGAGAGTCCAGCACTCTACCACTGCACCTGTCTGATATAATATAGGCGGGTTTACCTGGCGCCAACCTTACGATTGTCTTTTGACCCGATGCGGCCTCGATTTAATGCAAGAACCAACCTATTCGTAAATATTCTGAGGGAGCGGAATCGTTTAAATCGGAAACCAAGTACCTCGTAGTGGACTTTGGAGGTATTACTACACATGATTATCATACATTAACTGAATCCAATATTTAACAAATGGAATTGTCCAGCTAAGCATGTAGAAGAGTCCATCGACAACTCTAGGAATATCAAGATAAATGTTGACTTAAACAGCAAATAGTATTTAATTTAGTCAGAGATATTCCATACATGATTTCAAGGTCATCTGACTGCAAATTTGTTGTATACAAAACAGAAGAAGAAACAAATAAGAAAAATGTATTTTGACTACGATTAAACTATCTTTCTTTAGATATTGTTTTTACATTAAATTTAGCCTCAACAATTTAACGTTGAAATGAGTATGTACACATAACATCTGAAAACACATCAACAAAAAAGGGAATATAAATTTGAATACCGAGTTAAAAACCTTGTTGGACGATGAGAGACTGCTCATATTCAGCAGTTGTACGTCTTCAATAAATGGTTTTTAAAAGTCGTCTGCTGCGTAAGGCGTCAGACGTCTTCGAGGTGATGTGATCGAACGCTTGCTGTTTTAATTCCAGATGGTACGATTGACATTTCCTGTCACAATATTACAGGTAACGCCCAGATCCGGGATATTCAAAGACGCATGTCCAATTACACGTCGTTTTTCGGCCAGTTTGAAACGAAAAAGAGGGAATTATCTTCCTTTAGAGATGTTTTCAACATTACACTTCCGTATGATCTGTATGAGCTGTATAAAGAAGTGAATGGGATATAGTTTAAAGTAGGAGTTGCCAAGTCACCCTTCACCACGTGTAAGCCAAGAACGAAGGACCTGATCAAGGCTGATTGTGTCAGTCGAAATCTCTTCGACAAAAGTGTCACGGGGATAGTAAAATGTGTGAGTGGAATCTTAAAACCACAGGACTGGAGGACATGGAAGACCTTCTATTAGTTGGCGGGTATTGTGAGTCAACGGTACTGCAAGAACGCCTGCGAGAGGAGTTCCCCGCATTGACGATCGTCGTGCCACATGAACCAGGGTTTGCTGTACTTATTGGCGCCTAATCTTTGGTCATGATACTTCGATGGTCCGGGAAAGGGTATCCCCGTTCACCTATTGTACCGGTGTCACGATTGAATACGAGGAAACATACATTCTTAAGACCAAATCAATAACTCTGCGGCCAGGAGATTCTTAATGCGTTTATGTTATTTGTGAAATGTAACAAGTTCATTGAAAACGATTATGAAATTGACGTGGGCACCTTTAATCCGTTAGCGGAGGACCAGGAGCTAGTAACGTTTTGAAGTTATTGCCGTAGATATGAATCGAGAGGTGGACGCTGAAAAGATGCAAATGACGATTACATCCAGGTTGATGCCAACGATCCACGATACACAGACCTTGAGGAAATAACGGCAGAAGTCAAAAACAAAGATCGCACATTCAACATGAATATTCTGTTTGGCAAGACAGAAAGAGAGTGCGTGGTTACATACACCATTACAAAGAAACAGATGAAAGCGAAAATTGATTGTATAGCTTTAGAATTGCAGTTGACATGTACATAATGAAGCTCAATGAATAATATATACACTTTTATTTCATAACAGTTAACGTTCTGCATCGAATGGTCATATAACATTACACTGGGTTAATCCATAAGGTTATATTACTAAGTTAACTGAGCGATGTTCTGCGTAAACAAACCATTGTAGATTCAAATAAGCCAATGCACCCGAGCCGTTTGATCAGGCTGTACCCTGTTCATCAATTTGTCAAACAAGATTTCAAGAAACTTATCTAAAGCAGCATCCTTTTGTGTCCTTAGCATGGATTCTCACGTATATATTTCGTCACACTCGTACAATTGCGTTAAGGTTGGTTTTCGCCGATCACCGCTCAATCGTTGATATGTGGCTGGTTTATTGCATGTAACTATACAACAAAGACTTGCCTGGGCGAAGAAGATCCATTTTCATCTGACTCAGTTCACACATGGGTGGTTCTCCAGGGAAACTAATCTTAGCTTAAAAGTTACACGTCTGTAAACATATAAATAGTAAGGTTACCTCCCCTGATATCACGCTATCGCATATATAGGTATGTTTAACGAGGAATCAGTTTAAGGCCATGATGATTAGTTTCTAGAAACCGTCTTTGACTAATTGACAAACAGTGTAGAGACTGATTAATTATTACACGTACGGAAAGAAAGGCTTGTAATGCGCACCGGTTAATGCAAAAGAAACCAAATGGATACTGTTATAAGGATGTTTCTTGAAATCATCTCTGCCAGATCTACCAGCGAACAGTGCCGAGCCAGGTCAGATTGCACGAATACGCTTGTAGATCTGGATCTACACTGGTAGTATATGTCCTGAGGCTGGATTTTTGGAGGACCGTTCATGTATACACTGCTGTGATGAATTGACAAAGTTTTGTCTTTGTGAGTAAGAATCATAATAGATGCATTTTTGACGGAATTTGGCGTGCGTCGAGTTGTAGGTTAACATTTGAAAATATTATAAATCGTATATATACATTAAAAATTGAATCATTGTCACTTTCTGTTCAAACGTAATGTGTCAGTGTATATTGCATTATGGACACATGGCCTATATACCAGAAATAAAGATGATAAGTTTGATAAGTTTGATAAGGTTTTTTTAATTCTCTTCCATTGGGCCTAACCAGCCCATTTGGACACACTAACTACAGAAACAAACACATTTTATAAAACAAACTGAATACACAAAATATAATAAACAATATGATACGCTACATTTAAAGATACAGAAAGATGTCTATGCCTATGTCTGTCCATAATGAAAAATCTGTTCAGTCCTGTTCCAAATATGTTTATTTTCCAACCATTTGTACTATGTAGTATATAGAGCAGAGAGAAAGGCTATGTTAAAGGCGATCTAAGATTGGTTATTAGAAACAGTACACACATCAAATGTTATTGTTCCAAAATGTATATTGAATTGATTATATGAACGTTTAATATACCCCTATTATGTTACTTGTATTCTTTAAGACTTTCATTATAATAAATGTTAATAAACTCATTTAATAATTATTAATTGATTAATTAAACTAATATTATATTCTTTTATAAAACAATGGTATTGTTTTCTTGTCCTTTTCCTATTTTAGTTGGAGATATAGTAGCAGTATATTCTCTAGCCAAGGCTACTTCGTACATTAGCATTCCCATATGTATTACATCATCTTTGGCTTGCTAAGGTGTGGTATCAGTAGTAGAAGTATAAGTAGTAATGGTGGTGGTGATGGATATCTTTTCTGAACAAAAAAATATATATATCTTTCACAAAAATGGAAATAAACGGCATGTTATATGTTTTATGTATGACTGGCATCGAACCCACTTTCACCTATTCAAGTATAACATTTAAATTTTCGTAAAAAGTCAGAATAAACAGTGAACTGTCACATTCTGAAACAGTGTTTTTATCATGATTATATTCATTTTTATTTCTTAGAAACTAAGCTAAAGTTCATGATACATAAATAAACATTTTCTTTGACTGATCAAAAGATAATTATCTCGTCTCTTACATACATACATTCACATGTATGAATATCTTGATTTTCCCATATACACGAACAATATATCAGTAAATCTGTGTTTACATGTTTTTTAATTTATATATCGAGTTCATCATTGTTTATGATTAGTGAATGTCCTCGCGGAAGGGTCAGAAGTTAACATCCAGCTCGGCATCCCAGAAGTATGGTACCCATCCTCCCATACCGGGGTAGTACTTCTCGAATATTCTTCTGTAATACAGCGCTTCCTTAGATGTAGGGGGTGTTTGTTTGTAATGGTCACGTGATGATTCGTATTCCTCGTCGTTAATCTTAAAATATATGAAAATTAATATGTCTGTGTCGCATACATGTCAGGGGCGTACCTCGGTGAAAATAGAGTATACACACACAGGTGAGTTAGGGAAGTCCTGGCATATAACGTAGGTATAAATTTAAACCTCACATTGCATATGGTCTTTTTGATCATACCGAAATCACAAACAAGCTATATCCACATGCAGATGTATTGACATTTTGGGACGAAATGAACCACAAGCACTCTCAGCTTACAGTTTTACTGCATTTTTGTTTTACATTTGTTCTGATGAATTGTACGCATTGGCGTATGTGCGTATGTCTGGGTACAAGCTTGCACGTGTGTGTTGAATGAAGTACTACGTCATTACGACTGACTCCCTTGTTTAATGATGAAGGCGGTGAATAAAGTACCCAAAACAAGCTTCTACGTACTAGACTATAAGGAACCGTGACATAAATATAAGTGACTACGCACTGAATGAGTTATGACAATAACAGGTGGTCTTTGGTGGTACATCTTTATATGTGAAATGAGTAGATAAAGCCGCGTGTATTATATACACATGATTTATTGTCAGCAAGGTTTGATAGACGAATTAGTTATATACGAATGTTCTTATGTTGGAATTATCGAGAATTCACTATACTTACAATTCCTTCAATATGATCCTGCAGAACCTGGAACCACGACTTCTTAGTTGAAGACACACCGTTACTGAACCCTTCCTTGGGACGCCATAAAATCTCGTTTGGGATGAGACCGGAAAACACAGATCGCAGTAAATGCTTTTCGACGCCAAGTTTCGGTATTTTATCTTCGTCTGGTAGAGTGAGGTAGTAATGGCTGAATCTATGATCAAGGAAGGGCACGCGCACTTCTAACCTGGAAGACAGGTAAATTAAATAAATGGTGATCTGCAAACGCAAGGGCGTTTGCAACCCATGAGTAGATCTAGCGTTACAATGTTCGCCAATTAGTCATAGCAGATTTGAAGAAACCTATGTAACGGATAATCAATTTGGATCTTAACTTTGAATGGACAGGCATGTTGTTTCCTTCACACGTGTAATATCAACGCGAAGGTTTGGTTTCCTGAAACATCGCTTTAGTAATATTTACCCGTAATAACATATATCTAATTAATGGTGTTTAATAGGGTATTTTGTTTTATTTCGATGTATTACATCGCTTTCAATGATAATTCAGTTATTTCACAGTGATTCAAGAGTAAATTGTAAGTACCACTGTCAACAATCTCGGTAAAACCAGACCTTAACTTCGCTTGCTCGTATACCAAGTGTGTCCTTTGCGTCAGTCAATCAACTTGTCGATTACTAAATCGTTCGGTATAAACCAGGTATGATAATCCATATACATAAACGACGTAGAGAAGCAATGATTGCAGAGTGTTCCGCTTGTATAAAACAGAGCGTTGGTTGTATCCTGTGATTTCATTGGCCAAAAAAAACTGAGTACGTGCTAATGAGGTTTTAAGTGTATGGGGTCAATTCGAGACGACCTTTTTTGCGGTGTCGCCAAATCCAATATACGTACAGTGAAGTATTTTTGTCTAATTTTAATTAATTTACACAGTCATAACTCATAAGTCCAAAGTCACATCCACAACTCTAACATCTTAGAGCTCGCTCAGCACCCAAATTCCTACGTTTCACATCAAGACGAAAATACAGCAATACTTTCTATATTGTGACACTGCACATTTGCAAACCCTTTCCGTTTTACAAACTGCATTGTTGAAACAGATAGGTTTCTTCTTTCCTCACAATGTGTTCATATTTTTATTTAAAGTAAACTGCTTTTTTTTCCAACGCCATCTCGAGATCATCTATTCTTGTTGAATCAAGTCTATATGCCTAGCTACATTCGTCTTCCAACAATGAATGGGTTCCAAGTTTATGCGGAAAGGTAGCGAAGTGTTTAGGACGAATTACGTGTGAAATCCAGAAAACACAAGTTAGGTGAACTTGCCGATGTAATAAAACTTAAATATCGTTTTTGGGACGGTTGTCGACAGACATTCATTCCAAAGTCAACATAATTAATAAACCGTTACTACGTTCCTAATAACATAGGCAACTTCGCCGAAATAAGCTCCGCCAAAACAATTATTTCCTAAGCGTAACAAATAGTTCAAAGCGGAGTAATTCCTTTGGGCTGATATTTCCCCGGGTAGATTTGCCACGTCAAATGAAAACAAACTTCCTTAAATCAAAGACAGTTACATTCAATTGTTTTTACTGTCTTATTTTTTTTATAAAGTCCGTGTTGTTTATGCTTGTGTGACTAGATGGCGAACAAGGAAGATCATGATCAGGCTGCGCAGGCTTACATAAGTATTAGCTGGTTGAAGGGACTTGAACGTCGTTTTTGTATGACGTGGTTTATTTCTTGGGAAACAAAACACTTGCTGCAAGAATTTGCCGGGTGCAGAAATTTAAGTTCACTTATAAATAGATGTACTTACATGCTTTCAGGCACATTTTCACGTAGAAGAAAATGTTCACACATCTGCAGCAAATGGCTTTCGAAAGCATTGTGACAAAAGTAGAAATTCTTCCAACTTATCCTTTTCCTATGATGTTTTCAACTCTATTCATCCATTAAACTATTATTTAGATACACATTTTCTTTTCTGTTTTTTTTGTATAACTTTATTTGCCACGTCCATAGGTTAAAGTGAGGTCGTGGCCATCCCCTTTTCAACCTTACACTTTATTTTGTTAGTAATGTATTAAGTATTTTGTGTTCAGTATAGTACTTGACTCCTTGCACGCTAAACGGCAGATTTCGTCAATCGTTTATGGTGACCAATGAAAACAGTTTGGATCCAGATCACGCCCCATATAATATGGATTTGACCTGTGATCTAAACAGTTTGGAGGTCAGATTCTGTTCAGACAATAGAACATATTTTTTAAAAGTGCTGCAGATGACACTAGTTTAGCGTGTAGAGATTTAAGAATAGAACTATTTATGAAATTATATACTTCGTATTACTAATTATATCTATCTAATAAAATTATACAAACATGTAAGGAGAAAAAGAACAAAAAGTATGCGAAAGAAAGATCGATTCAAATATGATACTGCAAAGAAAGTAAGAGAGACATAGAGAGACAGAGAGAGATAGAGAGAGAACATGAGGTGCGTATATATCCTAGTTTGTTACTTTTTCGCCATCATCAATCCATTTTGACCGTGATCGTACCAAGTATCCTTTAAGTTTGTGTTGTCTTAATTCTGGTAATTCAGATTGAAGTTGAAGTAATCTTTCTTTATTATTTTCATCTAAGCAAGTTTCTAAATTTAAAATTTCAGATAATAGTAACTTCTCACATATATATCTTTCTTTGGCTCTGTAGCTAGATTAAAAGGGTTTCTAAGAAAGGTTGATCATTAATGACTAATTGTATTTGTTACCTATCCATATTTGAGACATAATCAGTGTCATAAACAGGCAAGCAGTGTTGAAGTATAATTTCATATTTTTTTTCATTTATGCAATTTATATAATTAATATCATGAAGTAACAAATTGTTGACTTCCATAAACGTTTTCCGTGTTTAACATCCGAAAATTGCAATTCAAGCACAGTAATTGAATGATCAGATTTATAGCTTAAACCGATATCACAATTCCTAACAAACTATTCCACAAAACTACTCTTTGGAAATTTGACGAAAGAAAAAAAAAACATTTATGTAGTGTTTGCAAGTTTTTGGGATGGTTTTCGTTGGCTTTCATATAATAAAATGGCAAACAACAATTCAAATAAGCCTTTTCCACAAGCTTTCTGAAATTTCTGCAGCTGACTGCATTGATAACACTGCTGCAATAGGACAAAATGCCCATCATGAACAAATTCGCATTTTGGTACAATGTTTAAACTCTATTCAATCATTATACTTTTATTTATAGAGGTTTATCAAACGTTTAAACCAGACTTAAACTCATCCGTTGCAGACTTATTGTATGTGTGGAAAAGGGTACACAAATGATAATTGATGAATCTTTGTCAAAATTAAATTTGTTTCAGAATACCTTGGCCTAATAAGCAGAACTGTGGTTCATATTTCTCTGCAATATTAATTGTTTATTTTGATATTATGCATTTACAAGTAGTATTTTGTTTCCATATTTACCAATCAGGTATTTTGTTTCCATATTTACCAATCAGGTTAAAAATCATGGACATTTTTGGGAAACATGTACATAATATTACCATGTGTCTAATTCCGAGATCAGTTTGTATAATTGTTCGTTGGTAGACCCTCTACATAAGTCATATTGATTGGTTGATAAACTAGCTCCAAGGCGGCATCAAAACAGTTTCAAAAGGGGGCGTTTCTTGTTTTACTTGTATGTATAGAGTAAACCCATAGACAATAATTTCTACTAAATCAGGTGAGCGATTTAGGAGCATCATGGTCCACTTTAATGTGAAAAGTATATAGTCAACACTTTAAATTTTTCTTATCCAAAAGTTAAGGTCAAATTGGAAAAGAATTTGGCACAAATGTTTCTTGATGACCTTTTAAAAAATTAGTAAATTATGTCTTTTTCTTCTTTCAATGACCATCCATTTGATTACATCCTGCAGATTTTACACACTTAAATTAAATCACTTAAATTACCATGCTTGCTACTTCCCTGGTATAATTATCAATCGCACCCGCACACAAGCACGTTGGCAGTGGGTATAACGGAATCTGGTATTGATGTTGCTGTCATAGCCAATGTAACAGTCTTACTAGTACTTCCAGTGCTTTGATTATTGGGGTTTTACGCCGTTTTAAAGATTATCTAAGTTACATCAGGGCGACACTTTACTTTTACATGATCCTTGTGTAAACAAACCAGTACTAGGTTAGATAATGTGCCTTGCTCAAGGGAACTCCAACATGACCTTCGTGCCGCGACTGGGGATCGAAGCCCGGAACGCCCGGTTTCAATTCCCCGACGCTTACCACTCGATCACGGCGGATTCCTCCATTAAATGAAATCTCGTTATGTAAGTAAAAAATCTTTTTCAACTAAAATAATAAACAAATTACCCCCATGCAGCCGTCATTCTGTCCGTTCTCAGTACATCAAACAAGTAAAGGTCATTACATAAACGTAAGCTCTCCTTGGTCGCATCTGCTGGAGTTGGCGCTTTGTGGAAATTAAGATACCCTTGTGAGATTTCATCCGATCCCTCGCCAGAAAAAATCACAGTCGTGTCGGTATTCTCTTTGATGTATCGACATAGAAGATACATCGCTGAAAAAAAGACAATCGGAGATCAACTTAGTTTCAACTTATTTCATTTATGACAATATAAACCGACTCATTTATTCGATAGTTCGACCCTAGACTTTCTTCGAGATATTACAAAGATCTCCCGAAGAAGGCCTAATGCCGACAAATCGAATGAAAGACTGTTTATATTGACACATATATATAATTTCCTAAGGAGTATGACCTTTTCAAATATATTTGTTTTATCTTGATTTGTGTAACGAATTATTGCATTTTGAATCAATCAATATATCGATCAGATTGATTACGGCTCCATCTTGGAGACCTCGACCGAATACGCGTGAACAGTTGCGAACGATGTAGACCAGGATGAGCTTACACATAAAGGATCCAAATAAATACCATTGCGCTTTCAGTAGCACCTCTTGGACATATATGCGAACATTGCAGATCCCCGATCAATGTGAGTTTATGGGCAGGTTAATCCGGATCTAAACTGTCGCAAATGCCCTTTGGTAGGTGTTTGAAAATCGTCGCTCGTTTATACATAATTCGTTGCCTAACGATGACCTTATTGTAATGGTATCAAAATGGATACCATGGCGCTTTTAGAGCTACCTCTTTGACTCATAGACGAACAGTGCGTTTCCCTATCAGGTTATGTTGATATACAGACAACCTATGGTCGGTTTCCGCAGATCGACGCTTGTTTAAGCAGAATGTGTTACTCAAAGATGACCGTATTGTAATGGTATCAAAACGGATACCACTACGCTGTTTCTTGAATCCCCCTTTGAAGTAATTGCGAACAGTCTTGATCCCGAATAAGCTCTGGTTTTACACTAGTTGTAAATGTCCAAAGGTCGCTTTTTTTGCAGATCGATGCTCGTACCTATATATACAGAGTTCGTTACCTATAGATCCCCGTACTGTGACGGTGTCGAAGCACTCCAGATGGTAAATAACATTGTCAATGGCAGCTATACCCTCTTTGGGGGTGAATATAATTTCATGATGTTCTGTGTCCAAGAACTTGGCCACCTGTCAAAATAAAAGCAAATCAAAGTACTGACATCACTAACACCCGTGTTGGCTTATTACGTTATGGCGATCTATCAATATAAAAGCAAAACACATTAGCGTACTATAAATGCATTTTGACCACTGTTCGTTACAAACAAATGTTCTATCATAGGGATATGGGTAACCCTAGACTATTCGATCATTCGAAAACCTAGGTTATCATCGACGACTGGACATTATAATATATAATATCGGATACAGACACAACCTCTTGGACAACCAATTAATACCCTAGAATAGAAGAGTCCAAGATTAAAAGTAACAATAACAATACGAGTTTTTAATTTGCTTTAATACATTTTTTTTTCGGAGTCCAATATATAAAAATATTACGCGAAAATCCCTTATGTTTTGTTATGTTTGGTCAATTATCGAAAAGATTGAAGGTCGAGCCGGGATCCGAACTGACAACCCCCTGGATTGATAGTGATTGAGCTGTGTTGGCTCGACATTAAAACAATAATCCTTACTTTTCTTGCAGCTATTACGTCCGTGCTTCCTTCCATTCCGACAGAAAATGTTTGTATTTTGTAAACCATTCCTATCTCTTTGGCCAGTTTGACAACAAGAGCTGTTACAACACTCGAATCCAGACCCCCGGACAATAAGCACCCAATCCGACGTTCTGACATCAGTCGCTTGCGGACCGCCATCGTTAATAATTCTTTGATGTTCTTCTTGGTGTCTTGTACTTAAAAAGGTGGATGTTATTATGATAATTAAATAAGGGGATATAGCCTCAACAGTATTACTAAAATCAAAGACGTTTGTCCTGTGCAGAAAGTACTCCCTTTCGCGTGGAATACGCATATTCTTTGTTAAAATATGGTGAAAATTGCATTCTGACATGTAAAGTTCAACACAATAATTGTCTAATTACAGTTGTTCTTTGTTTGTTTAATATTTGCTACTATATCTCATTATTTTCATAGCATTTTCCTCTGGTGTCATGCATGCACATGGGCAGTATATATATATGGATATACGCGTGTATATGGAATGAAATGTGAAAATGAAAATATGAATACCTGTATAAACCAGATGTTTTGTTGTGTAACTTTCACTGTTGTATGTTATACTTACCCCATGGGTCTATGGCCTTCTGGTGATTAAATGAATAAACTTCAAACTTGAATCTTTTAATACTCAAACCTTGTTATGTAGCATTAATCTCGCAGTATCAGTCTGTTTCCGCTTTATTGAAATCAATTCACACACATTTGTAGCATGTTTATAAAATCAGTTATTTTTACAGTTCAACGACATTTCACTTTCTTTCTAAACATTAATCTGATGAACAAATGCAATCTGAAACAATACTATAAATACACCACAACATATTTATTCTTATTCAAGCCTTACTGTACCACAAAAACTATTGTGTGATTTTCAGTTAGTTGAAATATCGTATAAGGTTTGGCAATCTCATTAGCCTTTCCTACAAACAGATGCTCGAAACGGGCATTTTCTCCTTTTGCAATTACATTTAAACTTTTCTCAACGATTCTTCTTTCATTCATAGAGGGTTTCCATATTTTTGACTTTGTTCAAAGCCGTCTGCTGCAGGTTTGGTGTATGTGGGAAAAAAAGACCAAAATACTTCGCTGAACGCATGTTTGATCTGAATACACCGCGTGAAATGTCGTCTCTAATTGACCCCTTTTATTTAAATGCTACTTGAGCTAGGTTTAAGTCTGGTTTTAATTAGATTGAAGGTTTGGGTTCCCCACATTTCAGCCAATGGTCATACCAAATACTTATACATATGGTAAATGGCTTTCCGACCCTTCCGCTCAGATTGTTGGGTAATCATTACGACTGACTCGCCTATGTCAGCATAAATGGACCAGAACAACTGGGCTTTTACCCAGGAAACGCCGTGATTTAACTGAAAACATATTTAAAGCGGCGTTAAATACCATACATACCAACAAACAAACATTTCAGATTAATTGACATTACCTATTGGCACCTTCAAAGTGGTATACACCGCCTCCTCTCCAATCTTGTGAAACCTTTTACGGTCCGTCATGTACACTTTCCCTTTCATGTCCATCGAATACGTTTCCAAGTGACCAGGCGGAAATGGTTCTATCTTTGCTGTTTCTATTGCTTTGCCATGATCATACGACAGGTTACCTAAGCCCTTTGCTTCAGACGACACAGCCAAAAACCCGTCGTTGGTAGCGATACGAAAACTAGGCCGTATGCCGAAGGTGTCCCGCCCAACGAACACCTTTCTATTGGTGGTGTCCCATAGGCAGAATGCAAAAACGCCATCAATGTGTTTGGCTGCAAACTCGATACCCCCTTTAGCGTATAAATGGATGATGACCTCGCAGTCGCATTGTGTGTCGTACCGAAAACCGAACTGTTGTTGCAACTGAAATATTGTAAGTTTATTTTAAACAGTAAGTATAGTAAGTAAGTTAATATTGTATTAAAGGGACATGTACATAATTTAGCCGTCCCACGAGAAGACCAACCTTGTGGACTCTGCGTAAAGTATCGACCCGGATCAACTTAAGCATACCGAGCAGGCTATCCAGGACAGACACTTTTCGCCTCCTGTGGATTTTCTGTTTAAGGAATCATTAATCTATACCTCTTTACACCTGAGAAGGAATGTGTCGGCCCGGATTAGCCTGCGCGGACTGCGCAGCCTGACCTGGATCGATACATTACGCAGTGTCCATAATGTTGGTTGTGATGCGAGGGACGTCTCATATAACAACATAGAAGAATAAAAAGAACACCCGTACTCAGGGGCCAGCGTGTCACTGTTAAAAGCATGCCTGTACTTAAAAAGTATTTAAACTATTACAACATTTTGGGAAATGGGGTATCTATAAATAAATGGCAATTAAAAGCATACTTGAAAGTATACAAACCTCGTCTTCATCTTTTTAAACTTTACAAACAGCACGGAAACAAACTGTTACTTTGCTGCCAAAATACGTCAGTATTCATTTCAGTTAACGCTCTATCACATGCAAAACGCATGCAACATGCGTAGATAAACAAAGGGTGTTAAACGATTATGAAGACATATTAATATATATATAATCAGCGAAAAGGGCACAAATACACATGTTCTGATATCAATTTAAATCCGTTACCGAAATGACTGAAATGTTTACATCTTTGAATTACTATTAATCTCCGAGAAATTATTGATAACCCCTTTTTATTGTCGCCTGCAAATTGGTTTGTTTATACTTCCATTTCAACGTGCAAAGTACAGTATTTACATGATTTCGTTCTTATTTGCAGATAAACGGATAAAGATAAGTTGATTATAAATACAGGTTCATTTTACAAGTTCTCGGCAATGTTAACAATTTCCCACATGCAGGCGCATTCTGACGTATCTACTGCAAACGACAATTTACAGCACTGTGGAAATTTAAATGTTTTGGCCCCGAGGGTTTGAAAGTCGTCTAGCTGCTGAAGTTTTAACTATTGACTTATGTCAATCGATTGATTGTTTGGTGTTTTACGCCCCTTTCAACACTGAAACATTTATATCACGGCATTACACGGGTATGTTACCAGTACTACTGGTCCAGTTATCCTGACACCAGCCAGTTAGTCGTAATGCTAACCCCACAACCCTAAGCGCCAAGGATGACATCTATTACTACCATGTTTAAAGCCTTTAGTATGACCCGGTCGGGGATCGAACCCGCGACCTCCCACCCTCGAGGCGGACGCTCTACCACTACACCAGCGAGGTGGTCTCCTGTCAATCAGTATGGTGAAATAAATTGACCCCGGACGCCTGAATAGATTATTCGGACCACAGCAATCAGCCATATGTAGAGACGGTTGCATTGTTAACTATTTCAGCGCCAAAGACAATATTGATGTTTTTGCAAACAATGATGATTCAGGTGAGTCAGCTCGTAACGAGCTGTCTCACCTGAAATCAGCATTGTGTGCCTTTTCGTTATCAAAAATAGTCCAAACATTAATTACATGAGAAATGAAGACGCCCGATTTTGAACATGGAATAGTCTACTTTAAACAATTCGGCGCTGAAAGGGTTAAATGCTGGCAAAGACCTTCCGAGGTAATAAGTTTATCCGTCTTAGGCCAAGTGCAATACTATTTAGGTTATGTGTACATGACACGACTGGATTGTATGAGTGCTATGATCCGTATAATATGTTCAGGCAGACACGCGTACAGTTCGTTTTCACAATACCTTTTTGTCAAACCGCCGGTGATCGTCACGCTTCTATTTCTGACTGGTTTACGTTTTTAACGTACTACAAGCTCATCTGAATTGTTATTGGTTTATCACAGCCTCGATGGTGTAGTGGATTTTTGTTTTATTGGGGTTTTACGCCGCTTACAGCATTATTTCAGTCATATCTTCACGCTTCTATTTCTGACTGGTTTACTTTTTTAACGTACTACAAGCTCATCTGAATTGTTATTTAATTATTTATTATTTATTGGGGTTTTACGCCGCTTACAACATTATTTCAGTCATATCACGGCGACAGTTCACTTATTCATGATCCCTGGGTAAACACACCAGTACTAGGCTAGAAAATGTGCCTTGCCCTAGGGCACTCCTCCGTGACCGTTGTGCCGCTACTGGGGTGGTGTAGTGGAAGAGCGTCCAAGGCCGGTGCATACCAAAGACCTTATGAATTGTAACAATTGTCCCTCCTTAGCGCTCATGTGTGTGTGTCAGCATAACGACTGACTGACTGGCTGGTGTCATGATAAATGGACCAGTAGTACTGGTAACTTACCCAGGAAACGCCGTGATATAACTGAACAATTGTTGAAAGCGGCGTTTAACCTTTGCCGTCATATAGACGCTTTATGACGCCTCTGCAGCAGACGGCTTTTTGAAAACATAATGATAAAAGAAGAAATTGCTCAAAACGAGCAATTTCTCCTTTTGCCACAATATGTTCCACTTTTAGTCATAGGTTATCCATTCAATTATAGATATTTTCTATGTTTAGACAAAATATGTTCAAAAACGTTTGCTGCAGAATTGTCGTATGAGGGAAAGGTTTGACACCACACGAACACATCTCTTGGTTTACCAGGCCTTACACTTGTAAACATTCAGTGCATGAACAGTTCCCCACATACAACACATCTCTTGGTTTACCAGGCCTTACTCTTGTAAACATTCAGTACATGTGCAGTTCCCCACATACAACACATCTCTTGTTTTACCAGGCCTTACTCCTGTAAACATTCAGTACATGAACAGTTCCTTACATACAACAACTCTTCGACAGAATACCTTCAAATCATACAACACATCTCTTGGTTTACCAGGCCTTACTCTTGTAAACATTCAGTACATGAACAGTTCCCCACATACAACACATCTCTTGGTTTACCAGGCTTACTCTTGTAAACATTCAGTATATAAACAGTTCCCCACATACAACACATCTCTTGGTTTACCAGGCCTTACCCTTGTAAACATTCAGTACATGGACAGTTCCCCACATACAACACATCTCTTGGTTTACCAGACCTTACTCTTGTAAACATTCAGTACATGAACAGTCCCCCACATACAACACATCTCTTGGTTTACCAGGCCTTACACTTGTAAACATTCGGTGCATGAACAGTTCCCCACATACAACACATCTCTTGGTTTATCCGGCCTTACTCTTGTAAACATTCAGTACATGTGCAGTTCCCCACATACAACACATCTCTTGTTTTACCAGGCCTTACTCCTGTAAACATTCAGTACATGAACAGTTCCTTACATACAACAACTCTTCGACAGAATACCTTCAAATCATACAACACATCTCTTGGTTTACCAGGCATTACTCTTGTAAACATTCAGTACATGAACAGTTCCCCACATACATCACATCTCTTGGTTTACCAGGCCTTACTCTTGTAAACATTCAGTATATAAACAGATCCCCACATACAACACATCTCTTGGTTTACCAGGCCTTACCATTGTAAACATTCAGTACATGGACAGTTCCCCACATACAACACATCTCTTGGTTTACCAGACCTTACTCTTGTAAACATTCAGTACATGAACAGTCCCCCACATACAACACATCTCTTGGTTTACCAGGCCTTACACTTGTAAACATTCAGTGCATGAACAGTTCCCCACATACAACACATCTCTTGGTTTATCCGGCCTTACTCTTGTAAACATTCAGTACATGTGCAGTTCCCCACATACAACACATCTCTTGTTTTACCAGACCTTACTCTTGTAAACATTCAGTACATGAACAGTCCCCCACATACAACACATCTTTTGGTTTACCAGGCCTTACTCTTGTAAACATTCAGTATATAAACAGTTCCCCACATACAACACATCTCTTGGTTTACCAGGCCTTACTCTTGTAAACATTCAGTACATGGACAGTTCCTCACATACAACAACTCTTCGACAGAATACCTTTAAATCATACAACACATCTCTTGGTTTACCAGGCCTTACTCTCGTAAACATTCAGTACATGAACAGTTCCCCACATACAACACATCTTTTGGTTTACCAGGCCTTACTCTTGTAAACATTCAGTACATGGACAGTTCCTAACATACAACACATCTCTTGGTTTACCAGGCCTTACTCTTGTAAACATTCAGTACATGGACAGTTCCCCACATACAACACATCTCTTGGTTTACCAGGCCTTACTCTTGTAAACATTCAGTATATAAACAGTTCCCCACATACAACACATCTCTTGGTTTACCAGACCTTACTCTTGTAAACATTCAGTACATGGACAGTTCCCCACATACAACACATCTCTTGGTTTACCAGACCTTACTCTTGTAAACATTCAGTACATGAACAGTCCCCCACATACAACACATCTCTTGGTTTACCAGGCCTTACACTTGTAAACATTCAGTGCATGAACAGTTCCCCACATACAACACATCTCTTGGTTTACCAGGCCTAACTCTTGTAAACATTCAGTACATGAACAGTTCCCCCACATACAACACATCTCTTGGTTTATCCGGACTTACTCTTGTAAACATTCAGTATATGAACAGTTCCCCACATACAACACATCTCTTGGTTTACCAGGCCTTACTCTTGTAAACATTCAGTGCATGAACAGTTCCCCACATACAACACATCTCTTGGTTTATCCGGCCTTACTCTTGTAAACATTCAGTACATGTGCAGTTCCCCACATACAACACATCTCTTGTTTTACCAGACCTTACTCTTGTAAACATTCAGTACATGAACAGTCCCCCACATACAACACATCTTTTGGTTTACCAGGCCTTACTCTTGTAAACATTCAGTATATAAACAGTTCCCCACATACAACACATCTCTTGGTTTACCAGGCCTTACTCTTGTAAACATTCAGTACATGGACAGTTCCTCACATACAACAACTCTTCGACAGAATACCTTTAAATCATACAACACATCTCTTGGTTTACCAGGCCTTACTCTCGTAAACATTCAGTACATGAACAGTTCCCCACATACAACACATCTTTTGGTTTACCAGGCCTTACTCTTGTAAACATTCAGTACATGGACAGTTCCTAACATACAACACATCTCTTGGTTTACCAGGCCTTACTCTTGTAAACATTCAGTACATGGACAGTTCCCCACATACAACACATCTCTTGGTTTACCAGGCCTTACTCTTGTAAACATTCAGTATATAAACAGTTCCCCACATACAACACATCTCTTGGTTTACCAGACCTTACTCTTGTAAACATTCAGTACATGGACAGTTCCCCACATACAACACATCTCTTGGTTTACCAGACCTTACTCTTGTAAACATTCAGTACATGAATAGTCCCCCACATACAACACATCTCTTGGTTTACCAGGCCTTACACTTGTAAACATTCAGTGCATGAACAGTTCCCCACATACAACACATCTCTTGGTTTACCAGGCCTAACTCTTGTAAACATTCAGTACATGAACAGTTCCCCCACATACAACACATCTCTTGGTTTATCCGGACTTACTCTTGTAAACATTCAGTATATGAACAGTTCCCCACATACAACACATCTCTTGGTTTACCAGGCCTTACTCTTGTAAACATTCAGTACATGAACAGTTCCCCACATACAACACATCTCTTGGTTTACCAGGCCTTACTCTTGTAAACATTCAGTACATGAACAGTTCCCCACATACAACACATATATTGGTTTACCTGGCCTTACTCTTGTAAACATTCAGTACATGAACAGTTCCCCACATACAACACATCTCTTGGTTTACCAGGCCTTACTCTTGTAAACATTCAGTACATGAACAGTTCCCCACATACAACACATATATTGGTTTACCTGGCCTTACTCTTGTAAACATTCAGTACATGAACAGTTCCCCACATACAACACATCTCTTGGTTTACCAGGCCTTACTCTTGTAAACATTCAGTACATGAACAGTTCCCCACATACAACACATCTCTTGGTTTACCAGGCCTTACTCTTGTAATTATTCAGTACATGAGCAGTTCCCCACATACAACACATCTCTTGTTTTACCAGGCCTTACTCCTGTAAACATTCAGTACATGAACAGTTCCTCACATACAACAACTCTTCAACAGAAGCCCTTTAAAACATCTGGTGAAAAGATGAGGATAAATGTATGTATAAATCAGAATAGAGTTGAAACTATTGTGGCAAAGTGAGAAACAAATCATTATGCTCATAATTGCAATTTCTTCTTTTGTCACAGTGTTTTCAAAAGTCGTCTGCTGCAGATGCATGATATTTCGTCTGATTGTGGAAAAGGGTAAATAAACGCAACAGGCCCATACGATAATGCTCTGTGCGGGTCTGATTCAGTGTTTGTCAACGTTGACATCATTTATGAGCAATTTCTCCTTCTGTCACACTGTTTTAAAAAGTCGAATGACGCAGAGACGTCAGAAAGTGTATGTGTATTGGAAAGAGTTCTTGATCAAGTCGACCCTTTCCGCCACATGTAGACGCATCTACATCAGACGACTTTTGAGAACAATGTTTCTAAAAGAAGAAAAATGCTCATATTGAGCAATTTCATCCTTTTGCCACACTTTTTTCAAATATTTTTAATAATGATTATTACATTTAAAGGGATATTCCATAATTTTGCCTTTATGTTTTCTTATGTCGTCTTCAGTAGATATGTTGTAAGTGGAAAAAGGATTACTATCGCAAAGTAATTAACTGCATCAATGAGACCGTATTCGTTTGTATCGGATATACTGTACGTTTCTGAAGGTACATTTCCACCTCGTGTATTTCAACGTTTAAATAATGTAATATCATATGAAGCGTGCAAGAGTATCCCAGTTAATATTCGACAAGGTACATTAAATCTACGTGTTGACATATCCACGTGATGACATATCCCTGGTAGATATTATAAGTACCACTTTTAAAGCCACACCGCCAATCTCCTATCACAGAGTGACCGTTCCTTACACTCACTATCATCTCTGCAACATGCTCAATGTCAAGATTCTTGATGAAACATGATAACTGTATTTTAATTGACTTAGTTGTCACTGATGTAAGAACTAACCTTTTACATTTGTGACAGGATTTTTTTCTAACTTTGCTAATCAAAAACAAAGTATTTATTTAGCAAAAAGCTACGGACTAATTTCGGTAGTTTTACACATGTAAATATTAATACATCTGTTATGTTGTTTTCAATGGCGTATAAGCCATTTTGGAATATATGGCGATGAAACGTGAAACCCGAAAGTAGTTCGAGCCTGTGACAGAGGTAAATGTAATAAACCGATAGTGTAAGAGAGTGCCACACCGCGCGTAAATCGACCTTCGTCAATTTGCGACCAGTGTCTATCCAGGATATTCCCCTTTTTTTCTCAAACTATGCTTTAACCCTCCATTTCCCATCTGCAAACGTCATAGCAGCAGACGACTCTTTCAAACATTGTGGTCAAAGGTGAAATTTTGCTCGTGGTGTTTTCAATTTTATTTAACAAATAAGCTATCTTTTATTAAGATTTTTCAGGATTGTGTCAAAGTCGTCGACTGCATATTTGTGTATATGGGAAAGGGTTAACAGCTTCCCAGATGTATCTATACAACAATTATGATAAACCCTTTCCCACATAGGCTACAACAAATCTGCAGCAGACGACCTCGAAAACATCTCGGCATTTTTTGTTAAATATTTCTATAAATGATAGTTCAAGTAAAGATTAGAATTAAAAACATTGTGTCAAAAGTAGAAATGGCTCATTCTCAGCAGTTTCTCCTTTGGTCACGGGGTTTTCAAAAGTCGACTGCTGCACAGGCGTGTCAAAAGGCGTCTTTATATGAGGAAGGGATCTCGCACCGGACAGGAAAGGTGGTATTGATCCCACACCTTATATTTACATCGAGATAAAAAATATGAATCCGGGACAAAATGTCCACGGACAAAATCCCACAGGAAATAATGTCCACGGAAAAAATGTCCACGGACCTAATGTCCACGGACAAAATGCCACGATATGAAAGGTGGACAAAATGCAACATTTTATTTCGAAAACATTTTATTGTGAATTGTAATATTAAAGTAGCACACCACAAGTGTTATGGGATGCCATGATGTTAAATGAGATGTTTGGATAGCTGATAAAAGTGATAGATCATTCACTGTTTCACTGAAATACTGTTGCCACTTGTTGTTGTGTGCTGCTTTAACATTATAATTCACAATAAAATATTTTCGTAATACCAAAAAATGTATAAGGTATGAAACCAATACCTCCCAACCTGCTGGAGCTTCATTGACACCATTTGTTCAGACCCATTTAGCCGGCTCGTGCGGCTCAAGCAAGCGTCATACTGTGACTGCAGTTCTTATGGAGCTTCCCCCAGCCACAAGGGCAATAACAATCATGAACCCAAGAAGGATGTACAATAAATAATACAACGACTTCAATGTAATTACTGGTTTTCCATCCTTGGCGATAATGATTGTGAGGTTAGCATTACGACTGTCTCGCTTCCTGTCAGGATAAATGGACCGATAGAACTGGGTTTCCTTCATCGGCGATAAGGATTCTGAGGTAAGCATGACGACTGACTCGCTGGTGTCAGGATAAATGGACCGGTAGAACTGGTTACCATAACCAGGTTGGGAAATGCCGTGATGTAACTGCAGAATGGATGAAATATGGCTTTCCCTCCTTAGCGGTAAGGATTGTTGGGTTAGCACTACGACTGACTCGCTGTTATCAGGATAAATGGACCGATAGTACTCTACCCAGGTCAGGAAACGCCGTGATGTAACTGAAGAATTGATGAAATCGGCTTGAAATACATGCAAACAAATGAAACAATTTTCCAACATTACCACAACTTAACAAGGTCGGTTTTCGCCTGACGTGTCTCCTGGTAATTACCTCTTTAAAGTTGTAGATTTCTCCGTTGCATATTAAGTAGATGTTTGGGTGCTGATTCGTTCTGATTGGCTGCATAGAAGACGGGTCATCGGAAACGATAGAGAGTAAGTAAAATGCCAAACAACTGTTGTTAAATCGAGACACGGTCTGTATCTGAAAGGCGTCCGGTCCACGATGACTGATTTTATGAGCTTCCTGGCACTGGCATGCCACGTCTACGTCACTTCCGAAGATAGCCCAAATACCACACATGACGTAGCCTATATACCTGCACTGTACAGAAATGCAAAAAGTGTACCTTTCCACACGTACGGGCTCAAATATGTTAGGGTTCATTCTCAGTGCGATCTGTGGCGGAATAATCGGAACAGGAACACTGATTGATAGACTGTAATCAATACCTTTTATTTAAGTATTATGACAATATCAGCAATAAATAACCACCATTTCTATTTCTATAGTAGCTTCCAGTTACTGAGCTAAACCCGTCCATTATGTTAAAGTTTACTAAACTTGACTGAAATCAGTCCCTAATGTTAAAGTTTTAATGCAATTCAGCATAGAAAAACTTCACTCTATCCTTCTGCAGATAAGATAAGCCAATTAAACACTCAGAAGAGAAGTGCAGTTTTGTAACAGCATGTATTGCTTCTATTAAACTCTAGATAAATTATAGCGCACCAACAATTATTCAGAATAAAATGATGGTTAAAAAATGTCATTAAATACTTTTCCTAAATATATTAGCTTTTAGACGCATCTGCAGCAGACGACTGTGTATATAATATGTATTATAATAATATCTACCCTGTATGTATATATAAAACTCCGTATCACATTCAACCTTCACAATTAAATGAAGTCCTCAAACAGGTTCTACGTCGTGATCATTGACTGAATCAAGGACGTTCCATTGGACGAGTTCGGAAGGGCTTCTCTAGGATAGAGAACTTGACGTCATGTCTAAATATAAATTCAGAAAACATGCGCACTAATGCTTTCCATCTGAACGGTGTTTCCTCGTCTTAGAAGTAAACCATTCGGAACTACTCGGGTAATTTCGTTATTCTTCATCATCCATTGGTGACGCATTCATCACCGAGATATTCCGAATGAGTAGTAAACATCGTTGGTCGCCATTTTGAAATGCTAGTAACCCCAGGCTTGATGTGGGTTATTATGATTCGGGTCAAATGGTCAAAATGACGTCACTAAGGTTAAAAGTATCACCGTTCAAATGGATTCCGAGTGCACTCGGGCTGTTCTCGGATCCCATATGAACTCGCCCATTGATATATCATTAACGGTTCACCAGCGTTAGCTAATATGGAGCGCATTCGGCTGTTTAACCCGGGTTTGCTAACCTTTGTAACCCTTTTCTACTCCACTCAGGGCGAGGAATCCGCTAAGGCCGAATGGTTAGCGGCGGGAATTTGGAGCCCCATGTTCTATCCCAAATCGCGGCGGAGTGCCTTTGGGCAATGCGTATCTCCTAGATTTAGAACTGGTTTGTTTAACCAGGGAAAATAAATAAGTGAACTGGCGGCGTGATATTACTGATGCAACGTTGAAAACGGCATCATAAACCCAATAAAACAAAACTACCAATGTCGACCCGAGTATTTCTGGTCTCTGGAGTCAGGAAGAATCTCCTTTGTTAGCCCATGTTTTTTAGTCCTGCTTCGGATACTATGTATCTTGCATTTATTCATGGTTTGATTAACTTTTTTTAGGGTACAGGTTTGTAGTATTTATGTCTCATTTAGTAGTATATAATATATAGCATGGTTTAAGGTTGTTATATTGTATCGTTGTTCCAGCGTCGGTCGAGTTTTGATATGAAATCATGTGTTAAACACCGGACGGTTAAGTCTTTACAACTTGATTTACTGATTCTCATTTTCCTAGACAAGTTCGAGTCCATGCTCTGCCAGTCATACTTTCTAATGACCGTTCTCATATCGTTGTGACAACTGTCTTATGTCCTCAACTAATGGGCTGAAAGTGAGGGTGGTACCGCAGCCAGTGAACTGAGAAGGATGATGACAGAAAACAAGGTTATGCGAGTTGACTGCCGATAAATGAGCCGTCCCGCGAGAAAACCAACATCGATCATATAGTATAGAAGCAAATGTTACTGCTAATAAAGGTGAACATTTGATCAAAAGTGGGAATGAACTGCAAATGAAACAGCTTATCAATAAAGGACATTTGTCATAATGATGGATTGATTTATTTGGGGTTTAACGCCGTTTTCAACCGTTTTACAGTCATACCACGGCGGCCAGACGAATGACGCTTGTCACAATGCCATTTGTCAAATATCTCATCAGAGAATGTTGGCCGAGGTGGCATTCGAACTCACAATCCCTGTATTGACAGCCCGCGTCGCTTACGACTGAGCTACCGGGGCTCGACTTGTAATAATGCATAGCATTTTTGAACAATTTAAAGAGGACAACCACAAGAACATTTCTTTGAAAGTTTGGTTGATATTGGTCCATTATGATGTTTAAACCTAAAATATCCTTTTACCTCCATTCTAATGATGCCTGGCAGCTATCTTTTTCAACCAATCAATATGGCTTGAAATAATAATGTACAGTGTCACTAAAGGAACATTTCTGCTAAACTATCTTGAAATCAGAGAACTTTAATTAGAATGTAATCTTAAAAGTGTTGTCATTTTGCCCCTTTTCCGATGCCAATCAATATAGCTTGAACACATTTTGAAGAGGGCCACTCTAGGAACTATTCTACCAAATCATCTCAGAGTTATGACATTGTTCTCTCTTTCTGATGCCACAGAAACCAAAGTTCTGTAGAGAATTTATATCTTTGAACAATATTGAAAGCAACCCCAAAGTAACATTCCTATTAAGTTTGGCTGAAATTGGTCCAGGAGGAGATGTAATTTGAAGCTTAAAGTTTATTCTACCCCTTTCCTGATGCAATCTGTATGCTATATGTCTTTCAACCAAGGAGTATTGCTAGGAAAATTGTGTAGAGGGTTACAAAAAGAACAGTTCTACACATTTATCAAGAAATCAGGCAAGCTTTCATAAGAATGGAATTTTTAAAAAATATATATCATTTTGCCCCCTTTCGGATTCCGCTTGGGTGCCATGTTTTTCAACCAATCAATATGGCTTGAACAATATATATAGAGGATCATACTTGGACCATTTATATACAATTAGAAGCAAGATTCAGGGGAGAAGAATGTTAAAGAGTTGCCATTTCCCCCCCCCCCCCCCCCCCCCCCCCCCATTTCTGATGCAGCAGCAACCAAAGCTCTTCATATAATGTAAATCTGTGTTCAAAGGCTCATTCCAGTGAAGTTTTGTTGAAATTGGTCCAGTGGTTGAGGAGGAGATGTTGTTTCAAGCTAAAGGTTAACGACGACTACGGACGGAGAGAGATCAGAATAGATCACCTTGAACCTTCGGCACAGGTGATCTAAAAATGAAGGCGCTGGAGCGATGACGTCGTTGTGACACCTTGACGGATCCCTATATCCCGATGATAAGAATTAAAACATCCAAAAAATATACACTTATTTGTTTATTAAGAAAAAGCATAATTCTTAAAAAACAGAAAATAAATTAACGTTCATTGCTGTTTTATTTTATACAGGTGAATCATCCATATTTTGTAAAAAACAAAAGTATAATTATTTAAATGTTAAATTTAGGTATATTCGCTCTACTGTCGTAAGTGGAAGGTGATTTTTAGTTGGATCATATTTTTGCCAATAATATATCTAAGAATTATTTAGTCACACTGATTTCCGCCATTGAATATTTTGAAGATTTGATAAATGTTTGTATGTTTATATTCTTGTTTTGCTCATAAGCAATTATGGCTTGTTGTAAAATGATTATTATGATTTGTACGGTTTAGTGTGGGATTGTCTCGACCCCACTAGACCTATTACGAGGATAATACAATCTTCTTCTATGCTCTTTTCGTAATGATGTAATGGATAGGTAATTATATCGAAATGATGAAACATACGACACAAAACAAAATAACAAAATGGCCAAGATGACCGTCAGTCCGTCACCTGAGATGGTATAGTTGCAAATAGTGCTGTAACGATACATTCGAATATTCGATATAACCGAATACAGGTCTGTCCGATACGTATTATTTATTCGCTTCATCCAGAACCGAATATTTACGTATATAATCCAAAGCTGTATGATTTAAACTAAAATCAATTTAATTGACCTACAAACATAACAAACCCTTTGTCACACTTGAAAACCTCTTCAGTTTCATAACGCGTTCGGCGCTATATTTATATAGTACCCCACCCACAACAGCTGACCATAGATTTTGCGAATTATTTTTTTTCATTTTCTAAAAATATATTTGATGTTGTGTTCGCTACGATGACATATTTTTGTGTGTGTTTAAAATGTGTTTTGAATTAATTTTGAATTATAATTCGATTGAAAATAGAGAATTTCCATTTAATGACAACCAATACCCGTCAACAAAAAATGGCGAACCACACGGGAATTTGAATTAGTTGTATCTAAAAAAAAATCAGATTTCCGAAAGGACTCAAGGGAGACATTCCATCTCACACTATCTGCAAACTTTGTAGTCATGAAATCGGATACAAATAGTTAAACGCTACATTAATTTCATAATGTCCTCCCTTGCTTATGCCTGTGTACTGAAAGTATTTAAGTTGAGGAATACATATGGACAAATAGTCGATAACGTTACTAACTGTTAGACTGTTCTAGTTGGATTGTATCTGTCACAAGACTGACAAGACTTACTAGTCAATCATTATACTTGTTCTAATCATTTGAATTCTAATTTCTTTTGACAGTATTCGTGAATAAATATTCGTATTCATTACCCTGTATTCGTGATACGTATCGTATTTGCTACCTAGTGTATTCGTAACAGCCCTAGTTGCAAATAATATGTAACTGCCAATATCGGGGAAAATTTGATTATGGTGGGAATGAAATACCTCATCAATGAAAGGCAATTGTATTTTCTGTCCTGATGCTTCGGAGGAGAAGTCGATTGAAGTTAAACAATAATTTTACCCCCTTGTTTTTCAACCAATCAATATGGATTGAACAAATTATGTAGAGGGTCACTGAAGGATCGTTCCTATGCAATCATCTTGAAATCAGAAACGCACTTTCATGAAAATGGAATTTTTAAATTGTAGGTTTGGCCCCTTTTCTGATTCGGCGCGGCCACCATATTTTTTAAATAATCAATATAGTTTTACTTATTCTTAAATAAAGGATCACCCAAGGATCACTTCTGCCAAATTATATTGGAATCTGACAAGTCAAAAGAGAATAATTCAAATTGGATATAAGTAAGCCCCCCCCCCCCCCCCCTCCACACACACACACCACCCCACCGAACGGTCCAGTTGTTTAGGAGGAGATGATGTCATATAAAGCTAAAAGTTAAAGACGGACGAAAGGCGGAAAGAGAGTGATTAAAATTGATTCCCTTGAGCCTTTGGCTCAGGTGATCTAAAAACTATCACACAAGTTTCGAAAATGACTTATTTATAAATATAAACGTTTCTAAAGTGCGTTTCTCTTTTAATAATGAATATTATCAATTCATAAATCATATTTTATAATGTTCATCTTTACACACTGTCGAACACGCTCCCTTAGCATTACCCATACTTTAACCCTTTCCCGCGTACAACAAATCTGTAGCAGACGAATGTGAAACACATTTACTCAAATGTATCGAACTGTACTATATTAAAACGAAATAATTACAATTTAATAAAGTTGTAACATTATGAGCAATTTCTCCTTCAAACGTCGACTGACGAGGAGCGTCAGAAAGCATGTTGGAAAGGATTACGTGCCTTAATGAATGTGTTCATACTGAAAAATGAATTCCCCACAGGTATGAACAAGCGAAACCAAACTGACTTTAGATTAATTGTTACTGTACACTGCGCATCTGCAGGTCACAAGTAACCGTCAAGCCAATCTTGAAATCGATACATTTAATTGAAAACAAAAAGAAAATGGAATTAACTATAAATGTAAGCAGGTTAGAGTGTTGTACCTTGTGTTGTGCCCTTCTCCTGATCACAATGTGTAAGTGTTGCAACTTTGAAGTGAATCTGCCAAACAGAAACAAAGTAAAGGGGCTAATTATAGTAGAACTTTAAAAATAAAATTAAATGTCTCGCATTTTGTACGTTAAAAAATAACCAGTTTCTTCTTACTATAACATTCCCAATTCCGATTGATTACCGGTCTCTTGTAAACAGTGAAATATAACGATTGCCTATCGATATCTTGTGTACAGTTCAATACAACGATTTGCCAATCAATATCTTGTGTAACGATTGCCTATCGATATATTGTGTATAGTTAAATATAACGATTGCCAATCGATATCTTGTGTATATTTAAATATAATGATTGCCTATCGATATATTGTGTATAGTTAAATATAACGATTGCCTATCGATATATAGGTGTATATTTAAATGCAACGATTGCCTATCGCTATATTGTGTATAGTTAAATATAACGATTGCCTATCGATGTATTGTGTATAGTTAAATATAACGATTGCCTATCGATATATAGATGTATATTTAAATGTAACGATTGCTTATCGATATATTGTGTATAGTTGAATATAACGATTGCCTATCGATATATTGTGTATAGTTAAATACAACGATTGCCTATCGGTATATTGTTTATAGTTAAATATAAGGTTTGCCTATCGCTATCTTGTGTATAGTTACATTATAAGGATTGCCTATCGATATATTGTGTATAGTTAAAAATTACGATTGCCTATCGATATATAGGTGTATATTTAAATATAATGTTTGCCTATCGATATATTGTGTATAGTTAAATAAAACGATTGCCTATCGATATATTGTTTATAGTTAAATATAAATGTTTTGCCTATCGCTATATTGTGTATAGTTACATATAAGGATTGCCTATCGATATATTGTGTATAGATACACATAACGATTGCCTATCGATATATAGGTGTTTAGTTAAAATTAACGATTGCCTATCGATATATTGCGTTTAGTTGAATATAACGAATGCCAATCGATATGTTGTGTATAGTTAAATATAACGATTGCCTATCGATAAATTATGTATAGTTAAATATAACGATTGCATATCGATATCGTGTGTATGGTTAAATATAACGATTGCCTGTCGATAGTGTGTGTATTGTTAAATATAACGATTGCCTATCAATATATTGTGTTTAGTAAGATATAACGATTGCCTATCAATATATTGTATTTAGTAAGATATAACGATTGCCTATCGAAAGCTTGTGTATAGTTAACTATAACGAGTTTTTGTATTGTTAAATATAACGATTGCCTATCAATATATTGTGTATAGTTACATATAAGGATTGCCTATCGATATATTGTGTATAGATAAACATAACGATTGCCTATCGATATATAGGTGTATAGCTAAAATTAACAAATGCCTATCGATATATTGTGTATAGTTAAGATAACGATTGCCAATCACTATATTGTGTATAGTTAAATATAACGATTGCCTATCTATATATGATGTATAGTTAAATATAACGATTGCCTATCAATATCGTGTGTATAGTTAAATATAACGATTGCCTATCGATATATTGTGTATAGTTAACTATAACGAGTTTCTAGGTCCATCATTCTTCATTCCGATTGTTTATCTTTCCCTTATGTACAGTTAAATATAACCGCTTTCTAACTACAACATTCCTCATTCCTATCCATTATCGAGCGTTTATGTACAGTTAAATATAACTAGTTTCTAATTCCAACATTCTTCATTCCGATTGCTTATAGATCTCGTGTGTACTATTACACCTGGTTAATATAACACCTTTCGATAGAAATATCACATTCATACGGTGTACACTGTATCAACAATATGCATCTAGTTTTGTACAACTAGCAACGATTTACATAAATTTTCACAAACACCACACTCACATTTTAAATGTAAATATCCCCAAACATCAGATTCATAACAATTATTACCAAAATATGTCCTCTTATGTACTATGACCTGTTTTATGTGAATATGAATGTACTCAATTGATTGTTTGGTGTTTAACGCCGCTTTCAGCAATTGTTCAATTATATCACGGCGTTACCTGGGTAAGTTACCAGTATTACTGGTCAATTTATCCTGAAACCAGCCGATCAGTCTTAATTCTAACCCTGAACGCCAAGGAAAACAGCAATTACTATCATTTTTTCAATATTTGGTATGATTCGGCCGGTGAAAAAAAATCTACATGTATATTATGACTACCAAATTAATCGTCTCTGTAATGTATGAAACATTATGTTTTATCAATGGCATAATCGCCTTGCTTTTATATTATGAGGTGTATATGTTGGAGGTGCTACGTAATATTAAATATGTCAGCCTAGACGATAGTTGCTCGAATGTTACAAGGTGTCAGAAATCGGTGAACATTGCATGCGTCGATGGCCAGAATTACAAAATCTGGTAGAATCAAAGAAAAATCATTTACCATGAGTAACAATTTTAAGGACAATTGTGTGCCTTGTTTATTTGGTGGATTTTCGACGAGATCGAGCAGCATAGAAATGGCTTACAATTTCGATCAGCCGAGTCTGACTTGGGTTGATAAAGCCGTGTACCAGGAGTTTCAAAGGTGTAAGGAACATGTTAAGTTTACATTTAACGACACACCAGGTTCCGCCGTTTAGAAACACAAATGCGGATGACTTGGAATGTGGATAAATCAGCAAGGCCGGCGAATCTACAAGACTTTCAAATTCAATGAAGGAGAGGACGATGTTCCTAATATAATGTAAGGGAAACTGAATCATACCTCAAGCCGAGGTAAAACAAAAGAGTTTCGAGATTCACACCAAAGAAAACAGGCAGACGATGACATTTTTGATATATTCTTTTAAAAGATATCGTCTGTTACTCATGGATTGTAAGTACGAGATCCGAGATGTCATGCTGGTAGATCTAATAATTAATGGTGTCAAACAATCTAAGATTCAAGAGAGACTTCTTGATCAAAGACATAAATTGACAATAGTTAAAGCAGTTGAAATATATCAATAGTTTGAACTGTCCTAAAGCCAAATGCAACAAGAATTTCAGTCACGAACAGAGCAGTGTGAACTATCAGAGCTATAAAAAACAAAGGAATGGCGACAAGAAACACTCTTAGTTTTAAAGCAATATGTGACAAAAATGTGTTAGTGCGTGGAAAGGGTATGTGTCCTGCATTTGGGATAACATGCATTTCTGTAAGAAAACGAATCACTGGTTTAAAAAGTGTAGAAAGAGACAACAAAGTGTGAACATGCTTAAGAGCGAAGCACACAAGGAATCGAGCGGTGGTGATGAATTTCTGCACATAAGCACGACAGAAACAGTATCTGACAATGAATGTGATAATGTACGAGAAGGGATCCAAAATTAATAGGACTTTCTTAGTAAATAGTGAATTAGTTGATACACCTTTGTGAATTTCATACCATCTGTATAATTCTTGTTGCTCGAATTTATGGTGATTTAATATTTTTAATAGTGTCATTAGTTTAGTTTTAAACCATTGTCATAGAAACGAGTTGACAGTTGAGACATAGGCTGGCCACACCGTAATTTTACAAGAAAGTGCCAGGATAAAACTATATTTCAAATATACACCGAGAGAAGATCACGAAAATGTTGTTCTAATTTTTAAAAAAATGTTGTTGTTATATGATTACTTTCATAAAAGTAATGTTGCTTAGCAACGTGCAAGAACGTCCGTATAAAATGACGCCGAATGAAACATTTAAAAGTTGCTATATAGTAAAATTATCTAACAACGTAGACTAAAGCCAAAATAATCTTTGGTTAACTTATCTTTTGGTTTTTTTATTGGTTTTTAAGAATTAGAAATTACTTTCTTGATAGATTGACACAGTCAGTTTGTCTTCGTCTTTTGCACTTGCATTGATAGTCAAAACGTGGAACGATAATAAATATATACTTAAGAGTAATTCGTTTGTATCATTCCGGTCAAATTGGCACAGTGCACAGTGGAGACATTAATGTTTGGAGGAGAGAAATCAGTGGAAAACTAATGTCACTGATACGTGAGCCAATTATGACGGTGAAGGGCACAGTAATAGTGTCGTTTTTCACTATAATAATTTTAATTTTGTTACAAATCATATGTTACACATTTCGGTGAGAAGTGGTTATTGAATGTCTTTTATTAAGATATCTATTCGCGTTTTAAAGCAAACTTGTTTCGCTTCATACGGCGACGTCAGAATGTTTTTACGATTTTCATTTTCTCACAGAAATGTAATTGTTCAACCAATTATTATAATACTTGTCATGTATGTAAGAGAAATAAGGACTTTTGATAAAGTCAGGTTCATTTTCTACAAGTTTGGTTTGTGTCGACCCCCTGCGAAACTGTGTCATGCCGGATTCCCATAAGAACAACCAAATCAGTGTGTGATTTGAAGTTGTAAATCTCTGTCAGGAGAATATTATCAGTGGCAATACCGCCGAGTGCTTGGTGTTGTTACAGAGTTTAAAAAGTGTCGAACTGTAATCTATGGAAGAGCTGTCGTGTGACTTTCTGGAACATGTGAAAACCACCGGTACGTTTCCAGGCTAACATACTATAACACTTTTGAAAGCAATGCAGAGGGAGTTATCCACCCACCACGCAAGATCTCTCAAACCTCGTGTGATAGAGAAACTTCGCGAATAGGAAAAAATGGCTATATAACTCCTGTTATACTACAATGAGCTCACGGATCAGTTCCATGGTTGTTTCCTTAATACATCTTAACAAATCGATTAAGCACAATCATCACCCAAATGAGAAACATTGACGATGTAATCTCGAGCATACCAGATGCCATCCATGACGCGATAGCCGGGGTTTGCAAATAAAACTGGATAGTAAGTCATTATTTCTGACTACTTTCAATAGTACCATAGGAAGATGTCGCTGGCTGCGGTTACCAATCGGGATAAAGAGTCGCACCAGAAAAGTTCACCGAATAATGAACGAAATGTTGATGGACATTCAGGGAGACTTTGTTATTATCGATAACATTCTGATTGCTAGAAAGGACACTGGGTATCATGGACAAAATCGGAGACCGGTTATCGATCGTACCACGGAGTACACTTCCGGGTTGAACTATGACAAATTCAGAATCATACAACCCAGTGTGCTATATATGGGACATACCTTGACGGAAAATGGCCTGCAAGCTGATCCGACAAATGTGAAAGCTATCGTTGACATGTCGGATCCGCAAGACAAAGGGGGAGTTCGGAGACATTTAGAAATGGTACAATATTTGGCCTAATTCATTCCTCATCTCAGCCAGGTCGATGCGCCTCTCAGAACTCTCATAAAATATGTTGTACCTATTAACTTGCATCACGAACAAAAACGGAAATTCATTGACAAGAGACGTGCCTTTACTGTTACATAGTGCAGGGATGGCTTTACAAGATATCTTTTTTCACGCTCGAGATTTCTCCTAAAGTGGATGAAGATGACCACACGTAGAACGTTGGACGAATATTTCACACCTTTAAGTAATATTCCCTATGAGCGGCATGTATTTAGAAATTTATGTCAACGAGAGAATGAGACAATAGAGCAATACCTCACTAGGTTGAGGATTCGGGCTGAAACTTGTTAATTTACCACTATATTACAAGAACCAATCAGGGCCCAAGTGATTGACAAATGTAGGTCAAATGTTCTGAGGAGAAAACTGCTTGAGAAAGGGAGGAACCTGAAAGTAGAGAAATTGCTAGAGCTCTTGAAGAAAGTGCAATACAAGCGACAACAATTGAAATGACTGTACACCTAAAGACTTTCAGTGCAATACAAGTGACAACAATTGAAATGACTGTACACCTAAAGACTTTCAGGTACGTGCTGAAGTAAATAAAATTGACAAATGCAATAGACATACAAAGAAACAATTTGAGTGCTATAGTTGCGGTAATAAAGGCCACATGTCTACTGACAAGAATTGTCCTGCTAAGGCAAGGACATGTCATAAGTGTCAAAAGGTTGGTCATTTCTAGAGGAAGTGTCGGAAACAAATGGGAAGGAGAAGAGGCCAAGACAAGGGTAAACACGTACACATCAAGTAAAAACATCTTCAAATTCAGAGTATGCTTTTGTAGTTCATGCATTCAATGCAGGACTCCGGCAAAAAATGAAATCCATTATTCTCGAGGTAGGAGGAGTTCGATTATCAGTTATTATTGACTCTACGGGCCAGTTGTTATGCTGTGTAGATGTAAAGACATGGGACTATTTGAAAGCACATGGATTGTTAGAGCTAAAGTTGAATGTAACATCAATATTATTGAGAATGTTAGTTTTATTGTACTAGATGGACAGGGTCACGGTTTATTTTTAGGTCGTAATACTGCTGAAAATTTGAGTTTACTTCAAATCGGGCCATGTGTGAACGGCATCTCAATAAAATATAGTATTTTTCAACAGTACCCAGCTCTGACTAAAGGACTTGGGAAGCTAAAGAACATTCAACTTAAAATTCCCATAGATGAAAGTATTCGACAAGTTGCTCAATCTTTGATACGAATTCCATATCATTCGAGGGACAGAGTGGAAACACAATTAGACGAATGACAACAATTAGACAGTATAGAGCAAGGGCCATGTCATTGGGTTTCACCTAATGTATGTATTCCAAAGAGTGAAAATGATATTAGTGTATGTATAGACTTGCGGGGAGCCAACCAACCAGTGACGAGAGAACAAACACCAATTCCGACTATAGAATATGTCATGCAAGATTTCAATGGTAGTACAATATTCAGTAAATTAGATATTAAGTGGGCGTGTCACGAGATCGAATTAGCTCCAGAATGGAGAAAAATCACAGTGTTTAATTCAATATAAACGTTTACTATTCGGTGTTTCATGCGCGCCTAAACTATATCAGAAGGTCGTGCAACACTTAGTACACACTTGTGATGCGATACATCCTATTCTAGATGATATCATTATCCACGGCAAGAGCCAAGAGGAACATGACAAACGACTTCTTATTGTTTTTACAGACTTTACAAGATAGTAATATTAGTTTGAATAGTTTTATGGGGCATAAATTGTCATCTGAAGGTATTGAACCAGACCAATCCAAAGCAAAAGCTGTATTAGATACATGCGCACCTAGTAAAATCAAATATTCTTGAAACAACACAGATTGCCTGCAAATAACCAATACCTCATTTATCAAAGTTTGACCCTTATCTTGTATAAACAAAATAAATCACGAAGGACAAAATATTGACAAAAAAATGAGCAACTACCCTTAATTAAAATATTTCCAGTTCAGAAAACACTAAAGATCCACAATGTATATTGGAATCATGCTCACAAATGAAAGACAATCGAAAGCATGCTAGTGTTATGTCTCTTGTGCACTGCACATCTGTAGCTTATTAGTTTCCTATACACGCAGTATTATATTGATTCATTGAACATCTATCGAGACGATGGATTGGGGTTTAACGCCGTTGTTAACAATTTCTCAGTTATATCACGGCGGCCAGTTCACCTACTCATGCATTTCCTGGTTTTCTCACACCAGTACTCCACACGACAATCTTCCCAAGCAACTGGCTGCTTTTCCACATAGACAGAGCCCATTGGTGGAAGACGAATGACGCATGTCGCATTGACTTTTGTCAATCGTCGGAAAGAATGTTGGCCGGGCCGGGATTCGAACTCACAACCCCTGGATTGACAGCCCGCGTCGCTACCGACTGAGCTACCGATGACGATGACCGAAGAAATATATGAACAAAATGAGTTTACACCAAAAATAACAGATCAGATTTGCGTTCGAAATATTTTATCGGTCTCCTCATCCCAATGTATAAGTGTGACGTCTTTGAAATGGATCTGCCAAACAGAAACAAAGTTTTGACCCATAAGTGCAAACCGTAACGGACAAACGGACGGATGGATGAACAGACAGTCAATCGCTACGGACAAAGTACAAAGCTTGAGGAAGCACTCATTAACGAACAAAAGCATTTCACGGATCGCATGTGTTGCACGCGAAAGTCATATAATATGTGAGAACATGGAAAGAAAAAATATACACACTCCAAACACAGCATGCTAAAGTTTTGGTAATGGTGCACTGCACATCTGTTGGTTATAAGTTACGTACAAACCAAGTTTAAAATGGATACAATGGAAATTAATTGAGAAAATGGCTGAACTAAATAAGGAAACATGGAGATTACTAAAATAAGCAGACCTGAGTTATGTACATAGTATGTTGCCTTTCTTTTGATCACACGTCATAAGAATGACCACTTCGAAATGAATCTGCCAAACAGAAATAACGTTTTGACCAAAAAATGCAAACCATGTCGAATGGACGAATGCACATTCAGGCAGGCAGCCGGCCGGACGCCGGATAATGCCTCCAAGCGTTACAGACAGAGATTGATTGATTGATTTGGGTTTAACGCCGTTTTCAACAATGTTTCAGTCATATCTGATGACTTCCGGTCAATGGCGACTGCACACACATGTGTCTAGCTCCTGAGAAATTCAATATTAAACAAGTAAAGCGTGGAATTAAACAGGTGATATTGCATATAGAAAATGGATGAAGGTATGGGTAGGCATGATCATAGGACAGAAAGTGACTCAACTAACAGTGAAAGTGATAATGGACTTTGCCCGGAGTATACGGTTCAGACAAAGAACAGGTTTGAAAATGGCGGGTCATCTACAACGAACGGAGAAGCATCGAGAAGAATCGAGAGGGCGTTAAAGCGGAAGAAAACTAGCTCAGGTAGCGTAAACAGTGATCAATTTTCACATTTATCTATTTCGGACAAACTAAGCAGTATGTTTGACACAATTAACAGTAATAAAGGAATCTTAGAATCTGTTCAAAACCAACAAGCCCAGTGTTTACACGACATTCAAAATCTCAACATGGGCGTAGCAGAGACTAGAAGTAGACTTGATTACATAGAAAGCCACATTGATATTAAAACTAAAAGACTGAAAATGCTGGCATACAAATCGATAGATCTTGAAGAAAGAAGCAGGCGAAACTCAAACAATATGGTATTCTGGGGTATAACAGAAAATTCAACAACTGACTGCAAACATTTGATAGAAAACGAGTTAGATTTGGACACATCTTCAAAATCAATCGAGCGAGCACACAGACTCGGGACTGTATGGCGTGCAAATGATGATGGACGCGTCACGAAAAAAGGCCCCATAATAGTACGTTTTAGAGATTACCCGGATACAGAGAATATCTTAAAATCAGCATATAAATTAAAGGGCACTACTTTTGGGATAGATTGAGATTATCCTCGAGAGATAGCAGACGCTAGGAAAGAATTATATAAGAGCCATGAGGCTAGAACAGCGCGTAACAACAGACAGACGGTACAGATCAGGTATCCTGCTAGACTGTTTATTCAGGGTCATATTGTAAAGGACATGTTCACAGACTGGTATGATGTATTAAACGAAAAAGAGTAGCACATTTTTACACGGAAAACGCTCACCAAAGAATGGTCATCAGTGACACATGTAAAACACAAATTCAGGGTGCATTTCTTGACGAGACTAAGATCGACAGTCTAGGGAATACATTAGAAAACAAATTTTTCGAAACACCAGTGTCGGGAAACGCCCCCCTACGAAATGTAAACAAACAATCTGACGGGTCACGTGACAAAAATAACGGGAATATTTCTGCCCGTGAGAGCTCGAGCAAAACAAACCAGACGAACAAACAAGCTGAATATCACTCACCTATAAATCGGCTACACTCACAGCAACGCAGACAAGGTCGAAACAAAGAAAAGTCTCCAAATGTGAACGCGAAACAACCCGACTTACAATTCACACAACCGAACTCCAGTTCTACACCGTACTCAAAATCTAAAAATAGACAACCGGGAATTCCCAACGGAAGACAAGCCCAACCTGATACTATAAATAAACCGAGAGATAAAACGCCAACCGAAAAACCGGATAAAAAAGGGAACAATTCGCATTAGGACAACGGAGAGAATGGGGACATTCGAGTTTGTGTGTTAAATATCCAAGGACTGGTGGGAAAGACGTATAATAAATTACAGACCCCTGAACTGAAAACCTTGTTTAATACACATGATATTTTATTATTCACGGACACTTGGCTAGATGAACACCACGATTGTACTGTTGAAGGGTTTACACATTATACTTATAATAGAGCTCTGAAAAGATCGTCTGCACGTATAAATAGTGGTGGTATTATTATGTATGTGTCAAACGAACTTAGCCAGTATGTTACAGTATTAAAAAAAAAAACGATGGTATAATGTGGGTGCAGCTTCAAAATACACTGTTTAACTTTGATAATGACATGCTACTTTGTTTGTGTTATAATGTCCCTACAGGAAGCAGCAGAGAAGCATTCACAGAACAGAATATCTATGACATTCTTTATGATGATACAGTTATATTTCGTGATTTATATAATGATAAATGTAACTTTTATATCTTGGGAGATCTGAATAGTCGGGTTGGGA
Source organism: Serripes groenlandicus (assembly GCA_031761405.1). NCBI lineage: Eukaryota > Metazoa > Mollusca > Bivalvia > Cardiida > Cardiidae > Serripes > Serripes groenlandicus. The sequence goes on from JASEVX010000012.1 coordinate 17,675,870, forward strand.
ATCTTAAAGATTATGTTGAAAATGATTATTTATTTAATTTAGATATGTTACCTAACGATTATGTACAGGATGAGATTTTAGAAAGATATACTTTTGATAGATCCACTAACGAGAATGGAAAATTATTGATAAACTTCTGCCAGTCCACAGGTTTGAGAATCATGAACGGTAGGGCTGGTGTTGGTAGTATCTCTGGTAAATTTAAATCAGTAACACATGCTGGTAGCAGTGTGGTAGATTATGTTTTATGTAAACCTGACTTCTTACCATACTTCAGCACATTCGACGTTAAAGATCCAAATATCTTATCTGATCATTGTACTATTAGCTTTGCCATTAGAAAAAATGTTGATTTTTTTTTTAGATACTTTTACTGTAGACAATAACGTCTATGATACTGTTGATTTTTGTTACAAATGGGACGACGTCAAAAAATATATATTCTTAGAGAATGTCAGTAGTGAGCACTTTCAAAGAAATTTGGATGGTTTATCACAAAAATTATCGAACAATTTTAACAATGAAGAAATTGAAAATAATCTCGATGATTTTTATAATTTATTAAATAATGCTTGCAACCCGTTTCTTAGAAAGAAACTAAATAAGCCACTAGGATCTAACAAAAATAAACAACCATGGTTTGATGATGATTGTTCGATACACAGAGGTGAATTTTATAAAAGTCTTAACAGATATCGTAATTACAGTACTAATGACAACAGGCACGATATGACGTCATCTAGATCAAAATATAAATCAATTATTCGGAGTAAGAAACGTCAATTCGATAAACAAAAAACAGAAGAGTTACAGAGAGGTCGTTTTAAGAATGCTAAAGAATACTGGAAATTATTAAAGTCATCAAAAATAAATCAGGAAAAAACAAATATTCACACTAAAAGCTTTGAGCAATATTTCAAATCCATTAATAATCCGGAATCTGTTTTTTTCCAACCAGATGAAGAAGTTTTAGAATTTAATGAACAAGTTTTAAACAGTGAATTGCAAGTAATGTTTGAGGAACTAGAAGATGACATTTCACATGAAGAAATAAAAAAAGCCTGTGAACAATTAAAAAACGATAGATCTGGCGGTTCGGATTATGTCATTAATGAATTTTTCAAATACGGTTATGCATATTTGGCAAATTACTTGCATACAGTTTTTAATATAATATTTAATCAGGGTTACTTCCCTTGTAAGTGGAGTGATGGTTATATTGTTCCATTACATAAAAAAGGGGGATGTCAACAACGTAGATAACTATAGAGGTATAACATTGTTAAGTGCTTTGGGCAAATTGTTGACCAGAATTCTAAATAATAGGCTCAATAACTGGGTAGAAAAATATTTCGTATACGTAGAAGCACAAGCGGGTTTTAGAAAAAATATGGGAACAATAGACAATATTTTTGTCCTGCATGGGTTAATAAGTCATTTTTTGAATGAAAATAAATACTGTATGTGTGCTTCATCGACTTTACAAAGGCGTTCGATTATCTCGTACGTGAACATATTTTTTATAAATTAATCAAGTATGGAATCCGAGGCAAAATTCTCAATGTTATCAAGTCGTTATATAGTAATATAAAATCCAAGGTAAAATGTAATAAGAACCTCAGCGGAAGCTTTGAATGCTTAATGGGCGTAGTCCAGGGAGACTGTATGTCACCATTTATCTTCGCAATGTACATCAATGACCTTGGAGAACACTTGATTACGAAAGGTTTTAAATGCATAGATACCGGAATGCTTAAACTATTTATATTATTATATGCTGATGATATTGTCTTATTTTCAGATAATGAGGAAGGGCTACAAAACGGACTAAACCTTGTATACGATTACTGTCAAAAATGGAAAATGGTTGTAAATGTAAATAAAACTAAAATTATGATTTTTAGAAAGGGAGGAAATTTAAGAAGAAATGTATCATTCTTATACAATGAAAATGAAATACAAATTATCACCAACTTTACGTATCTAGGAATAGTTTTCTCTACAGGCGGATCATTTATTGGCACATTTGATGCATTAAGTGGACAAGCGTTAAAGGGTATTTTCCAGTTGAGATCATATATATCCAAGTTTACATTTTTATCTATAAAACATAAGTTAGACTTATTTGTTATTATTAATATTACCCATACTTAATTACGGGGCAGAAATATGGGGCTACTTAAATGCAAATAAGCTAGAATCTGTTCACTTAAGATTTCTGAAACAACTACTAGGGGTAAGAAACCAAACACAAAACGATTTTATCTATGGTGAATCTGGAAGGTGTCCTTTAAGAGTTCAAATGTTAATACAAATGCTGAAATATTGGTTCAAAGTTATACAGTCAAGCGAAAGAAAATATATTAAACAAACTTATAACATGATGTTAAATGACTTAATAGAATGCCCAAATAAGCAACACTGGGCTTCTCAAATCAAATATATCTTATAATCACATGGCTTTAATGATGTATGGCTCTTTCAAGGAGTGGGAAATATGAAACAATTTATTCATATATTTAAACAAAGAGCAAAAGATAATTATATTCAATCTTGGAACAACCAATTACAAAACTCACCTAGAGCGATAACATATAGATCAATAGCTAGTTTCAACTTCAAGCAATATCTAAACACAGTGGTGAATACCAAATACAGAATTGCTCTTACAATATTAAGAGTATCTAGCCACAGACTTGAAATAGAAATGGGTAGATGGCACAAACCTAACAAAATAATCAGATCTGAGAGAAAATGTCAAAATTGCAATGTCTTAGAAGATGAATTCCTTTTCATTTTGGAATGTCCTGTTTACCTTGAAATAAGATCACAACTCTTAAGTAAATATTACTGGAAAAGACCAAATATGCACAAATTTACAGAATTACTCATGTCAGATAACAAAAAAATCGTCAATAATCTTGCCAAATTCACATACCACAGCTTCATTAAAAGAGAAAATACCTATTACCATAGGTAATATAAGTACTAATAATACTATATCTATACTTTTATTTGGAATATTTATAGCACATTTAGACTTCATTAATAACCATCTCGTTCTCTTGCTGGTTTATTATAATAATCAACATACTTTGTAGTTCGTACTTATTAGTCGCCAGGCAGAAGCCCGCGACTTCTATTTTTAATAGGTTTTCGGAAATGACATGGGAGGGAGGATTATTATTAGAAAGAAACACATTTAGATGTCTTGAACATATTACAATTGTGTTTGTTTAAAAACACTAAGTAATGACACATCTAAAATGAAATAAATATTCCGATGTTTTAAGTATTTTCAGTTTCTTTATTTTGACTCGCATTTATGTTTTTTTTGTTTTATTTACGAACACAAAACAGTCCCTATTAGCTAGACTGGTATACTTTACTTTACACTATATACTACATGTAATCAAAAGGCGATAACTACAAACCTTTACGTCGCACAGTCTAATTTATTTGTTAACATACTCGCGAATACCAACTGCGTAGATCAATCTCTTTTGCAGAGAGACGCTCTTTACACTCACTTACAAATAGTAAATCATAGGTGATTTAAAATGTTTATTTGGTTCGAAACAAATGAAGAAAAGAACAAACCGAGATAAAACTGGTTTTAATAGAAAAATTACTTTTAACGAACACTCTCTGCCTATATAGAGAGTTTCAAGAACGACACCTCTGCGAATAAGAAAGAATCGGGTCTTTCGTACAAAATTATTTCGTCCTTGGCAATTTTAAATGTGTCATTTAATTCCCTAAATGCATATTGCTTCAGATCTGCATATTGTTATGCATCATTGACACAAGGGCGCTCATCATAATATAATTTTAAAACATGAGTAGTTTGTTATTTTCATTATAAAAAAGGAAGGAAAGAATTAAAATAAATTAACATGTTGTAGGGCTCAGTTTATGTTCGACATTAAGTTTAAATTATACAACAATTTCAATGAGATTTAACTGTTTAGTTGATATTATATTTCGAAGGTGGTCTAATTTATAAATATTGGACTACATTTCAACATTTGTTAAAGTATGATATAATTAGGATGCCAAGCTAATATCATTTTGAGAAAAAGAGAAACTCATGTCTTCAGCGATTTAACCCTTATCTCATTGTTTTAAAAGTAGATTGCTGCAAAGGTGTCCACTGTTGACTTTAATAGAGGAAAGGTAAAATGACGTGCTATTGCATGCAAATCCTAAATTGTCTGTTTTGTGGTTTTATTGAAAAATAATAAAATTCAAATATTCTGACAAACATCTTGAAAAGTGTATGTGGAATTCATAAATCTTATAATTATTCCTTAATGAAAGCACTGTATACATACTAAGACTAATGATTGGCAAGATTACTCATTTCCATTACTGTTTATGATGAATAATTAGTTGGTTGTGTGTATGGTTAACCTACTTTGGAATGGAGATTGATCATAAACCATGAAAGGCTTCAATTATCATTCACTTCGTTGACAAAACAATGCAAGTTATGATACATTTTCACTTGACCCCACCCCTGATGTTCCAATATGCCCCTCAGTTAATAACTGTTTATTCAACTACTATTACTATAATAATGTTAGTGTTATGCATAACTGCACTATGGATATCCGGCGACATTGATGCGTTGCATCAACTTTCTCTTGTATGTGTATGTAATAACCTAACATATTGTAACAGTATTATATATACACGCATACACATGCTGTATACTATATATCGAAGGGAGAGGCTGATTAGGAAATTAATCTTTACATTGCCGAGCCTTAACAGTGGACCCTCATTCTACTCATGTTGGGATATTCCATGTACACTAGTGGGGTGTAAGACGATGCAAGCTCAGAAACGACAGGTCTTCACGAGCGGTTCCATCTAAATAAATACTGCTTTGTTCAAAACCCTCTGTTTTCAGCAGGCAGCAGTGTGAGGGTTTTGGATAGCCATTCTCTCTGGTTTATTCTGTTATTCGGCCGGAAATTGTTAAATTGTCAAATGCATTCATACATGTATGCTGATGGATTATACATCTTTTTTGCATAATAAAATATATATATATATATATATCACGGCGGCCAGTTCACCTATTCATATGTTTTCTGGTTTTCACACACCAGTACGTCACACAACATACTTTCCAAGCAACTGGCTGCTTTTCCACATAGACTGTTAACCCATTGTTGAAGGACGAATGACGCTTGTCACAGTGACTTTTGTCGAACGTCGTAAAGAATGTTGGCCGAGCTGGGGTTCGAACTCACAACCCCTGTATTGACAGCCCGCGTCGAAACCGACTGAGCTACTGGGGCTCGGTACAGACAGAGACAACATATACAGTATTGATTACCGAAGACTGGTTATATGTGTCAAATCACGTCTGTGTATAGGAAAGGGTTACCATGTTATGGTATTTGTAATGTATTTGCAGTTTAATTGAATCTCCGAAAAGGGCCAGTACAAGGTTAATTGACAAAAACCTATTTAGACTGCATTTCTAGTTTATTTGACATCTAGGACTAGATTACATGTTGACGTGTGTATGTTGAAATTAACTAACAACGCTGGCATTGAGGTCAATCATATGTCAGAGTGTGTTTCACTCATTGGAACTATTTTGTCTCATTAATTAATGCAAGCGGATTGTTGTTCGTGATTCGATCAAACGAATGAAATCAGTGTTTAAGTTAGTTATAACCAATAACAACCAATGGGATAGTGGCGAAAAGCGCCTATCCCAAAAACGACGCGCTTGCCGAATGCGGCAATCGTCTTGATAAAGGTCTGACTGTTGATGAGATTCACTGGACTCTGACAGCTCGAGCTACCTGGAAGGCACAGGCCAAACAGTTCATGCGGGAAGCTGGCGTAAAGGTTGGTGTGATGATGTGACATTTATAAAATTGTCCTCTATAAAACTTTTGTCCCCTCTTCAGGAGAAACGTTTCGAAAACGTTGTTGGGAAAGAACTAAAACAAGCTCTTCTGTGTTTATTTTTTCTACTAAACGGAATATGGAATTGACCAACAAGCGACGCAAATACGACACTGTTAGACAAATAGCACAAATGCGTTCTCTTCATTGTCACAACTGATCTTATTCAAAAATGTATTATCATGAGTAATTTTAGCAATGTCGGGTGAAAGGCGTTCTTGTTGCATCAAGGACGGTGATGAGAGAGTTGAGTATGTACACAAGTTCAATTTAACTTATTAATTAATCATTAGTAGACAACTAGTACTAAAGCAGGAATGAGCCTTGTTCCCCATGGCCACTATGACCACCATGACCGACACATGCGGCGATCGAACCAGTAACTTCCGGTTCTAAATAATATCATCGTACTTCCGAAGATTGCTCAACACTCTTGCACTTTATATACATCACGCTCGATGTCTACTTCCTGGAGACTTAACTAGTACTTGCGTCGATTGTGTCGACAAATTCCAATGGCAGAAGCTGCCTATTAGGAGATTAAACCACGGGTCCTTTGGTAAGAGAGTCCAATACTCTACCACTGCACCTTTTAATATAGGCGGGTATACCTGGCGCCAACCTTACGATTGTCCTTGAACCCGCGGCAGCCTCGGTTTACTGCAAGAACCAACCGATTCGTAAAGACACTGAGGTAGTAGAGTCGTTTAAGTCGGAAACCAAGTATCTGGTACTGGACTGTGGAGGTATTACTACACATGATTATCATACATTAACTGAATCCAATATTTTACAAATGGAATTGTAGCATGTAGAAAAGTCCATAGACAACTCTAGGAAATATCAAGATAAATGTTGACTTAAACAGCAAATAGTACTTAATTTAGTCAGAGATATTCCATACACGATTTCAAAGTCATTTGACTGCAGATTTGTTATATACAAAACAGAAGAAGAAACAAATAAGAAAAATGTATTTTAACTTATAATTAAACTATCTTTCTTTAGATATTGTTTGTACATAGTATTTAGCCTAAACAATTTAACGTTGAAATAAGAATGTACCCATAACATCTGAATACACATCATCAAAAAAGGGAATATAAATTTGAATAATTTGAAGTTAAAAACATTGTTGGACAAGGAGTAACTGCTCGTATTCAGCAGTTGTACGTCTTCAACAAGATTGTGTCCAAGCTGTTCAATTCGCCAGGACTGGAGACATTTTCTATAATGGACAGATATAGGTTTAGACACCTTTATTGCTGGTATAATAACACGTGAACACGTGAATAGAGAGTGAAAATAATATAAGTTCGTATATTGTATGTAGTTTTCCGTCGTACTTAACAGAGACGTTGGTACCATAGGTGAACCGGGCTACCCTTTCCCGGACCACCGAGGTATCATGGCCAAAGATTACGGCGCCAATAAGTACAGCAAGCCCTGGTATCTGTGGCACCACGATCGTCAATGCGGGGAACTCCACTCGCATGCGTTCTTGCAGTATCTTTGACTCCCCATACCCGCCAACTAATAGAAGGTGTTTCATTTCCTCCAGTCCTGTGGTTTTTAAAATTCCCTTCACACATTTTACTATCCCCGCCAAGCTTTTTTCGAAGAGAATTCGACTGACATAACCAGCCTTCATCTGGACCTTCGTGCCTTGCTTGCACGTGATTTTATCGGCGAAGGGTGACTTGGCAAGTCCCTCTTTAAACTATATTCCATTCACGTCTTTATACAGCGCGTACAGATCATACGGAAGTTCGATGATGAAAACTTCTTTAAAGGGAGATAATTCCCTCTTTTTCGTTTCAAACCGGCGGAAAAACGACGTGTAATTGGCCATGCGTTCGTCTTTATATCGACACCAAACATTCTCTCCAAACACATCCTTGAGGAGTTTAGCGAATGCCTTGTCCACACACATACCACCCAGGTCGTTACCTTTGACCCTGTGAATCTCCCTGATCTGGGCTTTACCCGTAATCTCGTGACAGGAAATGTCAATCGTACCACCTGAAATTAGAACAGCATGCGCCTCGATCACATCATCTCTAAGACGTCTGACGCCTTACGCAGCAGATGACTTTTGAAATTTGGGAGGGTAACGATTGTTCAAAACGAGCATTTTCTCCTTGTTTAACAATGTTTTTAACGAGGTATTTAGAGTTGAACTCCCAGATGTTTCAAAGGTTCCTAACAAAACATCATCAAGTATGCGCCGTTTTGCCAAACTTTTAGCTCTCAATATTGATCTGGATATTCACCCAGTTGGCTATAAACTCTTCTAATGTAAAACTGGACAAGTCTATTTGTATGCATTGTTAATATAGCTGATAACATTGTGGCAAAATTAAGTATTGCTCAGTATGGGTAATTTCTTATTTGTCAATATGTTTTCATAAGTTGTCTGCTGCAAAGACGTCAGAATGCGTATATATGTGGGAAAAAATGAGTGTACGGTATATATGTGTAGTAATACCTCCACAGTCCAGTACGATGTACTTGGTTCCTAATTTAAACGTCTCCACTCCCTTGGCATCCCTACGAATAGGTTGGCTCTTGCAGTAAATCGAGGCCGCCTCGGGTTCAAGCGCAATCGTAAGGTTGGCGTCAGGTATACCCGCCTGAATTAAAATGAGACATGGTGCAGTGGTAGAGTGTTGGACTCTCTTATCAAAGGTCCGGGTTCGAATCCCGCGATTGGCGGGTTCTGTTTTTTGGAATGTGTCCGAATAATTGACGCAAGTACTGGTTAAGATTCCAGAAAGCAGGAAGCAGGAGTTATCAATAAAAGCTGCACGTTTTGCGCAATAGATAAATTTAAACTTAAAACATTGTGACAGAAGAAGAAAGTGCTTATGACTAGCCCTTTCCCATATACAACGACTCTGCAGAAGGCGGCTTTGAATATACTGCAGCAGACGAATAAATTCAAATGAGCCTCATCAAGAGGTTTTGGGTACATTCCACGTTCTCATCTTTTTAACACATCCGTGCGAATGGGTACACGTTAGTACTTCTGAACACATTACGCTGTCCATCTGTTCAGTCTTATAAAATCCACCCATATTGACGGAAGCCCATAATAAGCGCGTGTAAGTAATATGTAAACAATGTAGAACTTGATCAGACTGTGCAGATTCCCAGGCAGATCTGGATCTGCATTGTTCACCAAAGGGCATCTTGTACCTTTCTCCAAAGGACAGGTTCATTTATTATAAGTTATATTGGGGCTACACTCCCAAATCTTTATTTGCAGAATTGCATTTATGTATATATTACATTCATATACGCGTTCAGTGAAGACCCTGGTAAGACTTTACGGACACACAGGCTTGCCCAAGAGTCCTCGCCCTACGCGGATGCTTTAAAACCCAAAATCGTTAGACGTTGCAGAAATTTAAAAGAAAACTTCATAGTGAAGATTGCAGATTGCAACGCATATTTGCCAAAAAATTAATTTACAATAATTTAACTGACTTTGGAATTACGATAACATTATTTAGATCCGGGAGTCTTCCGTTCGATTGCTGCTCGTTGCGGTCATGGTGGAGTGTCCTTGATAACGTTATTTAGAACCGGTAGTTAAAGGTTTGATCGGCGGTCATGGTAGAGTGTCCTTGAGCAAGGCATATGTTCTGCTCTAGTACTGGTTTTGTTAAGGCGGAAAGATTGAAAATAATTAGAAGTCTACGAGGCTACTACATTCTTTAAACCTTTTCCTACATCCAACAAATCTGCAGTAGACGACTTTAGACACATCTTGACAAAAAGGTGAAAAATCTCTATAAATGAGAGTTGAATTTTTAAATAGAGTTGAAAACATTGTGACTAAAGGTGAAATTGCTCATTATTTTGCAATTTCGCCTTTTGTCGCAATGTTTTCAAAATTCGTCTGCTACAGATGCGTCAACATGCGTCTTATAGGTGGGAAAGGGTTAAAGCATGACCCTGCACCCTACTTAACCGAGGTCAAGGTTATAATTATAACAAATTTCCTCACGCCTAGGCACAAACGGTGGAAAGGATTAATGCCGTGATTATATTCTAGTAACGGCCATTTTCTTAGAGCGCTTATTTGAATCACTCTCGGGTCCGATTCCTGGTCATGATTTTGGGCAATTTCTATGTTTCCATCCCGTTTCAAAAGTCGCCTGCTGCAGATGCCTGCGTGTAAGAAAACCCGGGGCTTGTTTTACCGATAAGCAGCTTCTGCGAACAGCTTTTAGGCTAAGGTGTATTTACGAATGATTTTCTCAACGAAAATACATTTCATTATAATCTTTGTGAGAAATCTTATCGCCAACCACTGTTCCATTGGATGCCTTTTCTGCATTTAATTAACCCGCATATATACGCTTTCTGACGCCTCTGCAGCAGTCGACTTTTGAAAACATTGTGGCAAATAGAGAATTTGCTCATACTGAGCAATATTTGTCACAATGTTTTTTCAATAATCAAACGTTCGTTGATATACCATATTGTAAACCAGATGTTTTCAAAGTCATCTACTGCAGATGTCTTGTATGCGTGAATGTAAGTTGAATATTTAAAGGCTGCTATCTGTCGCAGCGGGGTCGCTCTCCACAAATCAAGATATCTAAGGTTTGAATCCAGGATATACTTGAGTCAACCCCCTTCCCATGATTGAAAATTCATTTGCTGGTCAGTATCAACTTTGTTTCCCATGTATCTGCAATGGTTACCCCCTTCCAAGATACAATAACATTTTAGCAGACGTATTTGAAACCGATTTGGTATTAGAATCGAAATATTCTGTGAAGGAAAATATATTTACTACATAAAGTTGAAAACATTGTGGCAAATGCGCCACAATGCTTTCAAATGCCGGCTGCATATGTGTCATAAAGCGGCTGCAGGTTGGAAAGGGTTAAGGCAACACATTTACATTGCGTCACAAAATCTAACCAGAGCCTACACTGACTGCCAGTGTGTATAAGTATATCAACTGTTTGTGATATGGACAAGGGATCATCTCAAGGTTGTACATTGCGTCTCACAATTTAACCAGAGCCTACACTGACTGCCAGTGTGTATAAGTATATCAACTGTTTGTGATATGGACTAGGGATCATCTCAATGTTGAACATGGCGTCACACAATCTAATTAGAGCCTACACTGACTGCCAGTGTGTATAAGTATATCAATTGTCTGTGATTGGTACTAGGATCATCTCCAGGTTGTACATTGCGTCACACAATCTAACCACAGCCTTCACGGACTGCCAGTGTATATTATTCTACCAACTGTCTGTGTTAGGTACAAGGAATCATCTCAAGAATATACAAGGCGTCACACAATCTAACCAACCAGAGCCTAAACTGACTGCCAGTATGTATTAGTCTATCAACTGTCTGGGATTGGGACTAGGGATTATCTCAAAGTTATACATTGCGTCACAGAATCTAACCTACCAGAGCCTACGCTGCCTGTCAGTGTGTATTAGTCTATCAACTGTCTGTGATAGAGACTAGGGATCATCTCAAGGTTGTACATTGCGTCATATAATCTAACCAACCAGAGCCTCCACTGACTGCCAGTGTGTAGTAGTCTATCAACTGTCTGGGATTGGGACTAGGGATCATCTCAACGTTGTACATGGCGTCACACAATCTAACCAGAACATAAACCGACTGCCAGTGTGTATTAGTCTATCAACTGTCTGTGATAGAGACTAGGGATCATCTCAAGAATGTACATTGCATCCCACAATCTAACCAACCAGAGCCTTCACTGACTGCCAGTGTGTATTAGTCTATCAACTGTCTTTGATTGGGACTAGGGATTATCTCAAAGTTGTACATGGCGTCACACAATCTTACCAGAACCTACTCTGACTGCCAGTGTGTATTAGTCTATCAACTGTATGTGATAGAGACTATGGATCATCTCAAGGTTGTACAAGGCGTCACACAATCTAACCAACCAGAGCCTTCACTGACTGCCAGTGTGTATTAGTCTATCAACTGTCTGTGATAGGGACTAGGGATCATCTCAAGGTTGCACCTGGCGTCACGCAATCTAACCAGGGTCTTCACTGACGACTGCCAGTGTGTGTAATTATACCAACTGTCAGTGATAGGGACAAGGGATCATCTCAAGGTTGCACATGGCGTCACACAATCTAACCAGAGCCTACACTGACTGCCAGTGTGTATACATGATACGACTATCAACTGTCAGTGATAGGGACTAGGGATCATCTCAAGGTTGTAAATGGCCTCGCACAATCTAACAAGAGCCTACACTGACTGCCAGTGTGTATTAGCCTATCAACTGTCAGTGATTGGGACTAGGGATCATCTCAAGGTTGCGAATAAAAGTCGTGACGCAAAGCTATATACATGTATGTGAAATAGGTCAACATATGTTCATGTATAATACAAGACGTTCCATACTTCAATTTCAAAACTTACTAACGTAATTACAATGCCTGATTTTCGAGTTCATTCCTACTGGGACGTATTATTAGTCCCTGATTCCGAGTTCGGCAATGGGGCACTTATACTCTATACTCAGGATAGTTCGGGTGGAAAGACATCGTGAATAATCATATTAATTAGTGACGTACATGTATGTTGATCCGGACAGAGACCTTGTTGTGCTGCGGGATGCATCCACGGTTGGGGTGAGGCTCCCAACAGACATTTTCGCTGTGGACTGCAAAAAATATGCGCTATTTGCATGACTTTGTTTTAAGAACTGTTCAAAACAAGCTTGGACGAATATATATTAATGTTCCAGAAACAAGTCAGAAAATTCCAACACCCTGTGGTAGTCTCAATAATTCCACGTTAATTATGCGAACAGTCAAAATATAAAATCGCATTCCAAGTACAGAAACCTGGACTACGCCCTGTGGAGAAAGATCAGGAGATAAACACACAGCCCAATAGATTCTTTATTCAAATGTCTTACATGGCACAGGTGTCATTTGAACACTTAACTATTTATTCATATCAAGTCATACAATATGCATGTGATAACACCAGGTTCAAACAATAATCAAACAGTAAGTTATAGCTAATTTAAACAAATATTTGTAGTCGTAATAATATGAAACGTCACCGACACCAGAATTTCTAGAGTGTGATTATCACGAATATTTTTTAAATAACGAGGCGCCGGTTATAAGAACCCAAAGGAAAAAGGAAAAACGTTCAAACGAATCGAACCAACGGGGAAAATGGATCGCTACATAATAAGAGTCCCAACTCCTTCCTCGAGTAATTCTTCGTCAAAAGGTGGATCTTCGAGATTAAAGCAAACAACGATCGAGTCATTAAAGGTTTATTTTACAACATGAGTCTGTCTAACACTTTAAAAATAGTTCGGAAATCAAATGAAAGAATATATTTTTGAACTGACCAGGTCAATTCTTTGTTGCATTTAGACTTTAAATTTTAGATCATCTTTTACAGTGACCAAATCATTTAGACGTTCACTTGCCCGTTTTATCATATGTTATTTATTTGCAAGCGAATGCTGCAGGATATAAACAAAATGAAAAATGAACTTATTCGACTTCTTTCTATGAAGAAGTTAGTACTATTTTGTTTACATAGTTTTGTGCAACAACTTGAACTTTATTAACGTACATTGCCCTGTTTCGGAGACCTTTTTATTTTTCATGTGCTCTTCAATTTTAAGGGCACTGTGGCATCATTTGTCTTAGTGATCTCAAGTGTCAACATATTGCTGTCAATCTGAAGGCACCAAATGGTTTCCCTCTCTATCGGGTTCGATCCCCAGTCGCGGCACTACGGTCATGGCACATTTTCTAGCCTAGTACTGGTTTGTTTACCCAGGGATCATGAATAATTAAATTTAATTGCGCGCTAAATGACCTTAGCTGTCGATGTGCCATAAAACAATATACATTCATTCCCTCTCTATCAGGAAAGAGATTCTATTGCTTCAGCCGAGCCGTGTTAGTTCAGTCGGTAGAGTAGAGACGTGGGCTGTCAATTCAGAATTTATCAGTTTAAATCGAAGCTCGGCCAACATTCTTTCCAATGTTTGACAAAAAAAACTGTGACAAGCGTCATTATTCTTACACCAATGGGCTAACAGTAGATATATATGTGGAAAAGCAGCCAGTTACTTGGAAAGTATGTTGTGTGGAGTATTGGTGTGAGAAAGCTAGGAAACACATGAGTGCACTATGGTGAACTGGCTGCCGTTATATGACTCATGGGTCACACTGGCTCAAAACTTTCTTGAGCCACATTGTTTTTGGACAGACATCGACCTATTCTTTCAAGTAAATACATAAATATATATTAGTGCTCCGGAAATTTTGAAATCTCAATCGGTCCAATGAATTGTTTACCACCCCCCACTCCTTTTTGAAAAATATATTCGAAATTGGTAAAACATACACAAATTTCATGTTTATTGCAGGTTACCTGATGCCTCTGCAGCAGACAGCTTTTTGAAAACGTAGTGACAAAAGAAGAAATTGCTTAAAACAAGCAATTCTTCTTTTTGCCACAATATTTTCCACTTTTAGTCATAGGTTATCCATCCAATTATAATTGTGTTTTTTTGACACATTTCTGGCCGGCTGAAATCTGTCTAAATTAGTTGATTTTTTGTGGGAAAAAATGACAGAAACAAAAGTAAAGAGAGCACTTTGTCTAAGCACTCTGCCTCTTTCACAATTTAGTCTTCTACTCAATTTATTAATGAAAATCCTGCCATGATATCTTAAATGTACACTGTATATCAAGGACTTCTATAGTTTATTAGTGATCCGTGTAGATTCAGATCTGGCTTTGCAGGATGATCTTGGTCTTACCGTCTACACTTGTTGCAAATGTGGTCTGTCTGATTTTTCTACAGTACCTCTCAAATTGTCTTTCACGTGTACTTTACAGGGTGTCGTAGTAATTGATGACATTTTGAGACACAAGTCTAGGCTCACCCTCGAAACCTCTTCAAAACAAGAAAAATTGCAGAGCCTGGAAGAACTAGGAAAGAAAATACCACCGCGACATGTACTGCTTAGTACAAAAATAGGTAAGAAATACTCTCTATTATGTTTTTTATACATAAATAGATATATAAATTATATATGAGCCGTTCCACTAGAAAACCAACATAGTGGACTCGGCATAAAGTATCGACCCGGATCAGCCACGAAGACTAACCCAGACAGAGACTTTACGCCTCCTGTGATTTTCCGTTTCAGGTAATATTACTCTATACCTCTATCCCCTGAGATGGTATGTGCAGGCTGATCTGGGTCGATACATTACACAGTCCATAATTTTTTATTTTTTTCGTGGAACGGCTCATATATTATTGATTTGACCTCCCTTTCCACATGCCACAAAACTGTGGCAGAAAGGCTAAAAACTTGGTAATTTTTCAGAAATTTCGTATAAAAAACGCAGAAAAATGATAACATGCCCTATTCATGCCCATGTTATGATTTTTAAAACCGAAAATCAAATGTGTGTTGTACAGGTTTTAAGAAATAGAGGATATTACATGAGTGGTCATTCAATACGGAATTTATTAAACGAGTTTTCTGAAATTGATAAGAACGAGCCTTGGCGAGTTTTTATTACTTTTAGAAAACGAGTTTAATAAATTTCGTATTGAATGACCACTCATGTAATGTTCTTTGTATATCATACTAATTTAATAATTTACAGCGCTATATCCATATAAACGTCGCTATAAAGCGCGCATATTTACAACGCTAAACGTTAATTTATGACATCACGTTCTGTAGCCAGTGTTCTGCCGAGGCCGCGATTCCGCGACATTGTCGCTAAAAAATTCAAAATGTCCCATTAGAAAATGCGTAGGTGCGATAATTGTCGCGGCCGAATTGGTGCGAGAATTATCGGGGCCGAATTACCAAAGTGATGGTTACCGTGATTTCGAATGAAATAGCGTGAAAACCGGGAACCACTTGCATAAATAGGTGAGTGCGGGAATGCGCATGTCTCTAACTTTGTATCCGCTGTGTATCCGCTGTGTTTGTTGGCTAATTCATATTTCGCGCGTATTTGTAAACCAATGGCAACACGAGGTTTCTATCTTCATTTCTAAAGAGTTCAAAATGGCGACTTCCTCGCCCCAAAAGAAAAAAATGAAAACAACAAGTATTTTAAAGTTTTTCGGAACAAAACAAATAAGTGATTCAACTTCAAATAAGCAGGTAGAGGTGCCGGACGCTAAATCTTCGACGTCAGATGGGAAAGAAGTACAAAACAAAAGCGAACGTAAGTTCCAAAACAATTGGTTGCGAGGCTACAGTTGGTTGATGTTCGATCGAGAAGAAAATTATATGCAATGTTCGTTGTGTATAAAGCATAGAAAAAACAATTCACTTACACAAAAAAACACTAACTTTAAAACAACCACGTTATTGCGGCACGCCGATAGTTGATGATTTATATTTTATTGTTGTCAATCTTAGTGTCCCATCAGGTCTGAAAAATGTCCCCTAATTTTCAGAGATGATGAGACAAATGTCCCCTCATTTATAAAGTCTTGGCTGAAATTGATAAGAACGAGCCTTGGCGAGTTTTTATTACTTTTAGAAAACGAGTTTAATAAATTTCGTATTGAATGACCACTCATGTAATGTTCTTTGTATATATCATACTAATTTAATAATTTACAGCGCTATATCCATATAAACGTCGCTATAAAGCGCGCATATTTACAACGCTAAACGTTAATTTATGACATCACGTTCTGTAGCATTGTTATTACACTAGTTGAATACGCAATTTATTCAATGGCTTTATTACACTCCCGGCGACGTCATTTATGATATAAACATTGTTGTGGTGAGAATTCTGCTTATTATTATAAAATTGAAAACACTGCGTTTTTTATTTGAAATTTCTGAAAAATGAACAAATTTAGCCTTTCTTGGTTATTAGAATGCAACTTCTCTGTTTAATTAACCCTTTCCCTCATATAGACGCCTACTGACGCCTCTGCAGAAGACGGCTTTTTGAAAACATAGTGACAAAAGAAGAAATTGCTCAAAACGAGCAATTTCTCCTTTTGCCACAATATTTTCCACTTTTAGTCATAGGTTATCCATTCAAGTATAAGGACACATAGACATATGTTAACCTTTTTCCTCGTATAGATGCTTTCTGACGCCTCTGCAGCAGACAACTTTTTGAAAACACAGTGACAAAAGAAGAAATTGCTCAAAATGAGCAATTTCACCTTTTTCCACAATATTTTCTGCTTTTAGTCATTGGTTACCCATTCAATTACAGAGATTTTTCTAGTTTTTGACAAAATATGTTCAAAGTCGTTGAAATTTACAGGGCCGTTTTGGTGGGTTTACCTTTCTTCTGTTACAGGGAAAATTATAAACAAGCTCAGAAAACATGAAGAGGCAGATATAAGGAGGGCTGCTAAAAAAGTTTATGTAAAATGGAAAACCCATTTTGTTGAACATATGGAACGCCCCATGATGGAAGTGAAATGTGATCTCAAAACAGAAAAACTTCGTAACACAGGCAAAGACTTGCTGGCTGGGGCTTTATCAATTGAGGTGATTTATTGCTAATTATGTGTACATTACAGTATATTTTTCTTATAAAAAAATCTTTGTTTTAACCCTTTCCCACTTACAATAAATCTACAGCAGACGACTTTGAAAACATCTCAACAATGATATAGAAGATCCCCCTAAATGAAAACATACTTATAGAATAGAGTTGAAAACATTGTGTCAAAAGGAGAAATTGTTTGTTTTGAGCAATTTCTTCTTTTGTCACAAAGTTTTTCCTAGGCCTTATCCTAGCCAATTTTTGTTGTCACTGCAAGACAGCAGAGATACATAACCCTTTCACACATATAGACGCGTCTGCAGCATACAACTTGCCACAGTGTCTTTTTGATGATTATATTATCATTTATAGAGTTTCACTATTTATGCCAAGATGTTACCAAAGTCGTCTGCTACAGAGTTGTTGTACTTGGAAAGTCAAATAAGTTTATAACTTAAGTTTCAGTGACGGATAATTTGTTCTATTTCATTATCTTTTTCCTACATACAGACGCTTTCTGACACCTCTAAGGCATACAACTTGTTAAAATATTTTGGCAAAAGTGGAAATTGCTCCCTTTTGCCACAATGTTTTCAACTATATCTATCTAGATTTCTCTTATTTCCGTCTAAATAAGAGAACAATTTTGGAACAATACAACCTTCTACCCTATCGACATGCAAGAAACTTGCAGCAGGGGATTTTAAAAATATTGCCGAAAAATGTGCAAATATCCATGAATACTAGTATAATTATTGACAAGAGCTGAAAACATTGTGGCACAAGCAATTTCTCCCTTTGACACAATCTTTTCAAAAGTCATCTTCGTATGGGCAAGGGTTAATAAAACCTCTTGTTGTAGGTATATATTAGAATGATCTCACAGAAACAAATCTGGCATGTACATCTTAAACAGAGAGATTTGTTCAGAAGTAAAATAAATACTGAACATTCAAAAACAGCTTAACCCTTTCCCTGATATAGACACTTTCTAACGCCTATGCAGCAGACAGCTTTTTGAAAACATTGCGACAATAGAAGAAATTGCCCCAAAACAAGTTTTTTTGGGTATGTTTTCAAAGTCGTCTGCTGCAGATTTATGCTATGTGGAAAAGGTTTAATGTCCTGTTTTTGCTTACATTTCAGAAAAGTCACAAGTTGCCAGAAACGATAGAAAGAGAGGTGTTTAATGAACACAAAAGAATGATCTCAAACAGTTACAGGAGAACCATGCGCCATCTGGTGTTCACTTTGAAAAACCATCAAGACATAAGAGAGAAGGTCTTGTCAGGGGAAATAACTGTAACTGACTTTGTAAAAGAAAACAAAAAATCTTGATAGTTTGAGCCAGAGGTGATAAGATTATACAAGCCTGGTTGCAGGGGAAAAAATCCTGCAGTTTGTGTAGATTCAGATCAGTCTGTGCATATGCTGTATGATCATACGATAACTGGCACTATTCACCAGTAAATTAATGGAACATTAAGCCTTTCCAACATACAACAAATTGGCCAAATTCAACTTTGAAAAAAAAATGAAAAGTCTCTATAAATTTTGGTATGATATTTGAATAGAGTTGAAAACATTGTGGCAAGAGAAGAAATTACTTATTTCAATTACAATTCTTCTTTTGCCACAATGTTTTCATAATTTGTCTGCTTGTGGCATCTGTAAAGTGGGAAAGGGTTACTATCAGAGGCCTAGATAAGGAGCAGTAAAATGGTCTGTTTCCATCAATTTCAATCTTATGACAAAATTGGATCCTATGTTATGGGTACTGAAAAGAATCGTCTCACTGAGATGATTATTTTGAGTACCCACAACATGAGGTTTGAGGGTCAAATAAGGATTTGGGGACGTGAAATACTCTTCTCATCTACAGAAGCTGCTATGGTTACTATTCATGTGAATCTCGGATACATTTCGAAAAAGACTTTTGAAAACATTATGACAAAAGGAGAAATTTGCTCATTGACTTTATTTAATAATCATACTTTTATTATGCCCTCTTCGAAGAAGAGGGGTATATTGCTTTGCACATGTCTGTCGGTCGGTCCGTCTGACCAAAAGCTTGTCCGAGTGATAACTCAACAATGCCTGGACCTATGGTCCTCAAACTTGACTTGGGGGTTGGGCCTGACCAGGAGATGAACCCTATTTATTTTGAGGTAATTGGGTCAAAGGTCAAGGTCACAGTGACCTTGAACACAAAAACCTTTTTTAAGCTTGTCCGAGTGATAACTCAATAATGCCTGGACCTATGGTCCTCAAAGTTGACTTGGAGGTTGGGCCTGACCAGTAGATGAACCCTATTTATTTTGAGGTCATTTGGTCAAAGGTCAAGGTCACAGTGACCTTGAACACAAAAACCTTTTTTAAGCTTGTCTGAGTGATAACTCAACAGTGCCTATCCTGGAGGATACATAATATCTGCAAATATCAGTCATCATCACAATGGGATTAAGAACTGTACCTACTATCCTTAAACTTTGAATGAACATTGTTCATAATCTTAAAACTGACTCATAGACATCCAATGTGAAATGAAAAAAATCAACTGGCATTTCGGTCCATGCAAATTTTACTCATTTGTCCTAATATTCCTGACAACATGGCGCTCAGGGGGTGCATAATGTTTGACAAACATCTCTTGTTTATAGATGTTTTGATTGTTTTCCATGTATTTGCCAAGCTGTTGTCTGTTGCAGATTTGTTGGGAAAGAGTTAATATGATCACTGAAAAGGGGCTCTTAACCCTTTCCCTCATATAGACGCTTTCTGACGCCTCTGCAGCAGATGGCTTTTTGAAAACATAGTGACAAAAGAAGAAATTGCACAAAACGTGCAATTTCTCCTTTTGCCACAATGTTTTCCACTTTTTGTCAAAGGTTATCCATTCAATTATGGAGTTCGATACCCGGTTGAGGCGAACATTCTTTCGGGCGATTTTTCCCATTGCCTCTCACCTCTGATTTATGTGAGAAAGTAGTCAGTGGCTTCGAAAGAATGTTGTGCAAGTACTGGTGTCGGAAAGCCAGGAAAACATGGGCAGGTGCACTGACCGCCGTGATATGACCAAAGCTGTTGAAAGCGGCGTTAAACTCCAAACAAACAAATCAATTATGGAGATTTTCTATTTTTTGACAAAATATGTTCAAAGTCGTCTGCTGCAGAATTGCCGTATGAGGGAAAGGGTTAAGACACATCTAGGTCAATACTACATGCAAGTGGACAGTTAACCCTCTCCCACATACAGACGCTTTCTTTCGCCTCTGCAGCAGGCGACTTTTGAAAAACATTGCTGCAAAATGAGAAATTTCTCACAAAGAGCAAATTCTCCTTTTGACACAATGTTATCAAGTGTATTTGATAACCCTTACCCACATACAACAAATCTGCAGCAGACGACTTGGAAAACCTATATATAAAAACATGAAAAAATCTCTATAAATGAGATAAATTATTAAAAAAGAAATGAAAAAATTGTGGCAAATGGAGAAATTGCTTGTTTTGAGCAATTTCTCCTTTTGTCTCAATGTTATCAAAAATCGTCTGCTGCAGATGCGTCAAAATGCGTCTACAAGTGGGAAAGGGTTAAATTGATGTGTTGTTTGATCTCATTAAGCCTATCAATGCTGAATCCCCTCCCCTGGCACAAGTTACATACTGTATTACAGTATGAATCTTTAATTAAATGGACCAGTAGTACTGGTGAAGTACCCAGGAAATGCTTGGGATATAACTTTAAAATTGTTGAAAACGGGGCTTAACAAATGTTTGTGTGCCCACTGGTGAGCCACTCATGTTAAGCAATTTTTCCTGTTGTCGCACTGTTTTCAAACATCTGCTGCAGAGGTGTCTGTATGTGGTTTTATAAGGTATAACTCAAATACTATTGGAAATCGGCATAAAACCGCAATATACAAATAAATTAACATCCTGAACCTTTACCACACACAACAATACTGTAGAGTATGACTTTGAAAACTGAGGAGCAATTTTCCTTTTGCCACAAGGTTTTCAAAGGTCGTCTGCTGTAGAAACGTCTGTATGTGGGAAAGGGTAACAAATATGGAAACTTTTTCGATTAAACTTATATTTTTAATTAGAGTAGAAAATTGTGGCTCAATAAGAAATTGCTTCTTATGAGCAACAACAGTTGCTATTACTCATTTTACCACAACAATTTTTTCAAAAGTCGTCTGCAACAGAGGAGTGAGTCTTCATGTGGGAAAGGGTTAATTTAAGGAAAATGAGTTTACCCTTTCCCACTTACAGCAAATCTGCAGCAGACGACTGTAGATGTCTGTACAAAAGTGTGGTAATGTTAAATAATGTTAACCCTTTCCCTCATATTGACGCGTTTTGACGCCTCTGCAGCAGATGGCTTCTTGAAAACATAGTGACAAAAGAAGAAATTGCACAAAACGTGCAATTTCTCCTTTTGCCACAATGTTTTCCACTTTTAGTCATAGGTTATCCATTCAATTATAGAGATTTTCTATCGTTTGACAAAATATGTTCAAAGTCGTCTGCTGCAGAATTGTCATATGAGGGAAAGGGTTAAAGTTCAATTATTGAATAGAGTTGAAAACATTGTGGCAAGAGGAGAAATTGCGCATCATGAGCAATTTCGCCTTTTTGGCACAATGTTTTCAAAAGCCGTCTGCTGCAGAGGCGTCAGAAAGCATCTATATATGGGAAAAGGGTTAGTGACTTTTGTACTTATAATTACTGTGTCTTTCACTTAAACAATCATTTTATTCAATGGATTTCTATTGTTAATAGTTCTAAATGTTTTAGCTGTATTATTATTAGCTGTACACATGTTGCATGTTCGTTTCATTGTAAATAAATATTTTCTACAATATGCATCAGAACTTGTCTTAAAGTATAAAGCTCGACTTAAAAATACATTTGTGAACAATGTGGACCAAGATCAACCTGTTCAGCCTTGCAGTTCAATCTTGAGCTTCATCTTGGAACATCTGGTCAAAAGCGTGAAAAATCTCTGTAAGTAAAAGAAAAAAATTATGCCCCCTTTCGAAGAAGAGGGGTATATTGCTTTGCACATTGCATCCAAAAGAAAAAACTTATTGTCTGAACCGGAAAGGCCTAGAGCTTAGATATTTGGTTTGTATCATTGTCTAGTGGTACTTTACCAAGATTGTTCAAATTATGCCTCTGGAGTCACATAGAGATATATAGGGGAAAACAGAACGGCCTAGAGCCAAGATATTTTGTGTGTAGCATTGCCTACAGGTTCTCTACCAATATTGTTCAAAAGAAACCGAAAGGCCTAGAGCTTAAATAAGTATGAAGCATTGTCTAGTCCTCCTCTTTCAAGATTGTTCAAATTATACCCCTGGGATCACCTGTTTAACATAGAGAAAAATTGGAAAAAATTGGAAATTTCTTCTTATCTGAAACAATGATCAGTTTCTTCAAGTCATATTAATTTGTCAAAAGCATGACAACATTAGTTGGGTTATTTCACCTTGTGTCAAGTGGAGCTACACTGGGCTTTGGTCTCTTAGCGTACCTGACTGCAAAATGAGTTACTGTAGTTTCCTTTACAAATCATATTGCATAACTCAGATGATCAATCCAGGGCCATCATGGCCCTCTTGTTTTTAAAAACATCTGCAGCAAAGGTGTCAAAATGTGTCTTATGTGGGAAAGGGTTAATTTCAATGTTACGTGAGGGAATACCACAAAACACATCATCCTTGGCTTCAACCCTTTACCTTATACACCCAACTTTAACCAAATATGCAGAACACCATTGAATGATGAACTGGTGCAAGTTTGCAAAAGAGTTGGTGCTTGATCTCTGATAGAAAGCAACATTTAATCATTAACTAATGACCATGCAGAATCCAAGTTTAGGAGGTCCCGTCCCAAAATAGAAGAAAGCAAAACTTACACATAGGTGTGACGATGTGAGTGCTGGTTATGACCTTGACCTAGGTTTAAGCGTGTCGCGTTGAAAGGTCTAGTCCAAAAGATGTTTTGGACCAAACTAACCGTAGGTGTGAATGCTGGTTATGACCTAGGTTCAATTGCGTGCCATTGAAAGGTCTAGTCCTGAAAAAGTTGTGGACCAAACTAAACATAGGTGTGAGTGCTGGTTATGACCAGTGTGTGCCAGTGAAAGGTCTAGTCCTAAAGAAGTTGTGGACCAAGCTAAACATAGGTGTGAGTGCTGGTTATGACCAGTGAATGGTCTAGTCCTAAAGAAGTTGTGGACCAAACTAAACATAGGTGTGAGTGCTGGTTATGACCAGTGTGTGCCAGTGAAAGGTCTAGTCCTAAAGAAGTTGTGGACCAAACTAAGCATAGGTGTGAGTGCTGGTTATGACCAGTGAATGGTCTAGTCCTAAAGAAGTTGTGGACCAAACTAAACATAGGTGTGAGTGCTGGTTATGACCAGTGTGTGCCAGTGAAAGGTCTAGTCCTAAAGAAGTTGTGGACCAAACTAAACATAGGTGTGAGTGCTGGTTATGACCAGTGAATGGTCTAGTCCTAAAGAAGTTGTGGACCAAACTAAACATAGGTGTGAGTGCTGGTTATGACCAGTGTGTGCCAGTGAAAGGTCTAGTCCTAAAGAAGTTGTGGACCAAACTAAACATAGGTGTGAGTGCTGGTTATGACCAGTGAATGGTCTAGTCCTAAAGAAGTTGTGGACCAAACTAAACATAGGTGTGAGTGCTGGTTATGACCAGTGTGTGCCAGTGAAAGGTCTAGTCCTAAAGAAGTTGTGGACCAAACTAAACATAGGTGTGAGTGCTGGTTATGACCAGTGAATGGTCTAGTCCTAAAGAAGTTGTGGACCAAACTTAACATAGGTGTGAGTGCTGGTTATGACCATTTTGTGCCAGTGAAAGGTCTAGTCCTAAAGAAGTTGTGGACCAAACTAAACATAGGTGTGAGTGCTGGTTATGACCAGTGAATGGTCTAGTCCTAAAGAAGTTGTGGACCAAACTAAACAAAGGTGTGAGTGCTGGTTATGACCAGTGTGTGCTATTGAAAGGTCTAGTCCTAAAGAAGTTGTGGACCAAACTAAACATAGGTGTGAGTGCTGGTTATGACCTACAACTAGTTTCAAGTGTGTGTATTGAAAGGTCTAGTCCTAAAGAAGTTGTGGACCAAACTAAACATAGGTGTGAGTGCTGGTTATGACCAGTGTGTGCCAGTGAAAGGTCTAGTCCTAAAGAAGTTGTGGACCAAACTAAACATAGGTGTTAGTGCTGGTTATGACCAGTGAATGGTCTAGTCCTAAAGAAGTTGTGGACCAAACTAAACATAGGTGTTAGTGCTGGTTATGACCAGTGAATGGTCTAGTCCTAAAGAAGTTGTGGACCAAACTAAACATAGGTGTTAGTGCTGGTTATGACCTAGAACTAGGATCAAGTGTGTGCCATTGAAAGGTCTAGTCCTGAAGAAAATGTGAACCAAACTAAACATAGGTGTGAGTGCTGGTTATGACCTACAACTAGTTTCAAGTGTGTGCCATTGAATGAATGTATATTTTATGGCGCATCGACAGCTAAGGTCATTTAGCGCGCAATTAAATTTAATTATTCATGAGTAAACAAACCAGTACTAGGCTAGAAAATGTGCCTTGCCCAAGGGCACTCCACCATGACCGTAGTGCCGCGACTGGGGAACGAACCCGGAACACCCGGTTTCAAAATCCCCGACGCTAACAACTCGACCACAGCGGATTCTGTGCCATTGAAATGTCTAGTCCTAAAGAAGTTGTGGACCAAACTAAACATAGGTGTGAGTGCTGGTTATGACCTAGAACAAGGTTCAAGTGTGTGCCATTGAAAGGTCTTGCTCTAAAGTAAGTCCAAGCCAAACTGAAACATAACTGGCGAATGTTGGTTATGACCTTGAAAGGTCTAGTCCTGAAGTAAATGTGGACCAACCTAAACATAGGTGCGAGTGCTGGTTATGACCTACAACTAGTTTCAAGTGTGTGTATTGAAAGGTCTAGTCCTAAAGAAGTTGTGGACCAAACTAAACATAGGTGTGAGTGCTGGTTATGACCTACAACTAGTTTCAAGTGTGTGTATTGAAAGGTCTAGTCCTAAAGAAGTTGTGGACCAAGCTAAACATAGGTGTGAGTGTTGGTTATGACCTACAACTAGTTTCAAGTGTGTGTATTGAAAGGTCTAGTCCTAAAGAAGTTGTGGACCAAACTAAACATAGGTGTGAGTGCTGGTTATGACCTACAACTAGTTTCAAGTGTGTGTATTGAAAGGTCTAGTCCTAAAGAAGTTGTGGACCAAGCTAAACATAGGTGTGAGTGCTGGTTATGACCTAGAACAAGGTTCAAGTGTGTGTATTGAAAGGTCTAGTCCTAAAGAAGTTGTGGACCAAGCTAAACATAGGTGCGAGTGCTGGTTATGACCTACAACTAGTTTCAAGTGTGTGTATTGAAAGGTCTAGTCCTAAAGAAGATGTGGACCAAACTAAACATAGGTGTGAGTGCTGGTTATGACCTACAACTAGTTTCAAGTGTGTGTATTGAAAGGTCTAGTCCTAAAGAAGTTGTGGACCAAACTAAACATAGGTGTGAGTGCTGGTTATGACCTAGAACAAGGTTCAAGTGTGTGCCATTGAAATGTAAAGTAAGTCAAAGCCAAACTGAAACATAATTGGTGAGTGTCGGTTATGACCTTTCTTGACCTAGGCTAAAGTGTATGACATTGAAAGGTCCCTTCCTAAAGTAGCTGTAAGCAAAACTTAACCAAAGCTGTAAATTGTGCGTATTACCTTAAAGTGTATGACATTGAAAGGTCTTGTGAGTGGTGGTTATGACCTTGACCAAGGCTAAAGTGTATGACATTGAAAGGTCTAGTCCTGAAGTAAATGTGGACCAACCTAAACATAGGTGCGAGTGCTGGTTATGACCTACAACTAGTTTCAAGTGTGTGTATTGAAAGGTCTAGTCCTAAAGAAGTTGTGGACCAAACTAAACATAGGTGTGAGTGCTGGTTATGACCTACAACTAGTTTCAAGTGTGTGTATTGAAAGGTCTAGTCCTAAAGAAGTTGTGGACCAAGCTAAACATAGGTGTGAGTGCTGGTTATGACCTAGAACAAGGTTCAAGTGTGTGTATTGAAAGGTCTAGTCCTAAAGAAGTTGTGGACCAAGCTAAACATAGGTGCGAGTGCTGGTTATGACCTACAACTAGTTTCAAGTGTGTGTATTGAAAGGTCTAGTCCTAAAGAAGTTGTGGACCAAACTAAACATAGGTGTGAGTGTTGGTTATGACCTACAACTAGTTTCAAGTGTGTGTATTGAAAGGTCTAGTCCTAAAGAAGTTGTGGACCAAACTAAACATAGGTGTGAGTGCTGGTTATGACCTACAACTAGTTTCAAGTGTGTGTATTGAAAGGTCTAGTCCTAAAGAAGTTGTGGACCAAGCTTAACATAGGTGTGAGTGCTGGTTATGACCTAGAACAAGGTTCAAGTGTGTGTATTGAAAGGTCTAGTCCTAAAGAAGTTGTGGACCAAGCTAAACATAGGTGCGAGTGCTGGTTATGACCTACAACTAGTTTCAAGTGTGTGTATTGAAAGGTCTAGTCCTAAAGAAGATGTGGACCAAACTAAACATAGGTGTGAGTGCTGGTTATGACCTACAACTAGTTTCAAGTGTGTGTATTGAAAGGTCTAGTCCTAAAGAAGTTGTGGACCAAACTAAACATAGGTGTGAGTGCTGGTTATGACCTAGAACAAGGTTCAAGTGTGTGCCATTGAAATGTAAAGTAAGTCAAAGCCAAACTGAAACATAATTGGTGAGTGTCGGTTATGACCTTTCTTGACCTAGGCTAAAGTGTATGACATTGAAAGGTCCCTTCCTAAAGTACTAAGCTGTAAGCAAAACTTAACCAAAGCTGTAAATTGTGCGTATTACCTTGAAGTGTATGACATTTAAAGGTCTCGTGAGTGCTGGTTATGACCTTGACCAAGGCTAAAGTGTATGACATTGAAAGGTTTCGCCCAAAAGCAGGTGAGGGAAAAAACCAAACTAAACATAGGTGTGAGTGCTGGTTATGACCTAGAACAAGGTTCAAGTGTGTGCCATTGAAAGGTCTTGCTCTAAAGTAAGTCCAAGCCAAACTGAAACATAACTGGCGAGTGATGGGTATGGCATTGACCTAGGTTAAAGTTTAAGAGGTCTTTTCAATAACCCTTTATGACATGCAATATTTCGGTAGCAGACGACTTTGAAATTATCAAGTCGGTCCAAAATAAAGAAAGTCTCTTTAAGTGATATTATGATTGTTGAATACAGTTGGAATCATTGTGGCAAATGGAGAAATTGCTCGTTATGAGCAATTTCTCCTTTAGCCACAATGTTTTCAAAAGACGTCTGGTGTGGGGGCATCAGAAAGTAAACAACAACAAAAGTTCTGATGATTTGTCAAAAAGAGGAAGATAGATGTGACCTCTATACATTAAATTCTAACCAAGGTTGAGCTACCTAGCCTAGGCTAAGTGCTGGCCAACGATGACCTTGATCTTGGTAATTTTGCCATTGAATTATGTCTCATGAGCTAACAATACACCTGACAAAGTTTCAGAAAAATTCGGTCAAGGAATGTGGAGTAAAAGAGATTTGAAAAAAGGGCCTCGGATGTCGGGAAAAGTGACTGCTTTGTCTCACTCCATATTCGTTGGCGAGACAAAAAGAACCTTTTTGTTCATTTAGAAAATGTACTAGGGGATACAGTTGAAAATATTGTGCTGGAAGAAGAAATTGGTTATTTGGAGCAATTTATTCTTTTTCCACAATGTTATTTCAACTCTTCTGTATCAGATTGTTTTCATATGTTTTGCCCGCATCACTGGTGTACAGATAAGAGTATCCGCCTCGTGAGGGACGGGTCATTTCAGAGACTTAGCAGTAGTGGTCTTCCTCCTTGGTGCTTAGGGATGCACGGATAACATTACGACTGATATTCCGATGTCAGGATAAGCTTACAAGCAGTACTGGTCATTTATCCTGGCAACACCGTAAATTGACTGAAACACTGTTGAAAACGGCACCCTTTCTGATGCCTCTGCAGCCGACGGCTTTTTGAAAACATAGTGACAAAAGAAGAAATTGCCACAATGTTTTCCACTTCAAGTCATAGGTGATCCATTCAATTATAGAGATTTTCTATCGTTTACAAAATAGGTTCAAAGTCGTCTGCCGCAGAATTGATGTATGATGGAAGGGGTTAAACACCAAACAAACAAATCATATCCTCTGCTTGCACTCATGTGACCTTTGACCTTGACTATAATTTGAGGGCTTCATACAAAACGGTTGTAACTACTTCTTGTTCAAGATGTAGTTAAAACCCTTTTGCATGAAACCATCGTATTGTATTACAAGGATCACAACTCTGATGTGACCGATCATAAAAAACTCTCCTCTCCGGAAAATTAATAATAACCAAAACTCACATAATTATAATAATGATATGCTACAATGTTTTATTATTAAAGATTTTTCTTCTTAAAATACAAACATCCTATGTTAGAGCTACTATAGATTATAGCAATGGTTTTTACACAGGTTTTTTTTAAAATTTACTATACAACAGAGATCACATTTACCCTCTCCCACTCACAATAAATCTGCAGCAGAGGAATTTGAAAATATCTGCTTAACCCTTTCCCTCATACGACAATTCTGCAGCAGACGACTTTGAACATATTTTGTCAAATAATGGAAAATCTCTATAATTGAATGGATAACCTATGACTTAAAGTGGTAAACATTGTGACAAAAGGAGAAATTGCACGTTTTGTGCAATTTCTTCTTTTGTTACTATGTTTTCAAAAAGCCGTCTGCTGCAGAGGCGTCAGAAAGCGTCTATATGAGGGAAAGGGTTAAAAATAGAAATATTCTCTAAAGATGTAAGTAAAAGTTATTATAATTAGTTGAAAACATTGAGGCAAAAGGATAAATTGCTTATTATAAGTAAAAATTCTCCTTCTTGTCACAATGTTTTCAAAAGTCGTCTGCTGCAGATGCGTCAATATGCGTCTGTATGTGGGAAAGGGTTCAAGCTTAACCTTTTCCCTCATATGATATTTCAAGAATTGTCTGCTTTTAAAACATCTTGCGAAAACATTATGTTCTATATGGAATAGTAATAGTAAAATTGTCAGTGTCGAAAACAACGCCAGAAAAAGAAAGATTGCTCAATATTTTTTTTAATATAAGAGCAATTTCTCCTTTTTCAAACATGTTTTCAAAAATGCAAAGGCACCACCAGTCCTTTCAGATAAAGGTTTAAAGCAATATAGTTGTAAATACATCTTATCACCAGTAGGTACATACAACTGTTTTGCATAAACTATCAATATTATGACACACTACCTTCAAAGAGCGACGTTTGCATGCACTAAAATGTTTACTTCCAAGGTATTGCCACATCTGATTTTTAAGGTTTTCCAAATGTTTTCAAAGTTGTCTGCTGCAGATTTGTTGTGTGTGGGAAAGGGTTAATACAGATGCATTGAAAAGTCTTCTGTTTCAGATCAAGTTTGCACAACACATATGCACATGCAGAGAAATAACCTAATTAGGATAAAAACTATGGTCCTTTCTGCACATACTTAGGCGTAAAAAGGCTCAAAATAAAGTAATATTACATTTCAATAAATATACAACATGAAAGGAAGGTTTCTTACAATGTATTGCTTATTATATTATGACTGCTTTTTCAAACAATATTTCACAGGCTAGAAAAATGTACAGTTGTAAGGGAAGAGCGGAAAATCGAGCTACTGTTTGTCATCATTATGATCAAGGTTTTTCCAACTCTAACAAGTATTAACCCTTTCCCTCATATAGAGGCTTTCTGACACCTCTGCAGCAGACGACTTTTTGAAAAAAAAATCCATTTTGGCCACAATATTTTCCATTTTTAGTCCATTCAATTATAGAGATTTTCTATTATTTGACAAAATATGTTCAAAGTCGTCTGCTGCAGAATTGTCGTATGAGGGAAAGGGTTAAACCAGAGCGCTGCGAGCAAACGCCAACTCTCATCTGCATTTTCTATGTCACAAAAGGGGCATTAATTACTGAATAATTATTAAAGTAAAGCCAGAGTTTTGTGACTTTGTATAGACATGCCTATTTCATCTAGGAACATGACTACCAATTTGAAAGTGGTGAATGGTTTGTGACTTATGAGGTAAGGTTAAAGTTTTGTGAGGACGACACAAATGGTATCACAATAGCCCAACTTTTTTCTTTGAAAAACAGACAACCAAAAAATATCACAAAACCGTAGTTGACACATTTTCAGATGGTATATATGTATAACAATGTCAGAAAAGAAGCTGCTTCTGTTCAACATCCGAGTCCCTCTTTTTCCAACAATTATTTCTTTCTGTACATGCATCTTAATAATAAAGAATTGATTGATTGAAACTAAAAGAATTTTCAATAATTTATATATTTCATGTCCCCAGGTCACCTAAAGTATTGTTGATGGCTTTCTCACACCAGTACTCCATGCAACATTCTTCCCACATAGACTATTGGTGTATGAGGAATGATGCTAGTCACAACAACATCTGAAAGAACTAGAAATATCACTAAAGGTGATGAATACCCCCAGCTGGTGCCTGACAATATACATATGTATGAGAAATTCAAGGGGCCATAACTCGTTTAAAAATAATTCCAGTGCAACACGCCGACAATATGCACAACTAGGCTTGGTATCAATCATTCTTGTGAAGTTATATTGAATTCTGACCAAGGGTTACTGAGAAATAGTGTTCACAAGAAATGTCCACAGACCAACGGACCGACAAGCGTGACTCCTATATAGCCCCCCATATACTATGTATCTTGGGGTATAATGATAGGGAGAGCCAGAGTTTGAACCTATGACCCCTAGAGTAATGGTCCTCATCATAACCAACTGAGCTATCGCAGTTCAAGATTTAGAAATTGGAACAAATGGGTTAAACGACACGGCGTGCATTTGTAACAACAAACTTTCAAAAGAAAACAGTTCTACTAATACGTACACTCATGTTTGCACCGATCCCTAAATGCAAATGCCGGGAAATACATATTACATGGATAAAATATACTTTCTAAAAACTCAACACAATTTTTAATTTTAACATTATTAGCTTCATACGAACATAGTCATTATCACAAGTAACTTTAACTTTTAAAACTTTGCCCATTCACAGCAAAGGTCATTCTTGAACTCAAAATGTCAACCCTCTTAATTAACCCTTTCCCTCATATAGACGCTTTCTGACGCCTCTGCAGCAGACAGATTTTTGAAAAAATAGTGACAAAAGAAGAAATTGCACAAAACGTGCAATTTCTCCTTTTGCCACAATGTTTTTCACTTTTAGTCATAGGTTATCCATTCAATTAGAGATTTTCTATTTTTTGACAAAATATGTTCAAAGTCGCTTGCTGCAGAATTGTTGTATGAGTTAACCTTTCCCTCATATAGACGCTTTCTGACGTCTCTGCAGCAGACGGCTATTTGAAAACATAGTGACAAAAGAAGAAATTGCACAAAACGTGCATTTCTCATTTTGCCACAATGTTTTCAACTTTTAGTCATAGGTTATCCATTCAATTATAAAGATTTTCTATTTTTTGACAAAATATGTTCAAAGTCGTCTGCTGCAGAATAGTCGTATGAGGGAAAGGGTTAAAGGGTTAAACAGACTTCCAAGCAGATTAATTTGAAAATATCTCGACAAAAATAAGGAAAATTTCTATATATAAAAGGACAACTCATGAATGGAGTTGAAACCATTGTTGCATATATAGATGGTTAGATGTTGGGTCACCCTTTCCCACATACAAAAAATCTGCAGCAGACGACTTTGAACATATTTTGTCAAAACATAGAAAATCTCCATAATTGAATGGATAACATATGACTTAAAGTGGAAAACATTGTGGCAAAAGAAGAAATTGCTCATGTTTTCAAAAAGCTGTCTGATGCAGAGGAGTCAGAAAGCGTATATATGAGGGAAAGGGTTAATAGAGTTGAAAACATTGTGACATATATAGATGGTTAGATGTTGGGTCACCCTTTCCCACATACAACAAATCTGCAGCAGACGACTTTTGAACATATTTTGTCAAAAAATAGAAAATCTCTATAATTGAATGGATAACATGTGACTAAAAGTGGAAAACATTGTGGAAAAAGGAGAAATTGCTCATTTTGAGCAATTTCTTCTGTCATTTTTTGTCACAATGTTTTATCATATTTTTACCTAGATGTTTTCAAAGTCATATGCAAAGGAAGAAAATGCAAATTTGACTTTGAAATAAAAACATATTAAGGTCTTTGTAGCCTGCCTATGACATTAACCATTTCCCACATACAGCAAATCTGCAGCAGATGACTTTGAAAAAATCTTTCGTATGAGGGAAATGGTTAATATCCCAACATACCAAGCCTGTAAAGGAAACACCTCTTTATCTAACAACAGTTTTTCCTTATCTACATTAACAATGAGACAGAAGTGCAAATGCACTTGCTGATAACAAGGCAGAAATATGGTCCAATTGTTTACAACAAAATGAAGTTTACTATGAAACAGAAATACGTAAGGGACTTGTTCTGTTTGGTTAACTCTTTCCCTCATACGACAATTCTGCAGCAGATGACTTTGAACATATTTTGTCCAAAAATAGAAAATCTCTATAATTGAATGGATGACCTATGACTTAAAGTGGAAAACATTGTGGCAAAAGAAATCAAAGCGCCAATGGCACTGTAGTGGCGATCGTATGGAAAATCCTGCAAAGTAACAAGCAGTATATCGGTGTAGGGCTTGCGATGACTCTGGTGCGGGTATATTTGAGAATGTATCAACCCTGCATCTTTTGACAGTAGAATAATGTTAGTTTGCCAGAATGTTGTCTTGGTGATTATTTAGTTACGTTCTGAAATTGGTCATGATGTGTTCAAAATTAGGCCATTCCAAAGTTATGAAAAATCTAGTTGGTATTCGATAGACTACCGTTTTAGCTCATTAGAATGACTATTTGTAATCTAAATTGTTTGGGTAATCACATGTTTATCACCAGGTCGTTAGGCCATATTAAGATAAAATATATTTTACACTTTAGAAATGACTAAAGAAAGGAGAGAAAACAGTATCCATTAGTTTGGTGTTTGTTTCAATTATGTCCGATATTAAACAGGTCTGTTCAATTTAGTCCCTTCACATTGCATGATTGAGGGTTGTCACAGTGTATTTATATGTCTCTGAGGTTGTTAAACTGCTTCGAATAATGTGAGTGCAAAAACAAACACAAAACATGCTCCAAAAGCACAATTTCACTATTTGCCAAACTGTTTAATTTATGAAAATATAGGCATATATTATAATGCTAGATCTTCAAACTCAATTAGGCTACACTGTCAGCATTGATTGCTAATTGACTCTAGAACGTGCAGACGTGTATACATAACGTGTGTACACACTGCCATCGTGTGTCCTTTAAACCTTTGTAAACCAGTCTTATTATCTAGACGCTTTCATATATTTAAACAAGTACAAAATAAAGCGTTTATAATATTGAGATTTACAAGCTTTTCTGGTTTTTGGTCTCGCGAGCTATTTATAGAACCTTTTGGAATTTCCAGATTTGAGTATCACCAGAGTTGTCGTTATTTGCAAGGCAGAACGCGCAATGATATTTATTATCTGCCAAATCATGACGAAGATAATCAGAGTACAACCAACTCCTGCCGAATCAGGTTAAAGGTCAAAAGGTTACGGTTGACTACAGTAAAAATAAAACGAGGCACAGGAGTATCATGATACTCTGCATAGCGTACCCAAGACGCCCGATGATATTTATTATCTGCCCAAACATGAAGAAAGATAATATGTAAATAGTTTAACTCTATTTAGATATTTTCTCGATAAATCTCAAATATTAGTACCAATCCGGTATCAAAGTAGCACTAACATTATCATTATTAATCGTGTGCCTGCATCACTGATGGAACTATATATATATATGGGGTTTAACGGAAGTGAGTAAATTGCCTTTGCAGAAATATCCAACCGATTGTTCAAATACGACTATATAATTTTTTTTTCGTTGTTGTTGTTTTGGTAGCACTGTGGCGATTGTCAACCAATCGCCACAAAAATTGCTTGTTTTGAGCAATTTCTTCTTTTGTCACTATGTTTTCAAAAAGCTGTCTGCTGCAGAGGTGTCAGAAAGCGTCTATATGAGGGAAAGGGATAAGTTTTGAGGCATCTACAGCAGACAAGTCTTGTAATAATGTTGCAAAAGAAAAAGTTACTCATATTTCAACTTTTGCCACAATATTTTCGATTTTATCTAATAATTATACATTCATTTATTGAGACGTTAATTATCTTTGCCTACCAGTTTTTAACCCTTTCCCTCATTTAGACGCTTTCTAACGCCTCTGCAGCAGACGGCTAATTGAAAACATAGTGACAAAAGAAGAAATTGCACAAAACATGCAATTTCTCCTTTTGCCACAATATTTTCCACTTTTTGTCATAGATTATCCATTCAATTATAGAGATTTTCTATTTTTTGACAAAATATATTCAGTCATATCTGCTGTAGATGTGCTGTATGTGAGAAAGTGTTAATTGAGACAGTTCACTATAAATGTTATTATTGCATGTCACATACAGTCAAACCTGTGCTAAAGACCACCTTTGTTAAGCAATTCCCTGTCTACAGCAACCACTTTTAATTTCCCAATTACACTTTTTCTGCATAAATGACCCTGTCATTAAAGACCACCTGTGAACAAAGAACAGATTGTTCTCTTAAAGGTGGTCTTTAAACTGGACTGTATTTCTAATTTAGTGCAGTGCAGCCCCTCCAGAGAAACTTCTAGCAAAGACAAGGAAATGCAGCATTTAAGGAGATAAGACTCTTATATCTCCAATTATAGAAACACATTTTGACATCCAAGATGCAGATCACTATGGTAAAACATTGTTTGAAAAGGAGAAATTGCTCACAATGAGCAATTTTTCCTTTCCCCAACTCCGTTTTGAATATTTATATAAGACCTTTTATCCATGATTTCCAATTACTGTTTTACTTTTTTTTTTACTTTTACTGTTGCTCTATAAAGGTGCTGTGTTTACATGTATTCAATGGCAGACGACTTTGAAAACATTTCAACAATAATATGGAAAATCTCCCTAAATGAAGACATACTGTCTTATTGAATGGAGTTGAAAACATTGTGTCAAAAGAAGAAATTGCTCGTCAAAGGTCGTCTGCTGCAGAGGTGTCAGAAAGTGTCTATCTGTGGGGAAGGGTTAATGAAAATCCACACTCCAAAACTATCATTTTATGGCAACAAACATAAATATCTATTTCTAATTTCACACCCTTCATTCTATTGTTATATTAAGTTTAATGCACAGAGGTTTAAAAACAAAAATCATACATGTAATTACCTCTTAATTAAAACATTTTGTAAGAAATCTTTCAAAAATTATCTACAAACAAATTAATGACAAAAAGTAAATTCTATTGCAGGGACAAGTACAAAAATATATACATTTATAAAAACTTTGACATATATTGGACCAGTACCACATAATAAAGACTAAATTCAAATGCATTAAAAAAGGTACAAGTTCTGAACAGTGTATAATATTATGCTGGATGCACAGGCTGATCTGGATCTATACTGTTCAAAAAGGAAAAAATTTACCTTTCCCCATGCAGAAGATCTTATCAGTTTTTTATATTTTCATTTAATTCCAGAACAAATTAACGAAACTCATTTTGTGTGTTATGTTGCCATTTTCCATTTCCTAAAAATTATGCTTTATTGACTGACCCTTTTCACTAATAAAGACTTTTGATGCCTCTGCAGCAGATGAAAACATTTTTAACAATCAAGAAAGTCTTTAAACCCTTTCCCAATTGTAAACGCATTTTGGTGCATCTGCAGCGGACGGCTTTTGAAAACATCGCGACAAAATTCATGACAAGTCATCTGCTGCCGAGGTGTCAAAAGTTGTCCCTAGCAAGGAAACATGTGAGATCCTCATTCTCAAAAGTATGAATTTAGACAGGAAAACATGTGGGGAAAAAACATTGCTTACAAATCAGCCATTGCATATTACATTCAATGACTACTTTTCTGCATGTTTCCCTCTCCTTCAACTGCCCCTACGAGCTACCTCAAATCTTATCCCAAAATGCAATTAACCCTTTCCCACATACGACAATTCTGCAGCAGTGACAAAATCGTGAAATATCTATATAAAAAAAAGCTTAATTGTTAAATTAAGTTGACAACATTGTGGCCAAAGGAAAAATTGCTCATCATGAGCAATTTCACCTTTAGTCACAATGTTTTCAAAACTAGTCTTGCTGCTATTGTGCGTCAAAATGCGTCTGTAGGTGGGGAAGGGTAAACTGCAGTTCCATAACGTCTGATGAACTCTTTACCACATTTTGACACATCTGCAGCAAAAATATTGTGGGAAAAGGAAAAATTGCTCAAAACGGGAGCTTCCTGCCAAAAAATGGTTACTTGTGACACAGTAGCTAGCTCAAACCTTTCCCGCATATAGACTTTTTCGGACACCTTCAGCAGCAGACGACTATTGAAAACAATGTGACAAAAGGAGAAATTGCTCAAAACGAGCAATTTCTCCTTTTGATGCAATGTTTTCAACTTGATTTAATAATTATACTATGTTTAATAGGGATTTTCCACATTTGTGTAAATATGTTATCAAAGACGTCTGCTGCAGATTTGTTGTATGTTGGAAAGGGTTATATAACATTGTTTCCTAGAAATTGGTTCATATATTCTTCTCTGTGTATATCCTTGTACTTTGATAACCTAATAGTAGATGAACATTTCTGATCCTGACATTTTATTCTTTTACATTTTCCCACATGTTGACAAAATTAGAAGCGTCTGCTTCAGACAACTTTTGAAAATTAAAGGAGAAATTGCAGCAGACGACTTTGAACATATTTTGTCAAAACATAGAAAATCTCCATAATTGAATGGATAACCTATGACAAAAAGTGGAAAACATTGTGGCAAAAGGAGAAATTGCACGTTTTGTGCAATTTCTTCTTTTGTCACTATGTTTTCAAAAAGCCGTCTGCTGCAGAGGCGTCAGAAAGCGTCTATATGAGGGAAAGGGTTATAGAGTTTTTCCATATATCTTTGCCTAGATATTTTCAAAGTCGTCTGCTGCAGATTTGTTGTATATAGGAAAGAGTGAATTTGATGTCAAGGTTCAACATTTGTCTCTACCACCATTACTCGAAGCTCACGACAAAGTCATCTACAAAATCAAAATTCACTCAAGACTCATGTGGCACAAAAAGCTTTTGCATATCAAAAGCAATAACTTCTTAGCCAACCTTACAAAATAATACAGAGCCTGGAGAGAACAATATTTAATGTCTCAACTTTCTGTCATAACGGATTTAGCACAGATTGAATTTCTTAGGGTTTGCACGCTATTTCAAGAACTTTTTTCAAAGGATTTCAAGAACCTACATAAAATCTAACCTTTCCGACACGCAGACAACTTTGTTGGCGAAAGGAGAAATTGCTTTTTTTTAAATTGCTTACATGTTATTTCAATGCTTATTTCTCTACAAAACGATATTACCTAGTTATAAAAACTAAATGCAATACATGTAATTGAACGATCAGATCCCATTACACTTACATATAAATCAATTAACCCTTTCCCACATACAACAAACTTGCAGCAGATGACTTTGAATACATGTACTGGTAGTCCAAAATATGCAAATTCTCTACATGAAAGAACAATTATTAAATAGAGATAAAAACATGGTGACAAAGGAGAAATTGCTCCTTACGAGCAATTTCTCCTTTTGGCATGATGTTTTTAAACACTGTCTGCTGCAGATGCATAGAAATACCTCTGCAGGCAGGAAACGATTAATTGTTTAAAAATATTCAAAATACTAAAAGCAACATTTTCTGTCATTTAAAGTGAGATCTTTAAGAAATATACACACAAAATAATATACTTTGCTAAATTCCAATAGATCTGTAAAAAGAAATGCAGCCATTTGATTTTTATATCTATTTACAAATGTACACAAATATAAAACTTCAAAGAAACATTCCCTGTGGAGATTATCTTTTAGCCAGACAGATTTCAATATATCTGCGGCAGCCAACTTTTAAAAAACAGTGTGGCTAAAGGGCAAATTGATAATCATAAGCAATCTCTGCTTTTGCCACAATGTTCTTTAAAGTTGTCTGCGCATAGATACGGCTGCATTTTAAGCAAAATTCTTGGTCTGCTATTATATTGTTTGGAAATATTGTTTTGAGCCAGAAGTAATTAATTGCAATTAGTCAAAATCAAAGTCCCCTGCTGCAGATGCATCAAAAGTTGTTTCTATGAGACAAAGTCAATTTATAAACATAAAAAGTACATGTAATATTTACAATATCAACACTCTAGATAAAGGTAGTTCCGCATGTTC
Organism: Serripes groenlandicus; assembly: GCA_031761405.1. Lineage (NCBI taxonomy): Eukaryota > Metazoa > Mollusca > Bivalvia > Cardiida > Cardiidae > Serripes > Serripes groenlandicus. Next base: position 17,714,913 of record JASEVX010000012.1, read on the forward strand.
TTAAATTCTTATTTCACCCTCGAGCCCTACATTGTGGGTTTCTCAATAGAATCACCTCAATGAGACGATTATTTTGAGTAGCCACATCATAGGGTTTGGTTGGACAATAACCAGATATTGTGGGGAAAAGAGCGGTATAATCCTCCTTATTGAGACCTCTGCAATAAATATGGTCAATCAAGAGTGAATTAAGCATTTATTTTACCATAAAATATTATTCGCTACACTATGAAAGTTCATGTTGCCACCTTCTGTCACATTTGGTCTGTATCCTTCTAGGGTCCTTGTGTCTTGTGGCCGATAGGCATCTGTTCTGGGAGGGAGTGTGTGACGGTACGGCTCTGGAGCCATCAGACCGCTGGTCTGAGCCAGCCTGTACGGATCAGAATGTCTGACAGAACTACTTTCCGTCACCGAATGTCTGTACAAGTCAGGTGACCTGGCACTGCTACCACTCTCCGTTACGTGAGGATATAAATCTGGATGCACTAAACTCGAGCTTTCAGTAACAGCCTGTCTGTAGGACTCCAGCGGACGAACTGGCAGGCTGCTGCTCTCGGAGATTACTTGCCTATAATGGTCTGGGGCGCGTATATTATTACTTTCTGATACAAGAAGTCTATATGGTTCAGTTGGTCTATGAGAACTACTCTCTGTCACACTCTGTCTATAGTGATCACTTGGTCTAATGTTGCTACTTTCAGTCACCACATGTCGATTATTATACAACTCTGGTTTTCTGATATTGCTGCTGCCTTCGGAAGCCGCATGTCTGTACGGATCGGACGATTGGATATTGCTTTCTCTTACAACTTGCCTGTATGTTTCTGTGGTTCTCACAGTGTTATTCTCTGAGACAGGCTGTCTGAAAGTTTCTACTGACCTCCTACTCGTGTCCTCCAACACGTCTGGTCTGAATGGTTCGGAAACGGGAAGTCTCATCTCACTACTTGCTGTGTCAGTTTGTTTATAAGGGTCAGGTGTTTGCCTATTATCATTCCAACCGTTATTTGTTGTGAAATCTTCGGCTCGGCCCTCACTCGGTTGAGACATGGCTGGATGACTTGTTGCCTGCGTCTGGGAGACAGGGACTTTCATTGGGAGACTTCGCTGACTTGCAGTCGGTTCTTTCTCTTCTGATGGGTCCGATTTGTTTGGTCCCTGTTGTGCCGTGTTCTCAGTAGGACATGGACTATAATACTGGGCCTGGTCTAATTGATTAATCATCTGCTCTGTACTCTGCCGTGCCAGCCGTATCAACTCCTCTGGACTACTTTTGTTCAATGACACTTCTAATCCAATATCGTTCTCTTCCGTTTTTTTCTTTTCATCAACGGATTCTTCTGTATCCTCAGTTTCATCATTCTCCTCCACCTTGGTTGGTTGCCAAGCTAAATCAAACTGTTTCATATAATTAGCTTGATCCAGTTTCTTCGGACTCTCACCACCTTTAGCATCTGTTTCCTTCTCTGAATCTTCTTCCCCTGCTTCAAGTTTCTCCAACTTTCTCTTTCTCTTCTCTTCTTTCTTCTTCTCTTTCCTTTCTTTCTTTCTCACTGCCTTTTCCTCCCTCTTCTTCTCCTTTTCCAATCTCTTCCTCTCAACCTCCTCTGGGTCTTTTATTCTGAGTTTTCTTGGCTTACGTTTCCGACATCGACGTGGTTTTTCTGAATCTGTATGTTTAGCGTTATAATGCTTTGTAAGACATCCTTTGGTTGAATACTTTGCCTCGCAGACCTTACATTTAAACTTGAGCTTCAGTACAAGTCGCTTCTCCTTCTTTTTTTCTTTTGTATGTTTAAGCTCGTGTTTCTTCAGATTTGTCTTCTTATAAAAAGCCGAATCACATTCATCGCATTTGTATTTTTTCTCCTTGACTCTGGAGTGGATAAGGACGTGATATTTTAGTTTACTTTTCACGGAGAACCGTTTCTGACATAGATCACATTTGTATGGTTTCTCTCCGGTATGAGTTCTAATATGTCTCTGCAAACTAGCTTTCACTGCAAATTTCATTTCACACAGGGTACAAGCGTAGGGTTTTTCTCCAGTGTGTTTTCTCATATGTACAATTAAATTTGTGTCTTTCGCGAAACGTGCATCACAGACGTTACACATGTACGGACGTTCACCTGTGTGCACACGCAAATGGACGCGAATATGATGCTTCTGTGTAAATGTCTTCTCGCAAATAGCGCATTTGTACGTCTTTTCATATGTGTGTACTGGCACATGCATTCGTAGCTCTTCCTCCAGATTAAAACCAGCTCCACACAAATCACACATGAAGGGAGAACGTGTGACATGGGTATCTTTGTGCTTTTTCAGAAGTGATTTCTTGGTAAACTTCATCGTGCAGACTTCGCATTCAAATTTCTTTTCCTTTGAATGCTTCTGTAAATGAGCACGAAGGGTACTTCTTGTCGAATATGCTGTATTACAAATGTCGCATGTATAGGGTTTCTCCCCTGTGGAACTTTTCCTGGTGCGTTGTGTGTTACATTTCAGGGACATCAAGTGCGATTTCAGTTTACTCTTCACCGCAAACTTTTGTTCACAAAGATCACATTTGAAAGGCTTTTCTCCTGTATGTGTAAGATGATGTCGCTGTAAACTGGCTTTCACTGCAAACTTCATGTCGCACAGGGTACAGGGAAATGGTTTCTCACCAGTGTGTCGTCTCATGTGAACTTTCAGGTTGATATTTTTCGAGAATTTTGACTCGCAAATCGTGCAATGGTAAGGTCTCTCACCCGTGTGCACTCTCATATGAACAGTCAGGTGATGCTTCTGGGTAAATGCCTTCTCGCACACGGAACATTTGTAATTCTTCTCATTCAGGGGATTACGAATCCCACGTTGATCCGTCGATTCCAAGAAAGGATTCATCAGTGGATTGGTATTACCAGCTGCATGGATCCTCATGTGTATTTTTAGATGACCTTTCTGGGCGAACATAGAATTGCAGGTTGGACATTTAAACTGCCCTTCATGCTTGTGCGACTCCTCGTGCATTTTAAGCTGTTCTTGTGACGGGTAAAAGGATGCACACAAGTCGCAATTGTACTGTATCTGAGTGGGCGGTTTTGCGGGCTGGGGCGGGAGTTGGGGCTTGTGACTGGGTGGTGCCGTCACCGGTGTTGCTGCCTGGTTTGGGTATAATTGCTGCTCTTGTGGAAAACTGTTATGAACGAGCAGATGTGCACCGAGTTCTGGTTCTGAGTTGAAAGCTGCCCCGCACATGTTACATGTGTAAGCTACGGCACGATTAACTAAATGAGACGAGTGGGTTGGGTGCATCATCTGGTGAGATGTGACTGGCGGTTCGGAAGAAAAATTTGTATGGATCAACTTGTGCGCATTAAGGTGATGTTCCGCCCCAAATTTCAAACCACAGTAGTTACAAACAAAATGTTTCTCCATCAGTTGTACCTGCTGGTGTGCATTCAGATGCTGGTCTTGCGGATACATGTAGTGCTTCTCGTTGTTGTGCATTATTTCGTGGGCTTTCAGCTGCTGCTCCAACGAAAACTTTGCCCCGCAGTAATTGCACATGAACGGTTTGTGACACACCCGCATAATTTGATGGGTCTTAAACTGTTGCTCCGTGGAGAAAGTTGCTCCACATTGGTTGCAAGCGTAGGTTTTCCCAGCATCACTGGCATGGATCAAAACGTGGGTATTTAGCTGATGTTCCTGCGGGAAGCATTCCCCACAGAGATAACATATGAACGGGTTATCAACCTGGTGCATCAGCTGATGCACATTCAGGAAACTCATCTTGATGAAGCCGAATCGATGACCAGCTTTCAAAAGAACTGCTTATCTGCCAGCCTCGCTACTTCATTCTCTTTGTAGTTCACTAACTGAAAGAAAAAGAAAATTTCATTTACTTATTAATTAAACAAATAAATGTTAAAGATGCAAGTTCTATTCCATGCATTTTCAAAGGCGTCTTAAGTATAATACAGAATTGAAAAAGAAATATTGAGTAAAAAAGGAGTCATAATTTAGTTTCCTTTTTTAACCCTTTCCCTCATATAGACGCTTTCTGACGCCTCTGCAGCAGACGGCTTTTTGCACAAAACGTGCAATGTCTCCTTTTGCCACAATGTTTTCCACTTTTTGTCATAGGTTATCCATTCAATTATGGAGATTTTCTTTTTTTTGACAAAATACGTTCAAAGTCGTCTGCTGCAGAACTACCGTATGAGGGAAACGGTTAACAACGTTTTGTGGGTTTTTTAGACAATGTTTTCAGATGCCAACAGCTGCTGAATGTTTGTATACATGTACAATAGGAATAATATGCATATTACAATTAACCCTTTCCCTCATATAGACGCTTTCTGACGCCTCTGCAGCAGCAACTTTTTGAAAAAATAGTCACAAAAGAAGAAATTGCACAAAACGAGCAATTTCTTCTTTTCCCACAATGTTTTCAACTTTTAGTCACGAATAGGTTATCCATTCAATTATAGAGATTTTCTATTTTTTGATAAAATATGTTTAAAGTCGTCTGATGCAGAATTGTCGTACAACAAATTATACTAGTAGACGTTTTCTGATGCCTCTGCAGCAGACGGCTTTTTGAAAACATAGCGACAAAAGAAGAAATTGCTCAAACGAGCAATTTCTTCTTTTGCCACAATGTTTTCCACTTTTAGTCATAGGTTATCCATTCAATTATAGAGATTTTCTATTTTTTGACAAAATATGTTTAAAGTCGTCGGATGCAGAATTGTCGTACAACAAATTTGCAGAAGATAAATTTGAAAATGTCTGGGCGAAACAGGGAAAATCTCTGTAAATGGAAGTGTAATCATCAAGGCCACTGCCCCAATTTTGAGATAAATGTCGCACCATTTTCTTAGGATGCATCTTCATAATAAATTTGGTAAAATGTTGTACAGCATAGGAAATTAAATGACCCAGAAATGCTTATATTATTGAATGGTGTTTAACGCCGTTTTCAACAATTTTTCAGTCATATCACGGCGACCAGGTCACCTACTCATGAGTAGCATGAATGCGTTTCCTGGTTTTCTCACACCAGTACACCAGACAACATACTTTCCAAGCAAGTGGCTACTTTTTCACATAGTTGATTGATTGATTGATTGATTGATTGGGGTTTAACGCCGTTTTTAACAATTTCTCAGTTATATCACGGAGGCCAGTTCACCTACTCATGCATTTCCTGGTTTTCTCACACCAGTACTCCACACAACAATCTTCCTAAGCAACTGGCTGCTTTTCCACATAGACCCATTGGTGGAAGAGGAATGACGCATGTCGCATTGACTTTTGTCAATCCTCGGAAAGAAGGATGGCAGAGCCGGGATTCAAACTCACAACCCCTGGATTGACAGCCTGCGTCGCTACCAACTGAGCTACCGAGGCTCTGCCCTTTTTCACATAGACTGTTAAACAGCACATTGGTGAAAGACGAATGATGCAGGTCACAGTGACTTTTGCCAAACCTCGGAATGAATGTTGACCGAGCCGAGATTCAAATTCACAACCCCTGGATTGACAGCCCGCGTCGATAGTGACTGAGGGGCTCGGCTATATGAGGCTAAAGGTCAAGGTGAAAGTCACCAATGTTTTTTTTTTTTGTTTTTTTTCCAATAGGGTCAGTTCAAGGGCAATATAATCTCTATGACCATATTTTGGTAAGATCCGTCTTCTCACAAAATTTGGTAACAATATTTTTCTTAAAATTGGGTGAAAGGTCACCATAAAGGTTAAAGTGACACAATTTTAGTATGCAACATGGTCAAAGTTCATGAGGTCAAGATAATAGTGACCAAAGGTTGGTATGCACATATTCTTCCAAAATTGCATCTTCATATTAAATTTTGCAATAGCATCTATATAGGCCATATCGAGGGCTTGGCGTGAAAACGGTTGTAACTAAAATTGGCATTTTTTTACCAAGGTTAATCACCTCGCCATAAAGTCTTTATAAGCGTTAAATCATTTTTCTTGGTAAACAATGGAAATTTAGGTGTCATTGCTCGTTTTGAGTAATGACACCTAAATTTGCATTGTTTATAAAGGGGTCAAAATTGCAAAATAGATTTTTAAGTTACCGTAAATACTCGGTTAGAAGACGCATTTTTTTACCTTCAAAATCGAAAGTAAAGTTGGGGGAGCGACTTAAAAGCGGGTCAAGCAAAATTTCAGAAAAAACAAGTAACTGTAGGATTGCAAGCAATACCATAATCCCCTACCGGTTTGCACGTTTTGACTTATTAATATTCTAAGTCCAAAAAGGGGCATAACTCATAAAAAAATTGACGAAATCCCATGAAACGCGAACTTGATCTGTGACACATGATTACAAAGCCATATACAAAATTTCAGCTCAATATCTCAATGCATGTAGAAAAAAAGTGCGGAAAACTGATTTGTCGGACTGACTGACAGATGGACTGACTGACAGACTGACTGACAGATGGACGGAGTGCAAACCTAATAGTCCCCTTCGGCACGCCGGTAGGGGACTAAAAATACAGAGCTACCTATCTTCAAAAGCTGTCATTTATATAGAGCCGATTTAACAGAATAATTCAAGTTTGATTGAAATAATAATAACATATTGAATTGATTTGTTTAGAAACCGAACAGAAGAAATAATATAATTATGAATTTACACTCTTTTGTCTTTATCGCCGAAGTCGAGATTAAATAATTGTCTAAAATGCTAATCTCTCCTAAGGCTATTTTTTACACGCGACGAACAGTTTCAGGGCTAATGCAAGTGGGTTGTAACTACAGCCTATACCAGGAGAAATTACAACCGTTTGCATATAACCATCGAGTTGGAGGTACCTCATTGTAAATTGTGTAGACAGTTATTACAGTCACTACCATGTATTTGTAATTTTAAATGCAGATGTAGCAGACATTGTTGGAAAACGTTGTGAGAAAAAGAGACCTATTTTTATCAGCGATGCATCCTTTCCTTACATTTTTTTTTATCTAGTTTCAAAGCTGTTAAACAAAGGAAAAATAAATACCATGCCCTTTTAAATCCTTTTCAATTCAAAGTTAATTTGTCCAATTTAAAGAAAATGTAGTAATTTCTCCTCAGAGTGCTATCAAAAGAGGTCTGCTGCAGATGCGTATAAATGCATGTTAAAATGGGTAAGAGTGAAATCTATATAGACCTTTATTTCCGCAAACCATTTTCCCCGACAAATGAGTTACGTCATAAAAAAAGAGTATGTGCAGTTTAGTCACAAGTATTACTATTAAAGCTAATAGTATTACTAAGCTAATATGATCGTAAATTTAACATTAATTTATATGGGTGTATTTCATTTGTTGCGGCTCAATCAGCTGGTAAATTAGTGACGTCATTTATTGAGCCCTGTGTTTTTCACGCAACAAACAGTTATATGGCTAATGCAAGTCGGTTGTAACTACAGTGTGTTCCTGAAAAATTACAACCGTTTGCATATAACCATAGAGTCCAACCTTCTTTCCATAGACCTTTAAAACCCTTGCCTTCACCTCTCTGTGAATTACACACACTTTTAATAAACTTTGTCAATTCAATAACTTTTGACGCATTTGCAGCAGACAGCTTTTGAAAATATTGTCAGAAAAGGAGAAACATGTATTGTCCTATTTAATTCATGCATCATTCGCATAATTGTATTAATGCTATCAAGCTCCTGTGTTTGTTTTACTTTTAACTCATCATTTTTTGAAAACATTGAATTAATTTTCACGTGTGAAATCGGACAAATGTGGCTTAAGGGTTGAATGCATGGTAGAGACACCGACATCAACAAAACCCTTTGTTCGAGTTTCGCGCTTTTATTTTTATATATTGAAACAAATATTAAGAAATTTGGACTAGTTAGTTTGGCTTATTTGGATTTATAAAATCAGGTTTGTGCATTATTATCTTAATGTATCATTATCCAGTTTTACATCGAGAACCATGTTTTACTAAAGTATTTATCATATTTGTTTGACATGAAACTTTTTCGAAATTTTATTTTTTCGGGGGGGGGGGGGGGGGGGGGGGAACTGAATGCGTCTTATTAGAGAGAACAGCATAAAATCCTAGATTTTAGACCTCAAAGTAAGGGGTGCGTCTTATAACCGAGTATTTACGGTACAACCGTTTCATGCCAAGCCCTCGATATGGCTCAGACAAGCATTTCTTAAATAGGGTCAATGTTCAAGGTCAAGGTAACAGTGACCCAATATTGGTATGCAACACAGTATCTCCACAAGATGCATCTTCATACCAAATTGGGTAACTCCAGATGCGATAGCATAGGATAAGGCAAGGATAAGATTTTTATTCAAATCAGTTCAGAGGTCGGGTCAAGTTCAGTGACCCCGTTTGGTACATCATACATCGACACACAGTCTTCCCAAAATGCATCTTCATATTGAGTTATGTAACTCCAGGTGTGATAGGACATTTGGCCTGGACAAGCTAAAAAAAAATTAATGGGGTCAAAGGTCACGGTCATAGTAACCAAATTTTGGTATGCAACACAGTCTTCCCAAAATGCATCTTCATAATGACTTTGGTAACTCTAGTTGAAATAGCATAAGAGATATGGTCAGGTGTATATTATTAATTCAAACTAGAAATATCACTGAAGGTACCTGACAATATACACATGTATGAGAAATTCAAGGGGCCATAACTCATTTAAATATAATTCCAGTGCAACACGCCGACAATATGCACAACTAGGCTTGGTATCAATCATTCTTGTGAAGTAATATTGAATTCTGACCAAGGGTTGCTGCGAAATAGTGTTCACAAGAAATGGCTACAGACCAGCTATGTATGAGAAATTCAAGGGGCCATAACTCATTTAAAAATAATTCCAGTGCAACACGCCGACAATATGCACAACTAGGCTTGGTATCAATCATTCTTGTGAAGTTATATTGAATTCTGACCAAGGGTAACGGTTGCTGAGAATTAGTGTTCACAAGAAATGGCTACAGATCAACTATGTATGAGAAATTCAAGGGGCCATAACTCATTTAAAAATAATTCCAGTGCAACACGCCGACAATATGCACAACTAGGCTTGGTATCAATCATTCTTGTGAAGTTATATTGAATTCTGACCAAGGGTTGCTGAGAAATAGTGTTCACAAGAAATGTCCAGACCAACGGACCGACCGACCAACAAACCAACGGACAGACCGACAAGCGTGACTCCTATATAGCCCACATATACTATGTATCTGGGGGTATAATGAGGTCAGAGGTCAAGGTCAAGGAATGCAAGGCAAAGTCATTTCAAGATGCATCTTCAAAACCAATTTGGTAACTAAAGTCCGATCGCATAGGAGATTATGTCTAGGCAAAATTATGCAAATATCTATAAGGGAAAGTTTAATTATTGGAATTAGTTGAAAAAAATGTTGCAAAAGGAGTAACATTTGTTCATTGTGAGCAAACTCTGCATTAGCCACAATGAAAGTTTTCAAAAGGCATCTGCTGCAGACGAGTCAAAATGCGTCTGTTTGTTTACCTTTCATAAAGACATGCTACTTGAAAATATGAGAAATTTCACCATATATCTTATAAAAAACATCTGCGAGTAAGAAAGAGTTTAATTTAAAAAAAAAAAAAAAATGTGAAAAAAAGAATAATAATGGTTTCAGGGTTATTAAGGGTTTGTTTTTAGACAGCATCAAGGGTCAAGCCATTTTACAATTCAGCGCACAACTGTTTTATTAATTAGTAAATTTTCATTTCACGCTAAAAACCACAAAATATACTATTGTTGCCTGATCATAATAATAAAACAGAGGATATAGGTAAAAGTAGTATAAGACAGTAAATTCATAACAAATAACTCTTTTCCAAATTAAATGACACTTAACTTGGTAAGAAATAACTCTTTCTGAAATAACTAACATTATCTTTTTACCCTTTCTCACATGTATACTACAATCCTACAACTGTAGATTTAGAAAGAAATTAAACTTTAAATGAAAGCAAACTTATTGAATAAAGTTGAAAACAATTTGTCAAGAGGAGATATTGCCAGGTTTCAAAAAGTTGTCTGCTGCGCCAAAGTGTCTGCAGGCGGGAAAGGGTTAATTGAAACGCAGGACCAAAACAATAGCAAATCAATGAGCTTTTCGACCTAAAGTATATCAGTCAGCGAAGGAGTAAGCACGCCTTTGCTCAAGGATATCTCTCACTTGAAACTCGATAAAACCTAATGTCCCGCCAATTTTAACAATTCTTTTCAGAACCTACAGCATCGGGTTGAAGGTTCAAATAAGGATTAAATAACTCGAAATACGGATGCCTTATCAAATGCTAAGATTTGGTTGTTCAAGGAATAAGTAAACACTATTTCAAAGACCAGATAATCATTTCAGAAAGGTTCACAGTGAAACGTTTTCACTTGTTGCTTCATACGAAATTGATTATTCCTAATATCATCATCAAACATTTTAAAGATTCAGCAAAACTAAAATTGAACAAAGCTAAATATTTCAATTAATATCATGTTCAACAGGAAATGTTTATATCATTACAATATGAACGATAGATATACATAAAATCTCCATTAATAAACCACATAACAGCACAATGGAGTTAAGGACATTTATTCATGCGCCAACAATTTTGCGCAGAACAAAGGGTAAAATAAACAACTCGACTAAAACTACATTCCCACATGCAAAATGCGATAACTTATACTTCTATTAGAACTTTACGGCCTGCTCAACAAGAAAAGTTCTGTTAATGTGTCCTTAATAGAGAAATGTCGTAGAAATAGTTCGATTAATCCTTGCGTAAACCAATTCCATCCAACCCCACCCACCGCCCTCACGTGATGAACAAAGTTTTTCACTCAATCCAAAAAATAGATCAAATATTTCCAATAAATTACACTTTTATCACCTAGATATTGTTCTGATGCACCCTACAGCTTGTTTCACATACCTATTTAATATGGAATAACTTGTTTATTTGTCTCAAAACGGCGTCTCGCTCCAAATTAATCACTAGAAGGCAAATGGTGGCGGATCGACAAAGGGAGATAAATACGCTTAATTTTACCATTAACAATAATCGAAATTTGAAGATGAAAAATGCATGTCTAGGCTTGTAGATCACGATTGAAAATCACGTCACATCTTTTGTTAATGTTTTCGTAACCAATTATCTCACAAAACTGGTGTGAAAATCTAACTTTTCCTGAGATATTTAAATGAAACACTTGTAAAAACAAAGGAATAAATGGAAAAAATAGTCCACCCTTAGTATTACACCTTAGAGGCGGTTTATAGATAAACAGACCTTAACTCGACATAAATTCTGCATTATGCGCTAAACATTGCAAAAGTGACCAACTCCTGTGAATAAAACGCAAACAGCCTAAGTTCGATTCTGAAACTTACTTAATTCAGTTTGGGATGAAGAAGTAGATCTAGATCCATCTACTGTTAATTCAAAATGTTGAGTCTGTCTTTCGTAGGTCCGTGAATATAAATGCTAAGTGGTTCTAGATTTAGATTGATTTATTTATACGAAGCTGAAGGAAAAACAGACTAGATCTTATTTGTATATAATAACAGATGGAATTTTTTGTTTTTAGTGTAACAAAACCAATATCAAAGAACACCGATGTCGATGAAGGGATGTAGAAATTGAAAACGTCTTCTCTATAGCAAATGCAGGGTTAGGCGGATACAGGGAAAATGCTCCTTACTTCCAGAGTGCTCTACCCTTAATTTCCTAAATATAGACGAATCCATTAAACGAGTTTAACTCACTTTCTAATCGTCTATATAAGCATTGAAAAGGTATTTTGTTAAATTCTTCGAACATACGGAATATACGGAACAATCAAAGGGATCATCGGATGAAACTTTTGGTTACATTTTGCCGAATTCTGTTTATAACAGCGATGAGCTAAAATGCAGGGATACAATGTTTCACCCTGAGTATTTTTTTTTCTGTCTGACATAAATTTCACCCTTTACTATTTTAATAAAGTCGCCCTGTATTCATCGCAGGGCTCGTAGCTCATTCAATTTAGGCTGAATCAGTATCCAAATGAAAGGATAATCCTGAGACGAAGTTGAAAACATTGTGACAAACGAAGAAAAAGAAATTTGTACATTCATAATGGGCCGGGCATTATTTTTCCTTCGCATTTTCAACAGTCGATCGTCTGTAGAAAGAGAAGGGTTGATTAGAGAATACGCGTTAAAACCGATTTTCTCTTCATTTCGTCAAGGTTTACAATCATATATTGTGCAAATACACTTGGATAAATACTCTGGAGGGTCACACATCTAGCCCTGTTATCCGATTGACTGTAAAAATTTACCGAGACAAGGGTTGTTTTGCGAATACATTTGTCCATTCACATAATTTAAGATATTTCTAAATACTATTTGAATAACTCTGAAAAAGACTGAAGTTTTAAGCGTTAAACTGTGATTGTATAGCCCTTTTAGCACTACCCGTGCATACACAATATGACACATTCATTTGAAGTAAAACATTGTGACAAAAGGAGTAATCTTTCAAAATTATACGAACATATGCATAGATTGCCTAGATGTTTTCGAAGGCGTCGTTGTGGGAGAGGGTTTTATAAATAATCTCTAACAACCCTTCGCACCTTGTTTATTATTACAAATACTGATTTGAAAAATCACCTGAAATATGAAAAGCATGGTCACGATCGATTTGTTGGACAGAGCCGAAACCATGGCAACATCAGCAGATGTAGAGTGGGAGTGGGGACGCGTCAGCCTGGAGACCAGGGGATAAGGAGGCGTAAACTATTTAAAAATCTGTGGACTCTGCAGTGTTTAATTTGGCGGAATGACCGCAGTGTTTATTTTGGCGGAAAGACTGCAGTGTTTAATTTGGCGGAATGACTGCAGTGTTTAATTTTGCATAACCTAGTTTTCTGCCCGACTTGACCCTACAGTGGTAGAGCGTCGGCCCCTCGTACCAAAAGGTCCCGGTTTCGAATCCCGTGATGAGCGGGTTCTGCCTTTAGGCATTTTCCACGAAGCAGACATCGAGCGCGATCAATATAAGCTGAAAGGCTGTTTCGCAATAGATGTATACTACATAAGTTTAGACTAAATCAGACACATATAAAAACATATGTCTCTGACTAAATTGACCCATTTTCAAAGAAGAACTAGACTTGATGGAAACTCGGACGAATCATTGATTGTTAACAAATAAGGCCTTTGGAGTTTTCAAAGGGTTTTCTATACCTTGACCTGGTGACCTAGTTTAACCTAAATGACCTAGTTTATAGATTGACCGAGATTTGAGGAATTTTCATGATTCAAGGTACAAGATTTTATTCACAAAAGACAAAATGTCCATCTTGTACATACAATCTTCGTTACTAACACCAGGGATGTAGATAAGACTTCTTATCTACATCCCTGCTAACACACACATTTATTAGTACATGTACATTTTTTGTCATATATTTACATTCGCTTCCTAGTCAATGGTAGATATCAAATCCAAATGGATATTGCTTGACTGAAGTTTCTTGAAACCTTTAATGCCTGACTAGCAAATATTGCAGTCAGTTCAGACTGCACGAATCAGACTCGTATCATGCTGTACTCGACCGAAATGATGACATAACAGTCAGGAAAAGTAGTGGAGAAAAGCGACGATAGAAATAGCTATTTTCTTTTTCGGGATTATGCATGACATGGAGTTGTTTCTTGCGAATGTTCATGAATATTGGATATAAAATGTGGTAAGCTAATTGAGACTACTGATTTAAGGGAGATAACAAGATGTATAATAAGTTAAATTTAAATACGACAGTTATCTCCCTTTCAATGATATCATTTAAAGTACACACTATTATACAATGTAACATCAATGACATAACTCTGGTGTGTTGGGAGAAATCTAAGTGAATCCTGCAGTCTAACATTTCCTTGTAGTAGTTAGCATTCCCATATAGTTTGAATCAAATCCACCACACTATTCCTTAGATATGGAACCGGACGGAAGGCAACGCCAAACCATTACCTCATCGGTTTTGGTGGTTGATAAAAACAATGCTTTAAATAATCAAACCAAATTCTAACATGATCTGAGTGTTGCCAAAATACAACTACACATTAAATATATTTGAAATATCTACATTCATTCAAAATAATTAAAATGCGAAACAATTACGATGGAATGTAAGAAAGACAGCAGAAGGTAATATGTAATGTCCTGGCCAAGTTGGGTTTAGGCATAACATTATTGATTCACGTCAAAGTTTTGGCGTAGACAAGCTTGGATAGACAGACTTACTGCATACACACACACACACACACACACACACACAATCAACAGCCATGTCTAGATCTACTAAAATGGACTCGACAAAAATCATCATCAAGTTCATGCCTATAACTGGCTCATGTGGCACTATTTCTGAAGATTTGCAGGTATTGCGTCCCTTTTCCAGGCCCACGATTAAGTCTAAAATCGATAATTGAGTTATGGCCCTTTGGTAACGGTTCTATAATCTGTATATATCGATTATTTGTAAACAGGTTTATTGGCGTATTCGATTTCATACTATGCCAACTTGAAAATAGTCAAAATTGTGTCAAGCTTTTAGATGATTTGACTACTGTTTACCTTAAATTTTCAATATGAATCACATACGTATTCCTATTTAACCCTTTCCGACTTAGACGATTATAAAAACATTTAGTCTACGATAATAAGTATTTTTTGTAAATGAAAGAACAATGATTGTAAATTTGAAAAATTGTTGCAAAAAGATAAATTGCTCCTTCAAGGTAAAGAGTACATTTCTTACTATTTTAACAATCATACAAAATTATGATATTGGGACCGTGGCCAATCCCATAAAACCAGACATTAACTTCAATTGCAGCGGTACTCTCATATAGAATATAAAAAGCGAAGTATATTAACTATTATCTCTGATTTCAGTGATATTGGCCCAATTGATTGATTGATAGTTTGGTGTTAAACGCCGCATTAAAAACAAATATGTTATTTCACGGCGTTTCCTGGGTATGTTACCAGTACTACTGGTCCTTGTATCCTGACACCAGCCAGTTAGTCCGTAATGCTAACTCCGCAACCCTGGGCAGCCATTACTACCGTTTTAAAGTATTTGATATGACCCGGCCGGAGATCGAACCCGCGACCTCCCGAAAACGGGGAGGACGCACTACCACTACAACACCGCGGCGGTCTATTTTGGACCAATTATGCATACATGAGACTAACAACTAACAATGGAAAGAAACGATTTCATAGCTGAGACAATGAAGTTACAGAAGGACCAGAGACGTCCCTAGTGGAAACAAACAATACTTTGTAAACTATTAACTTTACTAGAATTGACTTCGATGATGAATATTCGAAGTCGTATCGTGTCTAATAGCTCAATTTCAAATTATTCAAGACTAGGACATTTCTTTATTTATCCACCATTTAATTCTCAATTGCAGAAGCGTTCCTACGTATTTTAAAAACATTTTAACAGAAGAATTATTTCTCCTTTTGCTGCCATGTTTTTTTCCCAATCTATTTAAAAGTTATGTTTTCAATACTTTTCCTAGATTTGTCATTACAGATGGAAAAGGGTTAACTCTTGAAGGGTATGATTTGATTGAGTGATCATTTAACAACATTTCTGTTGTATCACAGCGTTTCCTGGATAAATAACCAGCACTACCCGTATTATTCATCCTGACACCAATGCATATGTGGTAATGCTATATCCGTATAGCTGAGCCATGTCTACCATTTTGATATCGTCTGTCTTTCGAAGAAAAATGGTCGGGGTATTTTGATATTGTGATAACCTTGGCGTCGTCGTCAGTGTGTGCGTCGTCACAACACTTAAACATTACCTCATATCTAAAACATCGTTCAACATTTTCAAATGAAACTTGGTACACATGTTCCGAGGAACAATACGCATTTCTATACCAAGTCACATAACTCTGGATTTGATATTTATTCAGAAATGCTCATTTTTAAAGAAAAACGGGCGTTGGCGTTCGCTCCGCGGCCCTCTTATTGAAGTATTTGGTATGGTACAAATTGGAATCAAACTTTGATCTCATGTGCGTGACGCATTTGCTCTAACCAACAACTGAGACTGGTTTACACGGAGTTGTAAACCAGAGTACTGCGGTAGAAAAAAGGAATAGTAAACTGGTCTTGCTTCCACGATAACTCTGTAAGCACTTATTAAAACCTATGTTGTGGGTACTCGAAAGAATTGTCTCACTGAGACGATTCTTTTTAATACCCACACCATGGGATTTGAGTGACATATAAGGATTTGATATGAAAATAAATGCCTCTTAACTAGAGCACTCCTTGGAAATGAAACTTATGATGTATCGGGGTAACACGGTTTTCAGCACCAGAATTCCGTGTAATACGTTTTGCCCCAAAACATCATCAAAATATGATTAACCCTTTCCCTCATACGACAATTCTGCAGCAGACGACTTTGAACGTATTTTGTCAAACAATAGAATATCTCTATAATTGAATTAATGACTAAAAGTGGAAAACATTGTGGCAAAAGGAGAAATTGCACGTTTTGTGCAATTTCTTCTTTTGTCACTATGTTTTCAAATAGCCGTCTGCTGCAGAGGCGTCAGAAAGCGTCTATATGAGGGAAAGGGTTAAGATTGTTTGTTTTGAGTTTTACTCCTCTTTCATAAGCTAAGGTCATATGGCGGCGGACCGTAAATATGATATTGGTCCAACACCATCTATTTACATCGAGTAATAAATATATAAGCCGTCCCGCGAGAAAACCAACATTATGGCCTCTGCGTAACGTATCGACCTAGATCAGCCTGTGCAGTCCGGGCAGACTAATCCGGGCCGACACATCCGTCCCAGTGGGATAGAGGTAAAGATTCTTAAATCAGAAAATCCACAGGAGGCGAAAAGTGTCTGTCCGGGTAAGCCTGCGCGGCATAGTTTAGCTGATCCGAGTTGATACGTTACGCAGTAAACATTGTTGGTTTTCTCGTGGAACGGTTCAATTATATAAGGTATGTAACCAATATAACCCCACGTGCTGGAGTTCAAGAGCTGCATTGACTTCAATCGTTCAGACCTATTTAGCCGGCTCTCACGCTTAAAGCAAGGGTCAGACGGTGGCTGCCATTCTTATTTGGTGTGCCCCCAGCCCAAGGGGCCAACAATACGAGCTACGTCACATGATTTATTGTTTGGTGTTCAGTTATATTACGGCGTTTCCTGGGTACGTTACCAGTACTACTGGTCCATATATCCTGACACCAATCAGGCATTCGTAATGCCTACCCTGAGCGCCAAGTTAGGCAGCCTTTACTACCGTTTTTGAATATTTGGTATGACCCGTCCGGGGATCGAACCCGCGACCTCCCGCACCCGGGGCAGACGCTCTACCAATCTGAGGCGGTATACGTCACATGAAAACATTACTTTAAGAATGTGCAACCAGAGAAGATCCGGACCAGTCTTCCCTGCTTGCAATTGAATCACACAAGTGTCAACAAGGTATTTCGATGACTGTTAGTATTTAGTAGACACAAATGGACAATTGAGACGTTCAACGAGAAAACCAACATGGTGGACTCTGCGTTAAGTATCGACCCGGATCAGCCTATAAGCATGCCGCGCAGACAATGTTCACCTCCTGTGGATTTTTCTGTTTCGGGATTCATAACTCTGTACCTCTATCACCCTAGGCCGGAATGTGTCGGGCCCGGATAAGCTTGCGCGGATTGCGCAGGCTGATCTGGATCGATACATTACGCATTCTATAGTGTTGGGTTTTTCGTGGGACGGCTCATTTGAGGTAGTAATTGTCTTTATTATCAAAACCTGTGGATTGGTTGATGTGTGATGTGGCTCATATCCCCATTATTGATTGATTGAGGTTTATTGCTGTTTTCAATAATTGTTCCGTCATATCACGACGACCCTTGACCGTGTGTGATTCCTAGCTTGCTCACACTAGAACTACACACAACAGTTTTTGCAAGCAACCGGATCAAAGTATATGTGAAAAAAGGTCCATTTGCTTGCAAAAACTGTTGTGTGTATAGTTCTAGTGTGAGAAAGCTAGGAAACACACAAGATTGTGAAAATCTAAGCAAAGCGTCAAGAAACCGACCTGAACCCTTTCCCACATACAACAACTCTTGCATCAGACGATTTTAAAACAAGAAACCGCTGAAGACGGTAAGGCCGGATTGTCGGCAATTTGTCCTTGAAAATCGACAAACCAAGGTCAAGGTCAAAGTAACCATAGAAATCAATAGAAATTGTTACTGGTTACCTTCAGGCAAAGTGTCATGTTTGTAACCCTTTCCAGTGCTGAGATTTTGCCTCAACCTGAAACTTGAACCAAAGTGTTGACGGACAGACAGACAGAAAGACGGACGAACTCATGGGAGAGTACTTGTGGTTTTTTTTCCTTTGATGTTTTTTTGTGGGGTGCACCCCACAAGTATGGCATTCATTCCGTAATTAACCCCCTTTTACGGAATGAATAACATTAATATGCAAATGAGATACCCGTTATAAAAAAAAAGAAAAAATCTACTTATGTAAGTGTCTTTATAAGGGTGGTGGATGGGCAGACGGACGGACGGACGGACATCGGACCGGAATTGCTAGGGTAATCCAAAGATGGAAACTACATATAAATGAAAAATAAATCTTCTCTAGTTGCAAATTCTTAAAGTAATGTTTTCATGTGACGCTGACCGCCTCTGCAGTGGTAGAGCGGCTGCCTCGAGTGCGGAAGGTCGCGGGTTCGATCCCCGGCCGGGTCATACCAAATACTTGGATTGAGGTTTATTGCTGTTTTCAACAATTGTTCCGTCATATCACGACGACCCTTGACCGTGTGTGATTCCTAGCTTTTTCACACTAGAACTACACACAAGTCTTGCAAGCAACTGGATCATTTTTTCACATATACTTTTAGCCCATGGATAGGAGACAAAAGAAAACATGTCTCACTGACTGTTGTCAACCGTCGGTAACAATGTTTTGCCGAACTGGTGTTCGAACTCGCAACCTACTGGAATGACAGCCCACATCGCTTCCAACTGCGATACCGGGGCTAGGTTTATTTCCACAAACACCTCTGGAAATTAGGAGCAATAGACAAAGCAACCAATAAAGATGCATCTTATATGTTTTATTAATATTCCTACGATGTATATTCTTATAAAAATGTCCACTATTTTTCTAACCACCTCTCGCATAGAATGCCCTTGATGCCTCACAAGCAGACCTCTATTGAACATGTTAATTGAAAAGAAGAAATCTGAGCAATGCTTCAGGAAACCAACCTTAACCCTTTCCCACATACAACAAATCTGCAGCAGACGATTTTAAAAGAACTAATCCAAAGATGGAAACTACGTATAAATGAAAAATAAATAAAAATGGTTGAATAAAATTGAAAACTTTGTGGCAAAAGAAGAAATCGCTCATTATGGGCAATTTCTCCTTTTGCCACAATGTTTTCAAAATATGTGTGCTGCAGAGCGTCACAACGCGTCTGTATGTGGGAAAGGGTTAATGATTATGCGACCAGTGTAGATTCAGATAAGCCTGCCAATCCGGTCACTCTGATCACTGTTTGGCAATAAATCACATACATTTAAATTGGATAGCAATTGAGTAGGCATATCTTGATCGCAACATGCTTTTAAGACAAAGACTTATTTGGTCTCTATCAATACATGAACTATATGAACTACATGAACATGAACATGAACATAAACATGCTAAGGTTGTATTTCCTGAATTGTGCTAAACTACTCAATACATTGACTTGTGTTTCCCACATATAGACGCTTTCTGAAGCCTCTGCAGCAGACGAATTGTATACACATTGTGGAAAAAGAAAAAAATGCTATAACTAATTTATCCTTTTGCCACAATGTTTTCAACTGTTTTCAGTAATTATACCTTCATTTATGGGGATTTTCCATGTTTTTGCCTAGATGTTTTCAAAGTCGTCTGCTGTATATTTATTGTATGAGGGAAAGGGTTAAGAAAAGAAAACAGAGTTGGTATCAAATACAATAGAAGTTCACTATCCATGTGTTTCCTGGCTTTCTGACACCAATTTAAAACACAACTGTTTTACCAAGCAACTGACTGCTTTTCCACATAGACTGTTATGCTACTTTTCTGATGCTGCAGCAAACAAAATTCAAAATATGCACTACACTTGTTTCAAATGGCTGCTACAGGAGTATCAACAAGAGCGTTACAAAGCTCTATATAAGGGGCGTTTTCCATGTTCTTAAATCCTTATTTGACTCTATAACTAGGTTGTGGGGGTACCCAAAAAAGAATGGCCTCATTGGGTGTGGTTGGATAATAAGGGAGATATTGTGGAGAAAAGAGCTGTATGACCCTCCTTAGCTTGACCTCTAGGGTTCATACTCGGACATTATGTTTTCTGGTCTGAACATGCAGTGAATTTTAAACCTCTAAAGATTGGTTTAGTTTGAATGGCATATGATGCCCTTTTCAACTGAATTTCAGTTACGTCATGGTATTTCCCTTGATAAATAACTATTGCTACTTGTGGGGAAATAAATTATAAATGGTTGTAATAGTTAGTTCATATTCCTGCAACCAGCACATCAGATATCCCTTTGCAATTTAAAACTACAATTTTACAGCAGACCACTTTTAAAACATATAGGCAAAATTATGGAAACTCTGAAAAAATAAATTAAACGTTATTCATTGATTAGAATTTTTAAAGTTGAAAACACTATGGTAAAAGGGGAAATTGCTCATAATAAGCAATTTCTCCTGTTGCAATAATGTTTCCAAATGTCATCTGCTGCAGATGCATCAACATGTGGCTGTAACTTGTAAGTGTAAAAGGGACAAAATTGTCTTCTTTGAAAACAACTGACAACAAAATATGTTTTTTGACTGGCATTGGTATTTACCCTTTCCAGCATACAGCAAATCTGCAGCAGCCGACTTTGAAAATGTCTTCTCAAAAATATGGAAAACCTCTATAAGTGTAGGTGTAATTCCTTGAAAAATTGAAAACATTGTGGCAAAAGGAGAAATTGCTCATTTTGAGCAATTTCTTCTTTTGTCACATTGTTTTCAAAAAGCTGTCTGCTGCAGAGGCGTCAGAAAGCGTCTATATGAGGGCAAGGGTTAATAAAATTGTAATCCTGATACAGAGTTGAAAACATTGTGGGGGAAATCGAGTCATTGTTCATTTTTAGCAGTTTGTACCTTAACTCTCAACATTTTCAAAAGATGTCGGCTACAAAGGCATCTAATGTCTTCCGTAGCATGGGAAGGGTTAACCCCTTTCACACATACATAAAATTTATAGACTTTTGAAAACACTGGCAAAAGGAGAAATTGCTCATCTTGGGAAGTTTCTACTTTAGTCACTATGTTTTCAAAAGTCCTCTTCTGCAGCATCTACAATTCAGCCGTTCCACGAGAAAACCAACATTATGGCCTCTGTGTAAAGTATCGACCCAGATAAACCTGCGCAGTTTGCGCAGGCTAATCCGGGCTGCTGTCAAATAAGACACATTCGGTCTCTGGGAGATAGAGGTACAGAGTAATAATTCCTGAAAAAGAGAATCCACAGGAGGCGAAAAGTGTATGTCCTGGTTAACCTGCGCGGCATGCTTAGGCTGATCCGGGTCGATACTTAAAGCAGAGTCCAAACGTTAGTTTTCTTGCGGGACAGCTCAATTTATATAGGAAATGGTTAAGCTGGAATGTTCTTTATATTTCTAACTAAATTGTATTTGTTGCAATACTACATCTAAAGACAATGTTAATATATCAATAATAATCATTAATTATACAGAAGAAAATGGCAAAACATTTGGTATTTCAACTTTCTCACTTCATCCTTGACCCTTACCCAAATGCAAACACTTTTGAAGCATCATCTTGAGACAACTTTCGAAAACATCCCTTAAGTATAAATTTTTCAAATTGAGCATTTTTTACTAATATGTTGCAATTGGGAAAGGGTTAAAAAATACTTTTAACCCTTTCCCTCAAATGACCTATGACTAAAAGTGGAAAACATTGTGGAAAAAGGAGAAATTGCTCATGTGCTGCAATTTCTCCCTTTGCCACAATGTTTTCCACTTTTTTAGTCATATGATAGGGTTATCCATTCAATTATAGAGATTTTCTATTTTTTAACAAAATATGTTCAAAGTCCTCTGCTGCAGAATTGTCGTATGAGGGAAAAGGATAACAAAGGGTTTGGTTCAAGACCTGTTTACCCTCCCTTTTCTTGGCTGCTGTATATCTCGGCCTCCCAATTATAATTATGATTCCAAATTTTCAAGACACGTCCAAAATTTCTGATGGAAGACTTTCTACATTATCTGTTGAACAAGATTCCTTAGAATCATTGGAATTACTGGGTCCCTGAGGTAAACAAACTGTGTCTTTGTCCATGTGTTCCTTAGGCCCTCTTTGATCATTTATCACATTTGGCTTGTTTGTTTTCTGCATATATCTAGCGCCTAATTCAAAAGAATAATCTTCCTCTTGCTTGTTCTTCACAAGCTTTCCAAACTGATTATCTTGATCATTGTCCATCATTTTAAGCAAATACCTCAATTTTCGTGGCTGACTTTTTCTTGGTTTTCTCCGGCTTTTGTCAGCCATGTGTTTCGTAGTTACATGATTAGCTAGACTTAACTCGTTTTTAAACTTGGCATTACATAGTTTACATTCAAATATTTCTCTAAAATGGGTTTCCCTATGTTTCTTGAGTGTATACTTCTTGGAAAACGCCAGGTAACATATATCACACTCATGCTTCCTTGCCTTTGAATGGACCACATAGTGGTCCTGGAGATTACTCTTGGATGCAAACTTCATTTCACAGGAATCGCATGGAAACGGTTTCTCACCTGTGTGTGTCCTGTAGTGCCTCTGAAGGCTGCCTTTAAACGAAAACTTCATTTCACAAAGTTCACAATGATACGGTTTCTCACCAGTATGCGTCCTAATGTGGACTTTCAGATTATCATTCTTTGAAAAATTTGCGCCGCACTCCTTGCAATGGTAAGGTTTTTCGCCAGTATGTGATCTTACATGAACCTTCAGATGGTGTTTCTGTGCAAAATGTTTCTTGCATATAGAGCATTTGTAGTTTTTATCACGGGTGTGCAGAAGTTCATGTAATCTTAGCTCGTCTTCTATTTCAAAGGTAGCGCCACATAGCGTACACATAATTTCAGCGTCGTTATTTTCATGTAGCAAACCCATGATTGTACCGCAAGCTTCATTATCATCAGGTTCCAAACTCATTTTGGCATCGCTTACTTCATTATCTTCAGGTACGGAACTGATATTGGTATCGCAATTTTCATTATCTTCAGGTACTAAACTAATTTTGATATCGCAAGCTTCATTATCTTCATGTACCAAACTCATATTGGTATCGCAAGATTCATTATTTTTGTGCACTAAATTCATCATTGTATCGCAAGCTTCATTTATTTCATGCACCAAACTCATCTTGGTAAGGCAAGCTTCATTGTTTCCTTGCACCAAACTCATACTGGTATTGCAAACTTCATATAACCGATGCAAAAGAAATGTCCTCAGCACTTATATTTTCATAAGTTACCACAATATTTCCTTAGATTTTGTTTTTGTTATCAATGAGCATAAAAGTATCTTAAAGTCTTATGATTATTTTATAGAATAATTCTTGTGTTTTCCCCTCTGGTAGCAGATTCTTTGTTGACAGGGCATATACTGCAAAGTCTTTAAACTACAAGTTTCTGAAAAAGAAAATGACAGAAAGTAAGATGTATTGTTACACATGTAACAATTTGAAACGCCCTAATCTAAACAATATAACTGAATAGATAAGTTATCTAGATATTATAACTGAATTTGTCTGCCAATTAGTTCAACAAGAGCTGTCCATAAGACAGGTGTCCAATCTTGGGCCAATGAGGGGAATCGTGCTATTTCTCAGTTTTGAATATTTCCCCTTAAATTTGAATGGAAGGGGCAAATTTTTACGGAGGCAATGAAGGAAAAATGCCTCAATTTTTTCATAAAATCAATTACCGAAATAACATCCCACTTGTTGTTGAATCCTAGATAAAACACTTACTGACGCCTTTGAAAACATTTTAAATAGCAAAAAAATTTATTCTATTAATTATTAAAATATTATTTCATATTTTGTAGATCTACTATAAAATGTCTAGTTCTCCATGCTTATTTGTAGATATTATTTTCGCCTGAATGTTTTAAATGTCTGCTGCAAATTTGTTGTAGGTGGAAAAGAGATAACCAAAAAGAGAGTATATCAAAAATCATTTTTTGGGGTATTCATCAAATTGATCAATGGTTACTTATCATTCTTGTACATGTATAATTATTTCTACCAGGGACGTAGATAAGATCTACGTCCCTGGTTCTACCCCTTAATCTTTCCCCTCATTTATATACATACAGAAGCCATCCGAAGCCTGATCTACAGCAGCAAACACTTTTTGAAAACATTGAGGTAAATGGGGAAATAATATTTTCCACATATTTTGCCGAGATGATTTCATGTCGTCTGCTGCGGATTTTTATGTATCAGAGAATGGGGGTTGTAAGTGTATCTGATGTAGGTTCGTAAATGCTAAGGTGTGTATGTTTTTCTGTATGCTGGACATGAACTTTAACACATCTTCATACCAGTTACGAGCCACATACCCTACTACTCAACGGAACATTGCACGAAACAATGAGAAACAGGTTAAAAAAGAAAACATTGCTCTGTACGTATTTCATGCAGAGGTGTTCAAGGAATGTCTACTTGCACTGACAGTTTCAGGTATAAAATAAGTGACATTATAAGAATATAATGCATGCAATCAACTTACCCAAATAGTTAATGAGAATAACATTGATTGGGCATTTTCCGATTTCCTTGATTGATTTTGTTATGAAAATGGCGGCCGTATTGAATAAGTTTCAAATGCGGATCTATTTTGCCATTGCGGGAATTACTGAGCCCGCCTGCCCTATGTACCTGACTAAATGAATAGGTGTTAATTATAAGTTGCGAGAAAAAGATGACTTAGCTTTAATACAAGTTCATAGTTTTGCAATGTACCAGACTCTCTTAATTAACCCTTTCCCTCACACGACAATTCTGCAGCAGACGACTTTGAACATATTTTGTCAAAAAATAGAAACTCTCTATAATTGAATGGATAACCTATGACTAACAGTGGAAAACATTGTGGCAAAAGGAGAAATTGCTGCAGAGGCGTCAGAAAGCATCAATATGAGGGAAAGGTTAATAATATTCATGTAGCTACATGTAGGTATTTTTTTTACTATTTACGTCTTTGATTTTACCAAAGGTTGTTAAAAAAAAATCACAGTACTGTAAGTCGATCCATCTCAAAATATTTCAGTTCTGAACTTCGTAAAAACAATCCCTTTTATCTATATGATAAATATCAGATCTGGATCTACACAATTATATCAAAGTCAGATTTAGTCACAAAAACTCCCGACAAACAACAAGTGTAAGCATACGTTTGATTTGGACCAGGTAAAGAAAGTGCAAGCATATTTCCACCGGGACCTAAACGCAGAGAAACTTGAAAAGAGAAATGAATGTACTATCTCATCTTATATTAACATAGATTTGAAGCGAATGATATAAACTCCGTCATGATATATAGTTCACAATTTTTCCTTAAATAATTTTAAAGCAAAACTTGGTTTATTTAACGAACTCGCTGGCTAATAATACAGTTATTACATTACGTCTAATTTACTAACAAAACAAATGCCCTAGATATTTCTTTTAAAAGAAATCATTACAATGTACGCAGGTAATTTTATTCTCTTCAGTCTGGTGTTAACTCTTTCCAAATTCCACTTCAAACGAAAAAGCCATGGTGATTTCTTTAACAACACTGTCATTGTCGCAAAAACGTACATTTTGACGTCAAAAACGACGTTATTTCAAAGGTATGATTCCACCTTTCCGACCGATGACGTAAAATACATACCGGATGACGAACACGAAATGACGTTATAAATAGATAGCGTTACGTGACGTCATATAACGTCGTAACTAAGATACGTCTTCACAACGCTTTCATCGAAAGGTTTGATCGAGCTGAAAGATATATCAATGTTAATATCACAAAATTCATTGTTAAAATGGGTAACTGTTTACCTAAATTAAAGAAGAAAAATAAAGTAAGTCCACAGCCGAGGGTTGAAGGACAGAAAAGGCGACAAACCCCAGTTTCTGACATCCTTAGTAGATCTTCTACTTCTGTCAGCATAGGCGGTTTACAGTCGGAGGATGAAAAAGAGATCGTCAAAGAACTAGGAGTATCTGATACGGAGAGCCCATCAATGGAATCTCTGGCCATGAAGAACAGCGGGAACATCATCGACGAATTGCAAGGTAATTGTAACGAAATAAGTTATACATGAGTGTTCGGTATTTTTGTCAGATTGAGACCTCATATCTTAAATTATTACTGTTTTATCAAAACTACCGTCCCTAATTTATTTATGCATATTATATATGTATAGACGTTTTACACGTTTTACACACGTTTGACACGTTTGACACGTTTTACTAATACATAGCAACCTTTTCTTATCAAACTATTAATACTTAACTCTTTCAGCGCCGAATTATTTAATGTAGACTCTTCCATGTTCAAAATCCGGCGTCTCCATATTTCATGTGAAAAAAGTTTGGAGTATTTTGATAACTAAAAGGCAAACAATGCTGATTTCAGGTGAGACAGCTCGTTACGAGCTGACTCACCTGAATCAGTATTGTTTGCAAAAACTTCAATACTACCTTTGGCGCTGAAAGATTTAAATATAATATATAATCAGTTGATACTTTAACAGATGTAATCACTTTGACGTATCACATGCATACTAAACACTTCACGACAGAGTCTGGTAGAGTCTTGTGGTAAAATATCCCATTATATCACTGTTTTGTTGTGTTTTTGTATTGAAATAAATGAAATAACGTGTTATTGTATCATATAGATAAAATAAAATAATGTATTTGCCTATTTTAGTTCATTTTCGAGTGAATATAGAAATATTATATGCGTGAACACGAACACGGGTAGAGTCTGGTCATTATTAAGTAATAAAATACAACGTTGTATACGATTGTTTAGTGATACCCCTTCACGAAGAATTCTCAAAGCATCATGCATAACACACAGGACATACACTGAAAATGACCTTTAAATTATATAGTGTCAGATTTAAATTGTAACATTAAACTATTTGCTGATGATACCAGTTTGCATGTACTTCTTAATATACCGGCCGCTGCGACTCATGCTTTGCAGAATGACATTAATACAATTTCACGATGGGCTAATTACCTGGCTCGTTAATTTTAACCAGGCTACATAGTTATTTCTAAAATAAAAGGGATACACCAGCTCACCATGAAGTAATCATAAATGATTCTGAGATCCCATTTTTCAACATTCATAAACACCTTGGGTTATTTATTTCTAACGATGGCTCTTTGTAAAATTAAATTCATCATATAAAAAATAGCCTGCGTAAGACTTAATATCATGAAACGTCTGAAATTCAATATCGACAGACACTCTCCAGAGTTATTTTATAAATCCGTTGTTATACCTATCTTGGAGTATGTTGATGTCAACAAGGATAACTGCACTTAGTGACGAAAAATATGAAATTAAAAATATCCCAAATGTAGATGAACATATCGAGGGCTTGGCGTGAAAGGGTTGTAACTAAAATTGGTACCAAGTTAAATAAAGTCTTTAAAAGCGTTATATATTTTTGTTTGGTAAACAATGGAAATTTAGGTGCCATTGCTCGTTCTGAGCAATGGCACCTTAATTTGCATTGTTTACAAAAGGGTCAGAATTGCCCCTAAACCAGGGTTTTCAAAATAGGTTTTTTAGTTACAACCGTTTCACGCCAAGCCCTCGGTATTGTGTCTGAATGTACAAAAGTTGTCTCTATTACTGAACTACATCAAGAGTCGGGATGTGAAGACCGGATCATAAATTGGTCCTCCTTTTAAAAATAGTGAAAGGTCTTGTTTCTGGAAGACTAGTCGAACTTGGACTGCCTACATCAGATTAAAGAAATTGATAATGAACAGACGTTATGCAAGCTTATAACTTGATCAATGAATTATGTAAAACGACAGTGAAATAACCGAATATTGGCAATGGGTTCATAAGTAAAAAAATTATTTTGAATCTACATGAAAATATGTCTTTTCAGACCAAGCCCCAAGAAAACCTGTATTTTTCCAGGTAGATTTTGTTCAGGGAATGCCACACAGAATGCCTTCTAGATTAGCTGAGAGAATGGAACCAAAGATGGACATACAGAAATCTGTTCAACAGGTATATAAATAATCTGTGTCATCTTAATTGACATTGTATCGGGTACAACCACAACTTCTTTGACAATCATTTACTTCCCAAGAAAAGAAATGTTCAAAATTATAAGTACTACAAGAGTTGCTGCAAGATGCAGCAGTTCGATGTTAGCGCGGGAATCAGCATTTTATGGCTGAAGAAATACTGTTTGATTAAAAAAACACGAAACCCGCATACAAACTCGAACGAGAACCAGTCTGGTGACGAACTGCTACGGAAATATCCGAGAGCTGACGGTAAAAAATAAAATACGGCGCATGCGCGATCAAGACGATTAACATGGCGCATGCGCAATCCCATTGCACCAGTGACATTTTTTTTCACATCCAATATATGCACTGGTGCTGAGGCACCCGCGCAATAACAAGACATGTTTCCAACAATAATTTATACATACTATAGGTCTAAAAAATTATAAACGTCGTCCTCGGTCATCAAAATCGGACAAAATGATAGTCTTCTGGGGTATTGGTATTGACCAGTACTGTATAGTGTTGGATATACAGTCCAACTTGTGTTTAAAGACCGCACATGGGCAGAGAACAATATGGTCTTTGTTCACAGGTGTTGTTTAATTGCCGGGTCATTAATGCATAACATGAGAAATTGGGAACTTAAAAGAGTGGTTTCTATAGACAGAGAATTATTATACAAAGGTGGTCTTTAGCACCGGTTTGACTGTATTTCGATTAGATAAATTGCGCTCAAAATAATCAAGTGTATTGAAACAGAGACATATCAATAATCTGTATGTCATTGTCTCTGATTTTCAAAATTACTGAATCACCCAATTCATACAGCTAAATTGTTCACGGCAAATAAACCGAAATGTTCTTACATATATATATAAAAGGGCTGTAGAAAAGATTTTTGCTATTCGCAAACAAAATTCAAAAGTTGAAATCCGCCCAACGGTTTGTTTTATATCAATAACACAACCCAGTTTTAAGGAACATTTTTTCCAATCAAAAACGCTGTATATAAGTGGACATGGAGTTTCTATCACCTTCTGCTGGTTTGGCACGAAAGTTTATATACCCTTGAGCAGAGACATATAAAACACATGTATCTGCTGTGAGCAATGATACATCTGCCACTCATGCGTTGGGCGAAGTGGATGGGTTTTGTAGTTGGTATTGGAGCCTCATGCAATGATTTATATTAACATGTTGGTCTGGCATGCTGTGCTGTATTACAAGAGAAAGTGGACGTATCCACAAAACTAGTTATTATCTGAGCGATTAACTCTTTCTCACACGACCTGCAGTAGACGACTTTGAATTATATCCAGGCAAACATATGGAAAACCTCTAAACATTATCGTGGGTTTTTCTTTCAGTCATTCCTCACAGAAGATGATAAAATGCTAATGGCCAAGATACTAGAAGATACTGAAGCCATAGAAAGGTTGATGAAACTGGAAGAACAGCAGATGATGGCAAAGAAATTAAGAGAAGAACATCTCGATGCCATTCGAGATAAAGCAAGGGGATTGATTTCTAGAACACCAACTAGGGCCGAGGGATGTGAGGGCGGGGGTTTGGGAGGGAGGGGTTAATTGGAGGTTTGTGGCCGGGGAGGGAGGGGTTAATTGGAGATTTGGGGCCGGGGAGGGAGGGGTTAATTGGAGGTTTGGGGCCGGGGAGGGAGGGCTTTAGAGGGAAGGAAAGGGTATATGGGAGATTTGAAATGTGCCTTGGTCGGGGCAAACGGCGTTTGTGTGTTGGCACGGTTGAGGCGAAATGGGGGCTGTGGGGATGGTGGCCATGACTGACATTACAGAAATACCGGATGTCAAGCAAAGTAGTTTTGGTCACATAGAGTAAAAATAACAGAATCCAGAACTGATCATTGTATCAGTTGTACATATAATGGGTTCCATTGTAAACAATGACGATGAACATTTTTACAGTAATAGATGTTATTACTAATGTACGTTTTATTGTCAAAAGATAAAGTAATATACATTCTATAGAATATGTTTTACATTTTTTATTCCCATGGCCAACTAAACACCCGTTTTTGACCGATTTGCCCAAGTAAACACACAGAAAAAGAATAGACTTGTATATTTAAACCTTTCCCTCATACAACAAATCTGCAGCAGACGACTTTGAATATATTTTGTCAAAAAATAGAAAATCTCTATAATTGAATGGATAACTAAAAGTGGAAAACATTGTGGCAAAAGGAGAAATTGCTCGTTTTGAGCAATTTCTTTTTTTGTCACTATGTTTTCAAAAAAAGCCGTCTTCTGCAGAGGCGTCATAAAGCGTCTATATGAGGAGAAGGGTTAACATACATTGTCGCGCTACATCACACGGAATCACGACTTTCGGGGTTTCGCGACCAGGAAAAACCAAGATCAGTATGTGCCTCCTCGCAGTCAGATCAGGTTCTTCACTGCTTTCGATCTACTCGTACAAGCATTTTTTAATTCTCTTGAAAACGATCAGGACTTAAACCTTACTGTACAAGTACATGTATGTAATTTGATCGTAAATAAGTGTATTATGTATGCCAATACCTTCAAAGTATCGATGTTCGCATGGCGTGGTCCAAATGTTTGTTTGATAGGTAGGATATTCATGATATTCGAATATGTCGCCTAACTCGAACATGGGAAAACTCGAATATCTCGCCTAACTCGAACCTGGGGAAGGATCTGTCTTTGGGAAACAGCGTAGCGGCTGATCTTTTTTCCTTGATTTGATGTTATCACGTTACTTTCAACATGTTTTATTGCCCACAAATATACATACAGAATAAATCGCAGATTTACAAATGTTACATGCTTGATTTTATCAGTGTCTTGCTTATCAGGATCAACAGTTATAAACAGTACGAACAAATTACTAGTTCGGAGCTGAAAAAACATAAAGAATATTAACATAAATCACAGGTGTCCGAGTTTTCATTTGAGACATTTTTGTGAAAAAACTATATACTACGATATACTACAAAAAATATCTCTATCAGTTGCATATGCTCTACAAATAATGACCGTAATGCTTAAGTATAAGAAAATATGGAAATCCCACAGAGGACTGTGTTACCTATAAATTATAGCCTCATGACACTAATTCGTTATTATTATACTGTAGTACATGAACCATATAGAGAGACTATTTATAGTAACACGGTCCCGTGTTGTGTGACTCTCAATATTAACAATAACGTCATTATTATTAGTGCAGGACAAGAAGGACATTTTAACCCTTCCACTACATATTTTGACCAATCTGCGACAGACAACTTTTGTTAACATTGCGACAAAAGGAGTTATTGCTGAAGATAACCTTTGTCAAAATATTTTCAACTATTTTATAGGTTATTGCATCTGTATGGAATGGCGAGTTCCTTCGGCTGAGTTGCCCGAGCTTGCAAGGGCAGAAATCCGCCTAAGGAAAGAGTCCCAAAACAATAGTTTCCCATAATCATGCAATAACCTTTTGCCAACAGATTGAGTTGCCCGAGCTTGCAAGGGCAGAAATCCGCCGAAGGAAAGAGTCCCAAAACAATAGTTTCCCATAATCATGCAATAACCTTTTGCCAACAGATTAAATGAAATTTAATTGGACATGCGTGTATGAGCATAGGTCTATGGAAGAGATGAAATTCGTGAATAAACTAAGAGGACGTTAGAGCAGAGGTACGCAATATCGGTCATCGGTAAAATTACATGGTTACCGCCCCTGATGAAAAAGTCGCCATTTACTATAAAAAAAATAATTGAAACAAAGACAACTATTTGACAACAATATTTTGGTATGTATAGCAAGGATAGAGCATAGAAGATAACTTAAATGTCAATATAATGCAGAAAACACCATTCCAAAATATATTCGATACTGTAGCATCACAACTGTTTACAATGTATTGCGTTTAGTGTCGGTTTATGTTTCGCTATAAGTGACCTACTTTCAGTTTCTTGCAAATCCATGACGCTGAGATTGTAAATCCAACACCCACGTCCAAGTTTAGAAATTTATTGTCAGAAAAAAATAATTCCCGAAACCGAATTGTCTGCTTAGTCCCATACAAAGTTAAACTGTTGAATAATAATGCAGACGAATGAAAACTGTCAAAAATATTTTTGACATTTACTAAATATTACTACCCCAGGGCATCTGTTGGAAAATATTTCCTTTTTATCAAGTTGAAAAAGTCTTTGCAGACAGACAATAGATCTTTCCACGGCCACCCTAATTCTATTATGTTTTCTATGTATACATTGTGACATGATTTTGGTGTAATTTTAAGTAAATTAATAGTTTAAACTTATTTGTTTTTTTACATCAATTGCGAGACAAGCTTTCAGGTCACAATACACCAAATATATTCCTTCTTTGTTTCCATGTAAATCGATCAGTTTCATCGCTCAATTGTCACAATTTCTAAGCATTTGTCATGTACTAGAACACCCTATATCATTGAAAAGAGTTGCCTCTAAGCTTTAAAATAATCCAAAAAAATGGGGGGGTAATGTTTTTTGCAAGAAAGAATTCACCTGGCAAGTGGTTACTGTCATATTGGACGATACTTGTTTTTCACATTCTCTACTTTCCCTTTCAAACAAGGTCAAAATACCAAAATTATCAAATCAATCATTTCCAGTGAATATATATATACACATTTACAATGAATTTAAACTCAATTTCATATATTCAATGCATTCTGGTGATGTTACATGACTATTTTTTTTTACACAAACAAAGGTTTTTTTATAGACTATTTGGCTGTAGATCAGCATATGCATCATGGAAACATAACCAGTTCTTGCGCTGTTTGTGTGGAAATATTGAAGGCAAATGTGACATAATATACATTTTTGTGCAAAGTAATGAAGTTTTTTTTTTTTTTTTTTAATTTCAGTCAAAATAAGTACTGAAATTTGTATAATTGGGATTAAAAATTTATTTTTCAATTTAAAATTCATTTGCATGATTGTAAGCAAGTAAAACATACCAGTTCTCGAGCCCTGCTGTAGAAACCAGCTTTTACAGCAACGTTGGTAGAGTAGTTGGCTTTTTCTCAATGTTAAGCAACATACATCGTAGTTAGTGCCTGTATTGGTACTCGACGGTGGCTTAACTCGAGGTACATGTTATATTTTAAACCTGTCCAGGTGTTTTTTATGACGCATTTGGGGCCATTATTCATTCCTATTTGCCAGCCTCATCAGTATAATTTATTATGTTCTTCCTTCTCCACATTGTTTTCAAAAGTCGTTTACTATATAAACAATCAAAAGTCATCTCAATGCTCCAAAGAAAAGGATCAATAATGATGTTCACACATTGTCTGTGTTAAATTAATTCCCTAATTTTGCAATTAATGATGCAAATTTCTCCTTATATATAAGATCACACTTTTTTGTATATATATATCTTGTATATTTGTATGATATTATGAAATATATATGTTTTGGTGACTTATAGGCCCATGGGGCCGGGTGTTAATAATAATTGTTAAAGAATAAATGTAAACTATAAATGCTTTGTAACACATGTCACAATAATAAACAATTTACTTACTTACTTACTTACTTACTTATAAGGACTTGACACTAAACCCAAAAACATGGAAAGAAAAGGCTGCCGTATTATGAACTCATTAAACCTAGGTCCTCATTTTTTTCTATTTTATATCCTAAAAATAAAACATGCAATGTATTCCAAATTTTCAAAGTCAATATGGAGTTTCTTATGATTCAGCTTACGATCATACATGATTCTATGAAAAAATAGGACAGTATTGCAACACAAATTAATTCATTGCACTGCACTAAGACAGGTTCTTAACCCTTTCCCACATACATACGCATTTTGACACCTCCTCAGACAAATTTTGAAAATATTGTGGCAAAAGGAGAAACTGCTTAACCCTTTCCCTCATATAGACGCTTTCTGACGCCTCTGCAGCAGACAGCTTTTTGAAAAAATAGTGACAAAAGAAGAAATTGCTCAAAACGCTTCTTCTTTTGCCACAATGTTTTCCACTTTTAGTCATAGGTTATATCTATTCAATTATTAAGATTTTCAATTTTTTGACAAAATATGTTCAAAGTCGTCTGCTGCGGAATTGTTGTAAGAGGGAAAGGGTTAAAACAAGCAATTTCTCCTTTTATCAAAATGATTTCAGCATCTTTGGATTAATTTTTACTTTTGTTTACAGATATTTTCTGTGTTTAGGCCTAGATATTTTCAAAGTTGTTTGATTTGTTGTTACTTGTGTTTTCTCATAAAGACGCTTTCTGATGCCTCTGCAGCAGACGGCTTTTTGAAAACATAGTGACAAAAGAAGAAATTGCACAAAACGTGCAATTTCTCATTTTGCCACAATGTTTTCAACTTTTTGTCATAGGTTATCCATTCAATTATGGAGATTTTCTATGTTTTGACAAATTACGTTCAAAGTCGTCTGCTGCAGAATTGTCGTATGAGGGAAAGGGTTAAATTTACTAGGAAGCTGATCAACCCATTTTAGGACAACATAAAATAATTAACCCTTTCCCTCATACGGCAATTCTGCAGCAGACGACATTGAACATATTTTGTCAAAAAATAAAAAAACAAATTTTGCTTACCCATTTCATTTTTCTTAATGCTTACATGATTTCTTTTTTGTTTGTTATAGGCTTCATAAAGAAAACGATGGCAACAGACACCGGAGATGGAAAAGGCAAGACAATGAGAAATATTTATTCTATAGATAAAGGAAAATAAAACTTCAAGTCAAACTTTGGCAATAGATAAAAGAAATATTGTAGATAAAAAGTTTAATTCTTCCAAGATGAGTTTCTTGAATGTCCATCCATTGATGACCCAGGGGGAGAACCATTTCATATGCTATTGGTGTGGGGCAGGGTTCTCCCAGGAACACCATCTGAACGCCCATGTCCTAATGCATGCTGGAGAGAAACCACATACATGTCAGTTTTGCGGAGCTTCTTTTGCACAAGAACATCAGCTGAAGACTCACCAGATTATGAGAGTATGTCATAAATCATTTGTGTGTAATCTATGTGGAGCAAAGTTTGCTTTAGAACAAGAATTAAAGAACCATGAAATGATGCATGCAACTGACAAACCATTCATGTTCCAGTCAGATCAACATATAAATGCCCACCAACCAATGCAAGGCAATAGTAGTAGTAGTGGTGTTAGTATTAGTAATATTGGAAACTCTGGAAAACAATTTATTTGTAATTTCTGTGGATTAAAATTTCAATCAGAGTACCATCTGAGTGCACATCAGTTTGTGCATATGAAGGAAAAACCTGTTGTTTGCAACTTTTGTGGTGCAGAATTCCCCTCAGAGCAACAGTTGAATGTCCACCTTGTCATTCATGCGACAGAGCGGTCGTTTGCTTGCAGTGTCTGTAGCGCGAGTTTCACGAGTGAGCAGGAATTGTCAACGCACTCACAGATACATAACACTCCTGGGCAGTTTGCTTGCAACATTTGCAGTGCCAAGTTTACGGAACAGCAGCAGTTCTATGCTCACCAAGCAGAACATGTAGAACCACATCAATATAAATGTGATTTATGTGGCACACTATTCCCAACAGAACAGCACCTGAGAAACCATGAGGCAAGTCATAAGAAGGACAAACAGTTCAAATGTCTCACCTGTGGTCACATGTTCTCACAAAAACAACATTTGAAGATCCACATCCGGACACATACAGGTGAGAAACCTTATAAATGTGACATTTGTGGACATCAATTCACGAAAAACATAAACTTGAAAGTGCACTACAGAACCCATACCCATGAGAAGCCATTCCCATGTAGCCTTTGTGATGCAAAATTCTCGCTTAAATGTAATTTACAGCGACATCATAGAACACATACAGGGGAGAAGCCCTTCAAATGTGAACTTTGTGAAGCTTGTTTTGCATCAAAAAGTAATCGACAAGCCCATATGTTGATACACACCAAGGAGAAGAAATTTGCCTGTGATTTATGTGATCAAAGATACGCCAAGAAAAGCAACTTAAAGAAACACAAGGAAACCCATCTAAAAAGGGCGGCTTTTCAATGTGATTTATGCGGAGTCGGTTTTGAGCTTGAGGATGATCTAAAAGTGCATGCAGTAGGTCACACTCGGGATAAAAATTACAAATGTGCTGTATGTGAGAAACATTTCACGCAGAAACACCATCTGAAGACTCATGTCAGAATACATACTGGTGAGAAACCATACCATTGCACAGCCTGCAGCGCAAAATTCACTAAGAACATTAACCTGAAAGTTCACATGAGAACACATACTGGTGAGAAACCATATACGTGTGCAATTTGTGAAATGAAGTTTTCATTGAAAGCAAGCCTTCAAAGACACTTTAGAACTCATACAGGCGAGAAACCATATAAATGTGATATATGCGAAATGAAATTCGCGGCTAAAAGTAACCTTAAAAGTCATGTGTTCACCCATTTAAAGGAAAAGCAGTATAGCTGTGAGGAATGTGAATGCACATTTACAAAGAAATCTGCGCTAAGAAAACATAGAGAAAGTCATGATTCCAAAAGGTACAAGTGTAAGGTTTGTGATGCCATGTATGCCAAGAAAGGAGGTTTAACGAGGCATCTTAGGATAAAACACAAAGACGAAGTGAGAACAAGAAAACCTAGAAAAGGGAAACCAAGGAAATTGAGGATTGTGTTTAGAATTGATGATAAAAGAAGGAGAAGTAAGAGGATAAAAGATAAAGAAGAACAAGAAGAAGAACTGGTGGATAACAAAAATGCACTAAAAGAAATAGTGAAGCAAGAAATGGATGAGGAGGTCGGAGAACCCACTGGTGAACAAAGTAGATTGCAGGAAAAAGAAAGCACTGATGATGAAATGAAAAATCAGGTTGAAGATGCTGACCACTCTGACAAAAAAACAAACGATGTAGACAATAACACTGTTTTGTCAGATCCAAATACTATAGAAAATGAACAAAAATGTGTGTTGCATAATGATGATGAACAAGTTGATACTAGTGAGGATGAACAAGTTGATAATAGTGAGAATGAACAAGTTGATAATAATGATGATGAACAAGTTGACAATAATGAAGATGAACAAGTTAATAATAATGAGAATGAACAAGTTGACAATAACAATGATGATCAAGTTGAAAATAATGATGATGAACAAGTTGACAGTAACAATATGTCGGAACAAAGTCATATGCCTGAAAATGAAGCACTGACTTTAATCAAAGAAAGAGATACTAATGCTTCAGAACAAAATTCCACTCAGCAGAACGTTAATCAGAGCTATACAATATATCCAGGAGCTTCAGTTTCTCAAGACAACATTATTAGACAACCAGAACTTAGCCGTTACAACCCATCAGTTATGAACAGATTCACACAAGCCACACAACAACAACAACATAGTGAGCTATCGAGATATATGCTACCTGAAAATGCTAGACTCTATGAATCCAGACTGCAGGGTGCATACGATGACTTTGCCAAAACCAATGTCTACCAACCTATAGTTACACCAAACGTAAGCAGTAACATTCCAGCTGCCGAACCTTATCTCTTCAGTGCCAACAACATTAGCAAGAGTCGTCACGAGCAGCATGACATGTTAAAAAATGTCGCGGAAAGTCAAAGATTTCTCAAACACTTTGAACAAGATAGATCAAAGGGTAGTCCGATGGGATTGCCATACGATGCTAACATTGGACAGTATGCTATGGCAGAGCATTCTAAAAGGGCCTCCGAACAATACAGACTGGACATACCAGAAAGTTATAAGATGCATTCAACAGGAGGAGAATACAAAAATGCTAATATGTCAATACCAAACAAAAGTGAGGTGGGACTGTCTAGTGACAGAAGACTGTACGGCCTTAATGCACAAAACATTCCTGAAAACCAAAATGTAGGAATGAGTGAGGCCTATCTGAGTAATGTGAGAGCAGCTAGTGAGATGATTCGGCCGATAGATATGCGACTTTCGGATGTCTACAGACAAAATGTTGCTGATAATCGTGACACCATGCAGACTCACTGGAACATGACCAACAAACGTTAACAACGTTAATTAACTCCTTTCCCACATACAACAAATACGCAGCAGACGATTTTGAAAACATTTCGTCATAAATATGAAAACTCTCTATTAATGAAAGAATAATTATTGAACAAACTTGAAAACAGTGTGGCGGAAAGGAGAAAATTTCTTCTTTTGTCACAATGTTTTCAAAAGGTGACTGCTATTGAGGCAATGGAAATGATCTTTATGTCGGAAAATGTTAAGAGGTCTAGATAAGCAAGCATGGTGTTTGCCTAGCAGCCTATTCTATAGGGAGTAAATGAAAACATATGTTCTCAATAAATTTTCCCAGCTAGACAATTGCTACTTTTGAACTTTTCCCCTATTCAACAATGTATTAAAAATATGTCTGCTGCAGATGTGTCAAAAATGGTCTGTATTAAGGTGTAATAAAAACACTGAAGAAAATTGGATATTTAATGCCCAAATATAGACACTTTCTGACGCCTTTGCAGCAGACGACTTTTGAAAACATTGTGGCAAACGGAGAAATTGCTCATTATGCAAAAATTCTCCATTTGCTTCAATTCAATATTTATACTTCCATTTATAGAAATTTGCCATATTTGTGCTTTCATGTTCTCGAAGTCATCCTCTTGTATGTATGTGGGAAAGGATTAATTCAATGCAAAAAGACGTTGTTAAGTACATAAAGTATTTATCATGTCATAGTTTAACCCTTTCCACTAACATACATTGTCTCATCGATCTCAAGTCTTCGGCAGAGGCGTCAGTAGGAGTATATGTGTTAGAAAGGGTTAATGCCAAAGGGTTAGTGCATTTAGTTACAATTAGATTGAAAGAAAAATTAAAGAAATATGTAAACATATAGCTATTAATAAATTATGTGTGTGGGTTGTTATTATATTTGTACAGATATTGAATTTACTGTATTGCTTAACCCTTTCCCTCATACGACTATTCTGCAGCAGACGACTTTGAACATATTTTGTCAAAAAAGTGGAAAATCTCTTTAATTGAACCTATCACTAAAAGTGGAAAACATTGTGGCAACAGGAGAAATTGCTCGGTTTGAGCAATTTCTTCTTTTGTCACTATGTTTTCAAAAAGCTGTCTGCTGTGGAGGCGTCTATATGAGGGAGAGGGGTTAACCCTGTCCCACGTGCAGACGTATTTTGACACATATTCAGCAGATGGCTTTTTAAAACCATTTGGAAAAAGTAGTTATTGCTCATGATGAACATTTTTCTCAATTGACGCAATGTTTTCAACTCTATTCTAATAAATAATTAACCCTTTCCCTCATATAGATGCTTTCTGACGCCTCTGCAGCAGACGGATTTTTGAAAACATTGTGACAAAAGAAGAAATTGCTCAGAACGCGCAATTTCTCCTATTGCCACAATGTTTTCCACTTTTAGTCATAGGTAATCCATTCAATTATAGAGATTTTCTATTTTTTTACAAAATATGTTCAAAGTCGTCTGCTGCTGAATTATCGTATTAGGGAAAGGGTTAAACAGTCATCTGTAGTTGTTTTTTCTGTATTGTTCATCATTTTTTTCATAGCCATCTGCTGTAGAATAAGTGTATGTGACAAATGATGAATAGTATTTAGTGCTATATTATATGTAAATATTCCATAGTGAAAAGAAAGTTTTTTAGATGTGAAAATTGTATATGATGCGATTTCTTTGTGAATAACACTGAGCAGGGGTGTAGCTTGGCTGTAAATGATGTGTAGGCCATGTTTTCGCTGGATTTTTTTGGCATATATTTTTAGTACCGATTTATATGTTTATCAAATTATGAGAACCTCTCGAAAGACAAACGTTTTTCCTAAACCCTTTCAAACATACCAGAAATCTGCAACAGTCGACCTTGAAAATGTATTGGCAAAAATTTAGAAAAATTTCTATAAATGAAAGTATAATTGGAAAAATTATGGCAAAAGAAGAAATTGCTAATTTTGAGCAATTTCTGCAGTTGCCTCCATTTTTTAAAAAGATGTCTTAAACATATGCGTCAAACTGGGAAAGTTTAAATTGATATGTTTTAAAACAAAAGAAAATCAGGGCTTTTTTTTTTTTAGTTTATTTGGAAAAAAGTAGGCCATTGCCTACACCACCTTTAGGAATTTACGCTCCTTCAAAGTGTCATTGAAATCTAGCAAATCATCTACCTGTCTGTCAAGAATCATTTAACCCTTTTCTAAATACAAGTATGTAGCAGATGAGCCATATCTCCTCGTGCCAAAAATGGTTTTAACCCTTTCCCACATGCACCAAATCTGCAGCAGACGGCTTTGAAAATACTTTTGAAAAAATATGGAAACTCTCTATAATTGAAAGTATGATAATTGAATAGATTGAAAACATTGTGACAAAAGCAGAAATTGCTCATTATGAGCAATTTCTACTTTTGTCATGATGTTTTCAAAAATCGTCTGCTGCAGAGGCATCAGAAATCGTCTGTAAGTGGGAAAGGGTTAAAAGTCATCTTCTGCAGATGTGTCAAAATGCGTCTGCATGTGGAAAAGGGTAAAGATTTGTCGTACATAAGATGCCTGTTGTTTTGTTGTTAGATTATAAAAGTTTGTACTAAAATAGTGAAAATGAAGATGTTATATATTGTTATATTATATTGTTACAAGATTTTTATCATTACCTATTTATCATATTACTGGATTGGTTATGATAAGTTTAACATTTATTGTGTTGATTTGTTTATTTGATTGGGGTTTTATGCCGCTTTCAACTTTATTTCAATTATATTATGGCGACAGTTCACTTATTCATGATCCCTGGGTAAACAAACCAGTACTAGGCTAGAAAAAGTGCCTTGCCCAAGAGCACTCCACCATGACCGTTATTGTATTGAAAACATTTGAATAACGGTTTGCCAACTGAACAAAAATGTTTTTGAGATAAAGAGAATAAAACTGGAAAAAGGAGAAATTACTATGAATGAATGATTACTTCTATTGTATGCAATGTTTAGATTCCGTCTGCTCTGAAATCACCAAAAGTCAGTTCTATTACAGAAATTGTTAATTACTATGTACCGGTAGTGACCCCTTTTCCACATATAATAAATCTGCAGCAGACGATTTTAAAAACATCTTTAACCCTTTCCCTCATACAACAATTCTGCAGCAGACGACTTTGAAAGTATTTTGTCAAAAAAAAGAAAATCTTTATAATTGAATGGATAACCTATGACCAAAATTGCTCATTTTGAGCAATTTCTTCTTTTGTCACTATGTTTTCAAAAAGCTGTCTGCTGCAGAGGCGTCAGAAAGCGTCTATTGGAGGGAAAGGGTTAAGAAAGTATGAAAACTCTTTGCAAAGGAAAGTATAATTATTGAACAGAGAGCAATTTCACCTTTTATTTCAATGTTTTCAAATGTTCAATGGCAGGTGTCAAATGTCTTCTGTGTGACGTAATGGGTTAAAACAAATACATGGCAATTATATAACTTCATATAGACACGTTCTGACACCTCTGCAGCAGATGACTTTTTGAAACCATTGTGGCAAAAAGAGTAAATTGCTCAAAATCAGCAATTTCACATTTTTTTTGTAATATTTTCAACTCTTTATCAATATAAATCTTTCAGTTTCCTAGCTTGTTGAAATTGTTTAAAAAGTCATGTGAAGTAATGGGTTAACTTTTTTTTACATAGATCTCACATCAAATCTGCAGAAGACGACTTTGGAAACTTCTAGGCAAAAAAAATGGAAAATCTTTATAAATACATGTACTGCAAAAATTTAACACATTGTAACATCAAGAGAAATTTGAGGGCTTGGTGTGAAACGGTTGTAACTAAAATCGGTATTTTTTTACCAAGGTTAATCACCTCGCCATAAAGAGTTAAATCATTTTTCTTGGTAAACAATGGAAATTTAGGTGCCATTGCTCGTTCTGAGCAGTGAGCAATGGCACCTGAATTTGCATTATTTACAAAGGGGTCAAAATTGCCCCTAAACCAGGGTTTTCAAAATAAGTTTTTAGTTACAAGCATTTCACGCCAAGCCTGCGAATTGCTGAGCAATTATTAGCAATTTCTACTTTGCCACAATGTTTACAAAAGATGTTGTCTGCTACTTAGGTGTCAAA
The DNA here is from genome assembly GCA_031761405.1 of Serripes groenlandicus. Classification (NCBI taxonomy): domain Eukaryota; kingdom Metazoa; phylum Mollusca; class Bivalvia; order Cardiida; family Cardiidae; genus Serripes; species Serripes groenlandicus. Next base: position 17,757,579 of record JASEVX010000012.1, read on the forward strand.
ATGCCTTTGGAGAAGGGAAAGGGTATAATATAAGCATATTCGCCTATAACATGCACATTTTTAAACCAGGTGTCCCTTGTTCGATACTACTCGCTGCAGTCATGATGGGCATGGCACATTTCCTTACCATTACATTTTAGTGTCAAGCATACACCAAAACACATACTTTTTCAAAAAATCTCTATAATTGAATGGATAACCTATGACTAAAAGTGGAAAACATTGTGGCAAAAGGAGAAATTGCTCGTTTTGAGCAATTTCTTCTTTTGTCCCTATGTTTTCAAAAAGACGTCTGCTGCAGAGGCGTCAGAAAGCATCTATATGAGGGAAAGGGTTAAACTCTGAAATCAATTTGCTTCATTATTTTTGTATTGATACCAAACATCAAGTTGTAATGGTCCACTGTAGGGTTTATGAAAATCAGTTGTTTATATATTAATTTACTATATAATTATATGATAGCGATATATAAGGGGTGCTGACCAATCTAGATGCCATTGTTGATTCATGCCAGACATACTAATTTACTATAGTACGACGGGTACCAATCTAGACGCCATTATTGGTTCATGTCAGACATACTAATTTACTATAGTATGCCATGTACCTGACTATATGGGGTCAGGCATACACTACTTACCCGGCTGTAGCTTTTCCAGCGACTCTTACTAAAATCCACGGAAAATCCCCGGAGTATTCAGACAACTTTCCAGGGATACTTTGGGATAATCTGACACTTTCCATGGAAAATCCAGTACATTTAAGTGGACAACCCGGAAATTCCATGGAAAAACCCGGAACGGTTCCATGGACACGCTGGAACGGTTCTGTGAACACCCTGGAATAGTTCCGTGGACCCCGTAGTATTCCAGCGTTTCCGTATCTTAACATTAAATTCCTTGTTATTTTCCATGGTTTTTCCATGGTTTCCCTGTATTTTACGTGTATTTTTGTATTTTCTGTTAAAGAGTCCCAGGCGGGAATGGTGGCGCCTTTTGGTCATGAAGTAGCAAGCAAAAGGCTACAGAGACAACCTTTGTGTGGACCAAATTGGTTGAACCCTTATCCACGTGCAACAAACATTCTGCAACATACCGGTACCTTGAATACCTCTTAGCAAAAATATGTCAAATCTCTATGAACAAAAATAGAATTATTAAACAGAGTTGAAAACATTGTGGCAAGGGAAGAAATTGCTCATTCAATAATGAGCAATTGCTCTTTTTGTGACACTGTTTTCAAAAGTTTTTTGCTGCGCAGAGAACTGTAGAATTTACGAAAATAAATTGTTTATTCACTTATTTACTATGTATACAATAGCAATATGTAAGTGGAGGTGCCAAATCTAGTTGCCATTTTTGGTTCATGCCAAACATACGGATTAACTTTAGTATGCCAGGTACCAGACTATAAGAGATCATGAAAAAGTAGACTGGTGCAGTGATATAAATGAAAAATTGTTGAAACGGGACACATCCCGAATAAATCCAATCCTGGTCCTTAGCTGCTTTTTATTTTGAGTGTATGATATATCCAGTAACCATTCTAATGCTTTTAACCCTTTCCCATATACAGATATATTATTTAAGGTAGATGCAGCAGAAGACTTAAGAAAACAGTATGGCGAAAGGAAAAATTGTTTATTATGAGCAATTTCTCCTTTTACTGTAATGTTTTCCTGTCTATTCACCAATTTTACAATCCTTTAGAGAGATTTTCTCTCTGATATTTTCAAAATAGTCTGCTGCACTCTTCCTATGTTGGATAGGGTTAACCTTTTCCAACATGTAGACACTTTCTGAGGCCTCTGCAGCAGATGACTATTGGAAACATTCTGGCAAAAAGGATAAATTGCTCATAAAGAGCAATTTCTCCTTTTGCCAAAATGTTTTAAACTTTATTCAATAAGTGTTATATCAATTATAGAGTTTCCATATTTTTCACCAAATGTTTTCAAAGTTGTCTGTTGCATATTTTGTGTAAATGGGCAAGGGTTAAGAGTTAACCATATATTATAGTAAAGATGTACATTGTATTTAAGATATATTGGAATAAAATTAATGGATAGATGAACAGTATTACATCAACTTGACTTTTGTTTGTGCCTGCCTAAAAGATAGGGAGACAAAGTTTATAGAGAAAGAATTTATTTAATCTTCAAAAATCTTTGCTCGACATCTAAAACCTATATTGTGGGTACTCAAAAGAATCACCTCAGACAATTCTTTTTGAGTACCCTATAACATACGGTTAAAAATAAGTGGTAAGAGAAATATTGTGCCTCAGTGGTGTAGTGGTAGAGCGTCCACCTCTGTGGTTGAGGTTGCATCCATGTCAGATCATACAAAAGACTTTAAAAATGGTAGTAGTACATGTAATGGCTTCCCCTCCATGACCCCCATGATTTTGGGATAACCCTTTCCCTCATATAGACGCTTTCTGATGCCTCTGCAGCAGACGGCTTTTTGAAAACATAGTGACAAAAGAAGAAATTGCTCAAAACGAGCAATTTCTCCTTTTGCCACAATTTTTTCCACTTTTAATCATAGGTTATCCATTCAATTATAAAGATTTTGTTTTTTGACAAAATATGTTCAAAGTCGTCTGCTGCAGAATTGTTGTATGAGGGAAAGGGTTAAAAATGGTAGTACATGTAATGGCTTCCCCTCCATGACCCCCATGATTTTGGGATAACCCTTTCCCTCATATAGACGCTTTCTGATGCCACTGCAGCAGACGGCTTTTTGAAAACAGTGACAAAAGAAGAAATTGCTCAAAACGAGCAATTTCTCCTTTTGCCACAATGTTTTCCACTTTAAGTCATAGGTTATCCATTCAATTATAAAGATTTTGTTTTTTGGCAAAATATGTTCAAAGTCGTCTGCTGCAGAATTGTCGTACGAGGGAAAGGGTTAAAAATGGTAGTACATGTAATGGCTTCCCCTCCATGACTCTCATGATTTTGGGATAAGCATTACGACCGATTCAATCTTGTCAGGATAAATGGACCAGTAGTAGTGGTGGTAACTTTAGTATGCCAGGTACCAGACTATAAGAGATCATGAAAAAGTAGACTGGTGCTGTGATATAAATGAAAAATTGTTGAAAGCCTTGTAAAACATCAAACAAAGACATTGCTGAGCAAATACCTGTTTACTCCTCATCTAGTCCTCTGGATACAGACACTTGAGGATCACTTCTCTGTCGACTGCAGTTCAGACATTTTCTTGAATGGTTATCAGATCTCTTGAGAAGATATTTATTTCATCTTCTAAATTCTTATTTCACCCTGCTCATGGTTGGGGTGTTAGCATTATCATTGACTGGCTGGTGTCAGGATATACAGGTCAGTAGTAATGGTTACTTACCAAAGAAGTGCCATGATATAACCGAAACATTGTTAAAAGCCTCGGAAAACACCAAACAAAGATATTGCTGAGCAAATACATGTTTATACTCCTCATCTAGTCCTCTGGATCCAGACACTTGAGGATCACTTCTCTGTCGTCTGCAATTCAGGCATTTTTCTTGAATGGTTATCAGATCATTAGATAAGATATTTATTTCATGTTCTAAAATCCTTATTTCACCACCAAATTCTATGATGTAGGTACTCAAAACAACTTATCTTACATACGATTCTTTTTAGTACCCACAACACAATGTTTACTGGAGTAATATGCAAGATATTTTATCGAAAGGGGCATTTAACCCTTTCCCACATACTTGGAACAAATCGGACGCAGATGCCTTTAAAAACGTTCAATAAAAAATATGGAAACCCTCTATAAATGAAAGGACAATTATTGAAAAAAGTTGAAACCATTGTGGCTAAAGGAGAAATTGCTTATAATGAGCACACACTGTTTTCAATACTGGTCTGCTACAGAGGCGTCAGAAAGCATCTCTTTGTGGTCAAGGATAAACTTTACTCCCTATGGTCTAGACCTCTGCTTAATTTATTATAGATATCTTGGTCAGCATCAAAGATTTCGAACCAGGTGTACTGGGTTCGATCTACAATTGCCGCAGTCATGGAGTACCCCTGTGAAAGACACATGTACAAAGCCTATACTAGTACTGGTTTATTGAGTGAACTGTTGCCGTGATATAACTTAAATAGTGTTGAAAATTGCCTAAAACCCAAATAAAATAAATATTATAGATATCTGATATCAGTAACTGTAGGTGACACACAGTCATGCTCATTTGAATACTCCTCTCGTCAGATCCTTGTACATTTATTTTATACCTCTTCCTATGCTGACCCTTTCCAAACAGGAAGACACATCTACAGCAGAAAAATTAATTACAAATGGGGAAATTTGCTTATAATTTTAAATTTTTCCTTTTCCACAATGTTTTCAACTCTATTTAATACATGTAATAATAAACTTTCATCTATAGAGATTTACCATATTTTTGCAGACAATATAAAAACATTGGGACAAAAGGGGAAGATGCTCAATATTATAAGTTTCTCCTTTTCCACAATGTTTTCAACTCTTTTCAATACCAATATAATTTCATTTTTAGAGCGTTTCCATATTTTGACCATCTAGTGGGTACGACTGGCCCAGTTATAATATCCATACAGATCATGACCAAGTTTGTTGACGATTGGATAAGGATTAATCAAGTTAGAGCTAATTAGTCCTAATAGCATAAACTGGCACTAAATTTGTATGAAGATTGTTCAATAAGACTTTATTGTTTCAAGGTACAAATGCAACAACAACAACAACAACAACATCATAAACATTTTGATAAATAGCACCAACTAATTGTTTCCCTGACATAGAATACTGTTGAAGCCTCTGCAGCAATCAGAAACAAAGTAAATAGAAAATAAAAAGAGGGGAATAAGGGAGATAATGTCAAAAATAAGCAGGCTAGAGTAATGTTCCTTGTATTGTTCAATTCTCCTGATCACAAAGTATAAGTGTTGCAACTTTGAAGCAAATCAGACTTTTGGTTCATCTGCAGCAAATGCCTTTTGAAAACATCTTGCTCAAAGTATGAGCCAGTCATTAATAGAAATTGTCATATTTTTGCATAGATGTATTCAAAGTCGGCCCCTGCAGATTTTGTTGATGTGTGAAAGGGTAAATGAGGGGAAGTTGTATTGCATTACATGCAAGATCATTGGATGTACTCAAAATATAGATACAATAAACCATCTCCCTGATACAGCCTCTATCACCAGTGCAGCAGAAGGTTTATGAAAACATTGTGGCACGAGGAGAAATTGCTCAAAATGAGCAATTTCTCTTTTTGCCACAATGTTTTAAACTCGATTGGATGAGTATTTACTATCCTTATAAAGAAATTCTTTATTTATGACTATATGTTTTCAAAGTCGTACGCTGCCAATTTATTATATGAGGGAAAGGGGGGTTAATGTTAATCTCATTTAAACCAGACTTTTAGTTTGCTTCAGTAGCCAACTGTTGTATAGATATGATGACTGCCTGTTACAGGTCGTCTCAAATTGACCTTTGCATCAGCCAATCAAATCTTCGCCTATATAATCATGAGGTTCTACAGAGGAGATAACTCATGTTAATAATAAATGAGATAGAGAAGCAGTGATTGCTGAGTGTTTTGATTGTTTGGAATATTTTAATGTATACAGGTCAATTCGAGACTACATTTTATGCGGTGTTGTCAGATGCAATAAACAAACGTATTTGTCTGATTTTAATGAGATTGATTTCCCACCTATAGATGCCTCTGCAGCAGACAGCTTTTTGAAAACATAGTGACAAAAGAAGAAATATAAGAGATTTTCCAGGTTTTTTAGTAGACATTTTCAAAGTTGTCTGCTGCAGATTTGTTGTATGTGGGAAAGTGTTAACCATTTACAACATGCAGGTGCATCTGCATTAGGTGACAAGTTAAAAAGATTGTGGCAAAAGGGAAAATAATCATAATGTTTTGATCTCTTTTTAATAATTATAGTCTCGTTTAACCCTTTCCCACCTGCAGACACATTTTGACGCAATAGCAGCAGATGAATTTTGAAAAAATTGTTGTCAACGGGGAAATTGCTAAAGATGAGCAATTTCTCCTTTGGCCACAAAGTTTACAACTTCATTTAACAATTAAGCTATCTTTTATGGAGATTTTTCAGGTTTTTGCTACTGTGTTTGCAAAGTCGTCAATGGCAGATTTGTTGTATGTGTGAAAGGGTTAAAGAGATTTTCTTTTGTTTCGTCTAGATGTTTTCAAAATCGTCTACTGCAGATTTGTTGTTATATGGTAAATGCATCTGCACTGAATGATTTGGCGGAAAAAAAAGAGATATTGCTGAAAATGAGCTCCTTTTTGTATATTATTCAACACTAGTCTAAAACCTTCATTTAGCCCAATTTTCAATAATTACCACAGATGTCCATTAGAAAGTGTTTAACACTTTCCCAAATACAACAAATCTGCAGCAAACGACTTCGAACACATCTTGGCATAGATATGAAAAGTCACAATAAATGAATTTATAATAATTGAATAGAGTTGAAAACATTGTGGCACAAGGAGAAATTGCTCATTATGTTTTCAAAAATCATCTGATGCAGAGGCGTCAAAAATGGACTTTTTGAAAACATAGTGAGCAATTTCTCCTTTTGCAACAATGTTTTCCACTTTTAGTCATAGGTTATCCATTCAATTATAGAGATTTTCTATATTTTGACAAAATATGTTCAAAGTTGTCTGCTGCAGAATTGTAGTATGAGGGAAAGGGTTAAATAGGCTGAACCTTAAGTAGTTGCAGGATTGTCACAGGAATGTAATACATATTTCTGAAAGTACTATATATATCAGTCTACTTTTAATCGGCCATGTTTAAATTTGTTTATCAGTAACCCTGGTAACAATGCTGCCATGGCAATCCCTATCAGCTTGATTGTTGTTGACCATGTGAACACATCGTCGAGAGAATTGATTTCTGACAGCATATCACCAGTCTGAACGCAGATAAAGTTGTAAGGCATTAAACCTGAAAACAGAAAGTTAAAGAGGCAAATTTAAGTTTGTATGTTCTAACCCTTTCCCACATACAACATTTCTGCAGCAGAAGACTTTGAACATATATTTTCAAAAAATAGAAAATCTCTATAATTGAATGGATAACCTATGGCTAAAAGTGGAAAACATTGTGGAAAAAGGAAAAATTGCTTGTTTTGAGCAATTTCTTCTTTTCTCACTATGTTTTCAAAAAGCCGTCTGCTGCAGAGGTCTCAGAAAGCGTCTATATGAGGGAAAGGGTTAAGGAGGCAAATATTAGTATGTTTTTTTTGTTTAAGCTACATGTACTTTCAACAATTTTTAAGTTATATCATTGCATTTCCTAGTTAAGTTACAAGTACTTCTGGTCCATTTATCCTGACAAAATTAAGTCAGTTGTAATGCTAACCCCACAAACCCCACAAAACTCTGAACGCCAAAGAAGGATAGAAATTACTTCCATTTTTAAAGTCTTTGGTGTGACCCAGCAGGGAATCAACACCTGAGACCAATTTCTACTGATGCAGACGTAAAAGACGAGGCACATATATATCAGGCAAAGAGAGGTCTTATTGCATTTTCCTTGATAGTCTCTCACTTAGGAACATAAAAGTAAACCCTCCATTTCCAAACTGCAACAAATTTGCAGCAGACAACTTTGAAAACATCAAAGCAAATAATGGGGAAAATTTCTATAAATGAATGAAGCTTCTTCCTGTGCCACAATCTTTTCAAGAGTCACGGGTTCGAGTCCCATGATGAGCAGGTTCTGACTTTAGGGATTTTTCCACACAAATGGCGCAAATACTGGGTAAGTCTCCAGGGAGCAGACATGGAGCTTGATTAATATAAGCTGAAAGCTTGATTCGCAATCCATTTAAAATAAATAAGTTTAAGCTAACCTAAAAGTCATCTGCTGCTGGAGCTTCAAATTGTGTCTTTAAGTGGGAAACAGTTTTTAAATCGCTTGTTCATAAACTATATGTTTTAACCCTTTCCCTCATATGACAATTCTGCAGCAGACGACTTTGAACATATTTTGTCAAAAAATGGAAAATCTCTATAATTGAATGGATAACCTATGACTAAAAGTGAAAAACATTGTGGCAAAAGGAGAAATTGCTCGTTTTGAGCAATTTCTTCTTTAGTCACTATGTTTTCAAAAAGCCGTCTGCTGCAGAGGCTTCAGAAAGCGTCTATATGAGGGAAAGGGTTAATAAGGATGTGTGTATGCAGTCTCACCTCAGTCATCAATGTTTGAAATAAGATATATTTCAGCCCGATGCGGCTCATACAAACTAATTAACCCTTTCCCTCATATAAACGCTTTCTGAAGCCTCTGCAGCAGACGGCTTTTGGAAAACATAGTGACAAAAGAAGAAATTGCACAAAACGTGCAATTTCTCCTTTTGCCACAATGTTTTCCACTTTTAGTCATAGGTTATCCATTCAATTATGGAGATGTTCTATGTTTTGACAAAATACGTTCAAAGTCGTCTGCTGCAGAATTGTCGTATGAGGGAAAGGGTTAACCATGCTGTATGACACATGAATGCTCTTCTGACCCCTCCCACTTGCAGAAACATATGCAATAAACTGTTTTTGAAAACATTGTGGCAAAAGGAGAAATTGCTCATGATGCCACAATGCTTTTTAAAAGGCATCTGTTGCATTGATTGTTCTGTTTTTACGCCGCTTTTAATAATTTTTCAGTTATATCACAGCTTTTCATCTGTTGCAGACCCTACAGAAAGCGCCTATATGTGGGAGAAGGAAACCCCTTATCTAGATATATGACTTATAGTACTTACCCACTAAAACAGACATAAAAAACAGGTGGACGGGAACATCGAGTATTGGAGACGCCATATTTAAAAACCAGTTTGGCGACATCGGGAACAGACGTAAAAACAGCAGAAAGAAAAATAAACTGTCCATGTTATCCGTAACCTGGAATGGAAAACATATTATCTGTTAACCCTTTCCCTCATATAGACGCTTTCTGACGCCTCTGCAGCAGACGGCTTTTTGAAAACATAGTGACAAAAGAAGAAATTGCACAAAACGTGCAATTTCTCCTTTTGACAAAATGTTTTCCACTTTTAGTCATAGGTTATCCATTGAATTATGGAGATTTTCTATGTTTTGACAAAATACGTTCAAAGTCGTCTGCTGCAGAATCCTCCCCCCCCCCCATACAGAAGCTTTTTGACGCCTGTACAGCAATTTCTCCCTTTACCACAATGTTTTCAATCTTTTTTTGTATATAATTATTATATACATATTTTTGTCAAGATGTTTTCTAAGTTGTCTCCGGGTGCGATCCCTGCGGGCAAAGGTCAATGCAGAGTTCCCTGTGGCAAGGCACATGATCTAGCCTAGTAATGGACTGTCATCCAGAGAATATAAGTGTTCTGTTGCCATTGATTTTACTGAACAAGAAGCAATCTATGGAAAAACAGCTCCGCAACTTTCCTGCCATATATTTTAACCAATCATCATAACCTAAATGAAACTGGTTCAAGATTACGCAGGAACATTTCTAAAAAAAATAGAAAATTGGCCACTATTAAAGTTTTCACTTAAGCCATATAAGGCAAACCAGTCCCACCCCCTGGCAGCCATGTTTTCAATAAATCAACATGCATTGGAGGAATCTGACAGAGGGTTACCCCAGGAACATTTCTACAAAATTATTTGAAAATCTACCCAACAGTTTGGGTGGAGAAGATTTTTAAAGTTCTTTCTTTCAGTTTTCATGGAAACCAGAATTTTGCATGGAATAAAAAATTTAAAGAATTTAGAAGAGGAAATTGAGATGATGCTTCCTATGAAGTTTCATCCAAATTAGCCCAATGGTTACAGAGGAGAAGTCATTTAAACACATGCAGAGACAAGGATGCAAAACCACCAAAAGCCATAACATAAGCTTAACTGGCTTCTAGCCTTCTGGCTTCTTAAAGCGACTGAAATCCAGATGGCCCGGGGAAAAAAAAAAAAAAAAAAAAAAATCGAATTTGCCCTAAATGCTATTATTTATGTTATCCAAGTAAAACCAAAGTCGAAAATGTATCGTTTTTTATCAATAAAGTGAACTTGAGTCGTTTTCAATTGTCCCGATGAAGGGGTTTCCTAGTTAAAAATACCACGGAATCCTTCAGACGGGCACCTTGCAAGGATCACGTGATCAGTGAAATAAACGTAAACACAAAATGGCGAATTCATCAGCGTCGAATATGGAAGAGGTAAGTGTTTTGGCTTAATTATCGTTTAAATCATGCATAATGTACGAAAAAGGTCCCAACATTGTGAAAAATGTTCAAATCATTGTAAACTCTGCTTTGTTTACTCGGAACTTCAGCATATTGACAAACAAACAAAAACACTATCGGGGTCCTATCGATCATGTGACGACTCTTCAATTCACGTGATGAATGAGATAAAAGCATCGAAAGCTATTTAAAAACTTACCTGTTAGTCACAGGGTAGAATTTGCGATGGAAAAAGTATCGAAAACAAGAAAATCTCACCGAGTATAGATGTATGTAATATGTCAGTTATCATATTTTAATGCCCCAAATACAAAAATAACACTTATTTTCTTAAAATTTAAAATTTTATTTTTTTCGACCGTTGGGTATCTGGAGTTCAGTCGCTTTAAAAGGTTTAAGTTTCTCTACTGCAAGAGGGAAAGGTATGAGGTATTTCTACATATTTTTTCTAGATGTTTTCAAACGAGTTTGCCACAGATTTGTTGTATGTGGGAAAGGGATTAAGTTTCTCGGCTTACCTTTTTCTGCATGTAAGCTACTTTATTGGGAAAGTATTTGACAATAAAGGCTTTTCCACACAGATTAGACAGGAGGAAACAGGTTGTAGCACCAGAGGCGGAAAGCACACAGACTAGAGGAAAAGACTTCCATATCCCAAATAACGTACCGCCTAGCATATTCTGAAATATAGAAACAATTCTCTTATAAGACAAAGAAAGGGGACAAGAAAGATTTACCTTAATATTTTAACTCTTTCCATCATATAGACACATTTAGATGACACTGCAGAAGACGACTTTTGCAAACATTAGGAGCAATTTCTACTTAATAATCATACTTTCACATTTGATATCACATTTGCCATCCTCGGTACCCAGGCTATTCATCATTCATAAACTATATCAATTCATATAGTTTATGAATAGCCTGGGTACCGAGGATGCACATTTGCATGTTGACGCCTCTGCAGAAGACGACTTTTGAAAACATTATGATCAATTTCTTCTTTTGCCACAATGTTTTCCACTCTATCTAATAAATCCTTCTATTATTTACAGAGATTTTTCATATTTTTCAAAATCATCTGTTGCAGATTTGTTGTATGTAGAAAAGGGTTAAATGTTCATTCGATAGGATATTTTAATAGTCACCTGCTTTAACCCTTTCCCACATGCAACAAATCGGCAGCAGACAACTTTGAAAACATTTGGACAAATATATTGAAAATCCCTATAAATGAGGGTACATTTACTGAGAAAAGTTGAAAACATTGTGGCAAAATTTTTTGTCACAATATTTTCAAAAGTCATCTGCAGCAGAGGCGTCAGAAAGTGTCTATATGTGGGAAAGGGTTAAAGTAGTTTCTAGAAAAAAATGACATAATGAACATGATTTTAAAGTTTTCAAAACTTGCCTGCTGCAATGGTGTCAAAAGTAGTCTATATCAGGGAAAGGACTTAACCCATTCCTTCATACAACAAATCAGGAGCAGACGACAATGAAAACTTTTAAGACAAAATATGGAAAATCTGTATTAGTAAAATTTTATTTATAAGAGTTGAAAACATTGTGGAAAAAAAAGGGTAATTTGTTCATACTGAGCACTTTCTCCTTTTGCAACAATGTTTTGTAAAAGTCGTCTGCTGCAGACACATCAAAATGCATCTGTTTGTGGGAAAGGCATGAAATCCAACCACAGAACATTTACTAGTGTCCTAGTGTAAATTTAAACTCATCTGTACATCTTAACCCACACTGCTCGACAATGAGTCGCAGAAACTTTCTATAAGCTTCTCACAAATACCTGCTTTGTTTAAATGGTGTTTTACGCCACTTTCAACAATGTTTTAGTTATATCACAGTGTTTCCTGGGTAGGTTACGAGTACAACTGGTCCTTTTATCCTGACACAAGCCAGTCAGTCGTAATGATAACCCCCACAATCTTGAGCGCCATTCAAGGAGTGTACATATATATATCTGACTTGTATCAGATAGCATTGAGGAGCTTAAAGCACAGCTTAAAGAAAATGCAACTGGCCTTCCTAAGCTTACTTGATCCCATCCATGTGAAAGGTTCAACTTGGTATTTCTGTTCAGTGTAGATTCAGATCAGCGTGTACACCTGCTCTGTCTTATCAGAATCTGACCCAAGTTGACAGAAGCTTCTATTGATTGTTCAGTGTTTTACCCCGCTATAAACAGTCGTTATGCTAACCCCGAAACCATGAGCCCCAAAAAGAGCAGCCATAACTACAATCAAACCCGCACCCGAGATGGGCGCTCTACCGATACACCACCGAGGCAGTCAGGAAGGAATCAGCATTTTTAAGCCTTTCTCACATACAATAAATCTGCAGCAGAAGACTTTGAATACATCTACGCAAACATATGTAAAGTCTCTAGAAATAAAAGTATAATTGTAGAGTTGAATACAATGTGGTAAAAGGAGAAATTGTTCATAATGAGCAATTTCTTATTTTGTCACAATATTTTTTTAAAGTCATCTGTCAGGCAGAAAGCATCTGTATGGCAGAAAAATGATAAAACATATATACAACAATATCTGCAGCAGACGACTTTGCAAAATTTTAGTCAAAAATATGGAATCTCTAGAAAAGAAACAGCAATTATTGAATAAAGGTGAAAAACATGGGTGTCAAAAGGAGAAATTGCTCATTATGCACAATTTCTTATTTTGTCACAAAGTTTTCAAAAGTTGTCTGCTGCATAGGTGTCAGAAAGCATCTGTTAACCCTTTTCCTCATACGACAATTCTGCAGCAGACGACTTTGAACATATTCTGTCAAAAAATAGAAAATCTCTATAATTGAATGGATAACCTATGACTAAAAGTGGAAAACATTGTGGGCAAAAGGAGAAATTGTTTGTTTTGAGCAATTTCTTCTTTTGTCACTTTGTTTTTTCGAAAAGCTGTCTGCTGCAGAGGCGTCAGAAAGTGTCTATATGAGGGAAAGGGTTACGGGTAAAGTAACTGATTAATAAGGTGCTTACCATAAAAAACGAGCCAGGAATAGCAAATGTTTGTTTAAACAGATAAGCGGAACAATACAGAACCATCAAATAGTAGAAGTTATCATCTTTATAGGCCTTGAGTAGTCCGGCCAGAGAGTTCAGGTCTTCAAGGCTTCTTGGAAATTGTAAGGCAGACCTGAAAAAAGATATTAACCATTTCACTTGTTGACGCATCTGCAGCAGACAACTTTTGAAAACATTGTGACAAAAGGAGAAATCGCTCAAAACAAAACAATTTCTCCTTTTGCCACAATGTTTTCAACTTTTTTCAGCAATTATACATTCAATTAAAGAGATTTTCCATATTTCTGAGTCGACATTTAAAAAGTTGTCTACTGCAGATTTGCTGTATTAGGGAAAGGGTTAAAGTATTTAACCCTTAAACCTTTCCCTCATACGTACACTTTTCAATGCCTCTGCAGCCAGGGTGAGTGTATTAAATACATTCACTCTGCTGCAGCAGACTACTTTTGAAAACATTGTGGCAAAAGGAACAAGAGCACCGCGTACGGCACAGACGCTCGACTGATAGGGAGAAAACAGAAAAAAAAAGAAGCTAAGCTGAACAAAAAACCTTAACCGGACGACCACGCCCCGCCGCCGCCACTATCAAAAACCCTTAACCGGATGACGCCCCAGGGTCATGACAATAGCTCTCGTTTTTTCAAAAGTTGAGCTAAAAATAGCTCCTTTCGATTTCTCCAATTGCCACAATGTTTTCAACTCTATTAAATAATCATTCTTTCATTTATAGAGATTCCCATAGCTGTGCATAATGTTGTATATGGTAAGGGTTACCCTTTTCTCTGACACCATATCTGTAAATGTTTGCCATCTGCTTTGATAAAATCTGAGGATATCAAATGTAAAAATACAGAATTATAAATTTGGATTTGAAAACTTCTTCTTTTTCTTCTTCCATTAATGATTTACATGGCCCAAACTGGAACATTGTCATACTTCTATGGTGATTGTTATACGTAGGGAATGTTATGTTGGAATAGCAATCAGATTGCTATGTATTTTACTATGAGGGGAGTGGAAAACTTGATATCTCCCAAGACCAAAGATTGAGAGAGATGTCAATTTTCTAACTCTCAGAGTAGAAAGAACAAAGCTGTATATCACTACTACAATGTATTTTCCTTTAATTACTCTGTAGCAAACAAATTTTTCCACAGTGTTTTCAACTCAGTTTTCAGTTTTTACATAAATTTTCATTTTTTAAATATTTGACATATTTTTGCCCAGATGTTAATTTTCAAAATGACTGCTGCAAATTTGTTGTATGTGGGAAAGGGTTAATATTTATACTTTAATTACCCTTTCCCACATACAACAAAATTGCACCAGACAACGCCGATAACATCTGGATAAAACTATGGACTTATTAGCAGAGTTGAACATTTCTTCTTTTGCCACACTGTTTTCGAAAGGCGTCTGCGGCAGATGCAGCAGAATGGGAAAGGGTAAATTAAAGCAGAAGAGTCTTTGCTCATCAAGATTTAAAAAATAAAATAATATTTGAAAAAATGTTTTTAAGTGCATCCCGTAACCCTTTCCCTCTAATACAACAATTCTGCAGCAGACGACTTTTAACATATTTTGTCAAAAAATAGAAGATCTCTATAATTGAATGGATAACCTACGACTGAAAGTGGAAAACATTGTGGCAAATGGAGAAATTGCTCATTTTGAGCAATTTCTTCTTTTGTCACTATGCTTTCAAAAAGCCGTCTGCTGCAGAGGCATCAGAAAGCGTCTATATCATGGAAATGTGTTTCTTATGCGTCTGTAGCAGACGTCTTTTCAAAACATTTTGACAAAAGAAGAAAATAAATCAGCTGACCTGTCTGTTCCTGCATGTTCTGGAAGGTTAACGGACATGTAGTACAGGAATCCTGACCACACTGCCAGTATCGCCGGTATCCACACAATGGAGGCCATCGTCTCACAAATCAATCAGCTGAAAGAAAAAGATCCAAAATAATTTCATATGTTAACCTTTTCAAACATACAATAAATCTGCAGCGGACGTCTTCTGAAACATCTAAGATTTATAAAGTATATGGAAAATCTATGTAAATGGACGTCACGAGCTTGTCAAAATGTGTCTCATAATGTGTGAGAAAGGGTTGTAACCAATGTTTGTTGGCGTTGTTTATCCGTGCACTCGACAATGTTGCCATTTTGCGAGAAAAAAAGGTTAAATAATTATTTATTTTTTATCCTACTGGCCATTGATGAGAAGTGCTCAGCTCAATATTGCAAATTTTTTTATATTCTTTGATTATTATATTTAAAGTATTCTGTAATTTAATTGGTGGATTGACAACCATTAGCTAACAAAACACGGCTGCTCCATGTGATACTGATGCTGCCTTTCTGCAGGACGGACATTCATTTTTTCCAGCTGGAAGTCGTATGTGGAACGAGATGCAAGAAGTCATCGCTAGAGCCCAGACATTGGAAGCGTTCATGAATGGACTAGCTGGCTGCCACTAGCTTAGTTAGTGCACAGTGGTTTTATCTGCCATTTTTACTTTTGTGTAGCGCATCTCACAACGACTCTGTACATATTTCATATGCATTGATGCTCCAGAGTAATCACTGCATATCACCAGGAAGAAGAAAAAACAAACTTTGTTTCATATATTTTGACTAGTGGCGCAATGCAATGTAACATCCAAATTTGAGACTATAAATACCATGTATAAGTGACATGAAAAACTAACAAACATAGGTTTTTATTTAATGGAATCATAGACACTTAACTACCTGAAATCGCCTGTGTCCCTTAATCGTTTCCCATTTAAAAACAATCTGCAGCAGACGACTTTGATAACATTTAGGCAAAGACACAGAAAACGTCTTTAAATGACGATATATATTTACAGAACAAAGTTGAAAACGTTGTGGCCAACGGAGAAATTGCTCATCATGAGCAATTTCTTTGTTTGCACAATTGTTCACAAATCGTCTGCTTCAGAGGCGTCAAAAAGCGTCTATATTTATAATTTAAAAAACAATCTACCTTTTATTTTAAATTAAAACAAAAAGAGTCCAAAATCTAGAATTATTTGACCCTTTGGAAATGAGACCAAGGCACAACCCATATTTATTTGATGTATACATGGCCGCCTGCAGTAACAAACACAAAATGAGTAGATCTACAACAAATTGAAATAACCACATGTATATTGAATTAAAATCTAATTTTAGACTTTAGACCCTCCTTGTTCCATTAAAAAATTAAATAATTAATTGATCCTGCTATTCAGAGATAGAAAAAAAATATGACGATTAAAAAAAAGTTCAAATACTTCATATGTGTCTACCACAACAAACGTCTAGTTAAATGAAATCACTAAAACAATGATAAAACAGTAACTAACCACTACTTGCATCGTCCCGCCATGAGTATGGTTCGAAATTTATCGGGTACGAGAATACAAAATGCCAATTCGTCCAAACAGTTTTCGTTACTTTAAATGTTATCAGTTCAGTTCTTCGATAATCGTGAAGAATATGGTCTAAGGGAGGTAACAGTTATGGTTTATTCGTCTAATATTTGTACGAGTTTTGTCCCTTATACCACCCCCACCTCCTCATATTTTGATGACGTCACACGTATAGAGTTATCTCCCTTAAGGTTTATTTACCTGTATATATATTTTCTATCCGATGTAATATTTGCATTTTAATGAACCTTGCGGAGTTTTCGTTGTTTTTCCTGGGCCTGATCACAGTTGGTTAGTATTTGTTTACCTTGAGATAATTATTTAAACAGTAAATAAGTTATATTAAACGTACAGGTGTGAGAAATACAGGTGTATACAGGTAAATTTCGAAAATTGTACAAAATGGCGGCCGCCATTTATCATTTATGAATCATTTCCTGATAACTGAAACTTTACATAAGTTAATATTTTAAGTGTGTATTTTCATACAATTTGTTCAATAAGCCGTTTATGAATGTCTATGATTAAAATGTCAATATCGAATCTTATCAAAAGATCATTTCAAAATCATGGTTATTTCACCGAACTAATGAAATGGAACACATCGTTAGTTTGTTCCAAGAGTAAATGATATGGTCATAGTAAGCATTGTTCTTGTTTTAAAGTCTTAAGAATTAGTAAAGTAATTTACATAATAGTTCACATGATTTTGGGTGCTTTACTTACTAAATAATATAAATGCAGCTTGATTATTATTTGTGGTCATGGTGGAGTGCCCTTGTCAAGGCAAATTTTCTAGCCCAGTACTGGTTTGTTTACCAAGGGATCACGAATAAGTGAACTGTCGCCGTGATATAACTAAAATAATGTTGAAAACGGCGTAAAACCTCAACAAATAAATAAGTAAATGATTATTATTTGAGTTTTTGAGGAGAACTGTTTCAACTTCAAAACTTGATTGTTACTCAAAAACTGTTGAAAGTGGTGCTAAGGACTTTAAAACAAACACTTTGTTATAAATATATACCTAGCTGTTGGCGAGTCTTAAAAATCTATTCATTAAATATATGCATTTCTTTCTTAGATACACTGTGACTTAAAAAATTATTGATTAATTATTATAATCATATTTAAATTCCTGGTCTTAAAATGTTTTTTAACAGGATCGGCCCTGGAGTGTTATGTGTGCGATGAACAACCGGACAACAGAGACAAATGTGTGAAGACCACCATACAATGCAGACAACATCAGGACACATGTCGGTCATTTATACACTGGAGACGTGAGTAAAAACCTCAGAGGTCCAGAAAAGGAGGGGGTTTACAGCTCTTTTCCCGCCAATATCTCTCTTATTAATAAACCAAACCATATGTTGTGGGTACTCAAAAGAATCGTCTCACTGAGACGATTCTTTTGCGTACTCACAACATAGGGTCAGAAGAAAAAATAAGGATTTTAGAACAAGTGAAACGCTCCTTATCTAGCTAGAGCTCTGAAACCTCATATTCTTGTGAACTAAATGAGGAGCAGTGAACTGGTCCTTTTCCAACAATATCTTGTATTATTACTCAATCAAACCGTATGTTGTTGCCCTCGCTAGAATGAATCATCTTCAGGGCCCGCGCTGTCGTTCGCCACTTTCACCAAATGCGAAGATTATTTTAAAGTGGCGAAGTTATTTCATGAGTGGCGAATGTAAGTGGCGAAAGGTTTTTATCATCAACATTTACCTGTTTTGGATATCAGTTTACGACATACAGTGACTGTTTCCGTTAATCTAAGATAATGCACTGCCATTTGATTCAATGTCGGGAACCAGTGACCACTTTACGACATTTTTACGACACCCGTTTTTATCATTTTGACAGCTTGTGTATTTCACACAAGTTTGTGTTATTGTTGTGAAGTGTTAATTCAGCCTTTTAATCTGACTGACCAACAATTCTGAGCGATATTGATACATTAACGTCCGTACATATGATAATTGGCAATAATTGGCATTTATAGATGCATTAAATATATCAACACGCTTTTTGAAGCAGGTTTCGATGATCGACGTAGGCCTTTCATGATTTAATGACAATGTAAGTTTGTCATTTTTGATTGGGAAAAATCTATTTAATTATGGGCGAGTACAAACAATTATTGGACACATTGATGAAATTGCATTGCATATAAATATTTCTTCTCCTCTCCGTTTATCCCTGAAATTAAAGAAAAGTGGCTAACAAATGGGTAAAATATTTGTCAAAAGTGGCGAAAATGAATGGCTCCTAAAAATTAAAAGTGGCGAACTTTATTTCAATGTGGCGAAAGTGGTGGCGAAGGAAAAATTCAACCCAGAGCAGGCCCTGATCTTACTCAAACGATTCTTTGAAGTACCCACAATAAAGGGTTTGTGGGTCAAATAAGGATTTTGAAGCTCTGCTGTAACAACCTTCCATATATATAAGTGCATTCATAACATATGTAATGGGCTAAGTCTATGTGGAAAAGCAGCCAGTTTCTTGGGAAGATTGTTGTGTGGAGTACTGGTGTGAGAAAACCAGGAAATGCATGAGTAGGTGAACTGGCTGCCGTGATATAACTGAGAAATTGTTAAAAACGGCGTTAAACCCAAATCAACCAATCATAATATATGTATACATTGTTTACATGAAAGATAATATTTGGTCAGGTCCACACAGGGACGTAAATATTCTTAACCCTTTCCCACATATAGATGCTTTCTGATGCCTTTGCAGGAGACGACTTTTGAAAACAATGTGACAAAAGATGAAATTGCTCCAAACGTGCGAATTTCTCCTTTTGCCACAATGTTTTAAAAATAATTCCAATAATTATACCTTTTCCAAGTTTTTGCCTAGATTTTTACAAAGTCGTCTGCTGCAGATTTGTTGTATGTGGTTAATTAAGATCATGGGTTGGTTGGCGATTTTCTACTGGATTGTAGCCCTCACGTTTTGGTTTTTAAGCCTAAAAATCCCTCATATAGATGCTTTCTGATGCCTCTGCAGCAGATGGGCTTTTTGAAAACATAGTGACAAAAGAAGAAATTGCCCAAAACGAGATATTTCTCCTTTTTTGCAACAGTGTTTTCCACTTTTATCCCTTTAAGTATAGAAATTTCTTGACAAAATATGTTCAAAGTCGTCTGCTGCAGAATAGTCGTATGAGGGAAAGGGAAAACCTGCTGCTGACACTGCCTGTAGCAAACAATTTTGAAAACAATTGTGAGAAAACCAGGAAATGCATGAGTAGGTGAACTGGCCGCCGTGATATAACTGAGAAATTGTTAAAAACGGCGTTAAACCCCAATCAATCGATCAATCCTTTTGGTATAATTTTTTCAACTTTATTCAATAATCATACTTTTAATAATAGAACATTTCTGTAATTTAACCTAGATCTTTTCAATGTCGTCTGCTGATGATATATGTATCGTATGTGGGTAATGGTTAAAGATGTGAAACACAAGCTTTGGAAACAGTGAGGGAAAATGAAAAAGTTAATTAACTTTCCCACATACTTCAAATATGCAGCAGACAAATTTGATAATATATTTGCGCAAATGTGGAAATCACTATACATGTAATTGAAAATTGAATACTGAATTGAGTTGAAAACATTGTGTCAAAAGGATGAATTGCTCATTTGATGATGAGCAATTTCTCCTTTTGCCATCCTGTTTTCAAGTCATCTACTACAGAGGTGTTATATATCCTCTGTTTGTTGGAAAGGTTTAAACAAAAATTGTTATAGTTTTAGTTTCAAACTTTTTGTAGAGCCCAAATACTGGACACCTAGAAGTGAGCGTATCTATTCAATTGACAAATCCTGCGATGTGCGAGAAAATTGCGAACAGGAACAGAAATTATTGGGCTTATCATGTATGAGGGATTGGTATCGAGATTGGAGATGTACGGAATGTTGTCAGGGTGACAGATGTAATTATTATGTAACGGTAAGTAAAATCACCATTTCTAGTCAACTACCATAAAATTTAGTATCCAGCTTTTTCTCCTGCCAGGAAGAAGTAGTGAAAGCAAACGAAGGTTTAAAGTTTTGGCGGATTTCATATTTTGTATAACCTTCAATCTTTTCTCACACATTTAATTCAAAGGCAATTCAACATTTAAAACAGGATCAGTGTCATTTTTGTCTCGTCGCTATAAAATAGTAAAAGGGAGACTCTTACTTTTCTGGCCTGAATCCGCCGTATCCAAGTGGTAAGCCTTTACGCCAATTTCAACATTTCAGTTATATCACGGCGACAGTTCACTTATTCATGATCCCTGGGTTAACAAACCAGTACTAGGCTAGAAAATGTGCCTTGCCCAAGGGAACTACACCATGACTGTAGTGCCGTGACTGGGGATTGAACCCAGGACACCCGGTTTCAAATATACGAAGCTAACCTCTGAAATACTGTTGAAAAAAGTGTTAAACTCTAACCCGCGAGAAAACCAACATTGTGGCCTCTGCGTAATGTATCGACCCAATCCGCGCAGACTGATCCGGGCCGACACATTCTGTCTCAGGGGGATAGAGGTATAGAGTAATGATTCCTGAAACAGAAAATCCACAGGAGGCGAAAAGTGTCCATCCGAGTAAGGCTGTGCGGCATGCTTAGGCTGATCCAGATAGGTACTTTACAGAGATTGTGCCTCAGGTGCAGATGGTCAAGGGTTCAATGTAATGGTTTTCCCTCCTAGGCATTCTGGCATTCTAGCATTATGACTGACTTGCTGGTAACAGGATAAATTAGCCAGTAGTGCTGGTAGCTTACCAATGAAACACCGTGATATAACTGGAAAATTGTTGATTCTGGCATAAAGCACCATACAAACAAAGATTAATGTTTTGGACATTTCTTCATTTAAGAAATTACTATTCAATGTGCTCGAGTTGGTTGGGTAATAAGAGAAATATTGTGGGGGAATGACCAGTTCACTCCCACTTATCTGGTTTTCTAGTAACATACCTGAACAGTTGTTACAGGATAATAAAAGCGAACATTAACACGTAAGAACCAGTGGTTAGCAGAATTGGGCGACCCAGGGTTCGATCCCCAGATGCGCCGCTGCAGTCATGGTGAAGTGCCCATGGTCAAGGCAATTTTCTGAGCCTAGTTCTGGTTTCTTAACCTAGGAATCATGATTAAGTGAACTTTCGCCATGATATAACTGAAATATGTTGAAAGTGGCTTAAAACCCAAATGAAATATAATTTTTTCGAACATGTAGATGCTTTAAGGCACCTGCAGCATACATTGTGACAAAAGGAGAATTTTTTTTTATCATAATAAGCAATTTCCCATTTTGCCTCAATGCTTTCAACTTTATCGAATAAGTGTTCATTCCTTTAAAGAGCATTTCCATATTTTGCCTAGATGTTTTTAAAGTTGTCTGCTGCAGATTTGTTGTATGTAGGCTAAGGTCCAGATAAGAAGGGGATTAACAGCTCTTTTCCCCACAATATCTTTCTTATTATCCAACCAAACCCTATGATGTAGGTACTCAAAAGAATCGTCTCATTGAGACGATTCTTTTGAGTACCCACAACATAGGGTTAGCAGATAAAATAAGGATTTTAGAACAAGCAAAACGTTCCTTATCTAGAGCTCTGTGTATAAAAAGGCCTACATGTTCCTACATAATCCTTTCCCTCATACGACAATTCTGCAGCAGACGACTTTGAACATATTTTGTCAAAAAATGGAATATCTTTATAATTGAATGAATAACCTATGACTAAAAGTGGAAAACATTGTGACAAAAGAAGAAATTGCTCGTTTTATGCAAATTTCTTCTTTTGTCACTATGTTTTCAAAAAGCCGTCTGCTGTAGAGGCGTCAGAAAGCGTCTATATGAGGGAAAGGGTTAAGTAATCGACTGTACCTAATTTTATTCTCATTACAGCTTGGAGCAGGTACAGCCAAACTTAGCATCACACTCCTGGTATCGGCACTGGCGTTAATCCAACTTTTGATACGACAGCGATGATGATCTTCACAATATAAATCAAAGTTACTTGAAATATTATTAACTTGTTACCTCTAACAGACATTATTTGGCTCTTTTAGCAGCAGACAACCTATGAAAACATTGTTGGAAAAAAGAAAAATTGCTCGAAAAAAGCTAATTTACCTTTTTGGAACATTTGTTTCAACTCTGTGTACACAATATCTTCTTTCAAAATTCAGGATATTGCACATAATTCATCGGGTGTTTCTAAAGCAGATGACTCAAAAAATACTTTATCAAGTAATCAGTTTACAACAGAAAATAAATCACTTTAAAGATATCTATGCAATAATGAATTCCACTGTATTTAGCCATTTTCCATTATACAACAAACCTGCAGCAGAGGAAAAATCTCCACAAATAAAAGTACATGTATAACTGATGGATAGAGTTAAAAAACATTGTGACTAAAGGAGAAACGGCTATTAATAAGCGAGTTCTCCTTTTGTCACAAGGTTTTCAAGGTTCATCTGCTGCAGAGGTGTTTGAAAAGATAAAACAAAATGATAATGAAAATGTGAAAAATGAGGATTTCAAATAATTATTAGAAATAATCATTTGCTCATAATGAATACTTGTAATTCCCCATTTCAACAATTCTGTCAAACTGAATTAAAGAAAAAAAAAGGTATATCAGATTTTCTATTCTTTAGATATTTTTCAGTATTGAAGAATCTTAAAATAGTAAATCAGGTAACAAGTTAAAGTCTCTAGTTGACTTTCGAAAAAGAGAAGAAAAAAATATGTTTTTTTTCCCATTTAAAAACAGTCTGTAAATGGCATATATTTCATTTTATTTGTAATTTTAATCAAATTGACTTTTGTTCATTGTTTTACCACCAATTTTAAGAGTAGCTGGAAAAGAAATATTACCCCAGTTTAAAAGAGTTATCACTATGCTTCAAGTTCAATATGTCTGAATATGGAAAAGCGAAAACAGTAATCGGCAAATTAACTACTCTTGGTATTGGTAGAAGTGGTCCCAAGTCAGACATGCGAAACAAATTTCAACTATTTGAGAGAAATATGTTGTATATATAAATCTGTATATAATCATTATTACCATTATGACCTTTGTACATAATTCATAAGACATGTTCTCCTCCATGTAAATTCCACATGGTACAAATTACTTAATAGAAAATATAGAACCCGGGTGAAGACCAAGATCACAATACTTTCTTTCTACGACAGATTAGAACCAATGTAGTATTTTTATGTTATTATAAAAAGGCAACTTTACTAACCCTTTCCGACATACAGTCAGCCTTTGAAAATATTGTGGCAAAAGGAGAAATTGCTCAGAAAAAGCAATTTTGCCTTTTGTCACAATGTTTACAACTCGATTAAACTATCCTAATGTCATTTGTAGAGATTTTTCATAGTACTTCCTATGTATTTTAAAATCGTCTGATGCAGATTTTTGTTTTGTGGGAAAAGGTAAATCTTTATCCCTTTCCCACATGCAGCAAATCTACGGCGGACGACCCTGGAAAAATGATGTTTAAATATGGATAACCTGTATAAATGAAAGTAAAATGATTTATGAGTTGAAAATATTGTGGCCAAAGGCTGCAAATGCATAAAAAAAGGGTTAATCCTTTCCGACATTTTGACATTATCCTACTAATGAGAATTTTCTGAATTGGCCACAAACTTTATTCAATAAAGAGATCCTCATAAATGGGTATTTCTGATAATTTTGCCTAGATGCTTTCAAATTTGTCTGCTGCAGATTTGTTGAATGTGGGAGCAGGAGCGTCATACTAAAAGTCAATTTAACAGGTTCATTCATTCCAATGATTTTGGATCGGTAATATGTAAGTGTTACTAAAAGCAAAAAACACATTCCCTAGAACTGTGTGTCAATTTTCATCTCAATTACATTCCTATTTTTCATATTTTATGCAAGATATTTATGCATATTTTTGTATTGAATCATCTTTTTGTAATATAAAACAAATAAAACATTTATTATCTTATTCAAATGACTTGAGTTTTTCCTGTTTTGCAAGTTAGCATACCAATGCAGGTTTGAAGTTTGCAGACCTGTGCCGGTTGGAAGTTGGCAGACCTGTGAAGGTTGGCAGATCAGTATAGGTTGGAAGTTGGTAGACATGTGTAGGTTTTAGGTTTTATATTTGCTTACATGACTGTGCAGGTTAGTAGTTGAAAAACCTGAGTAAGTTGAAGGTTAGAAGACCAGTGTAGGTTTTAAGTTTCGGACCTGTGTAGGTTGGAAGTTGCTAGACCTGTATGGATTGGAAAACCTGTCAGTGTGCAGGTTGAAAGTAGGCAAACCTACGCAGGTTGGATGTTGGCAGACCTGTGCAGGTTGAAAGTTGTCAGACCTGTGAAAGTTGAAAGTTGGCAGACGTACTCGGGTTGGAAATTGGCAAACCTGTGCCATTTTAGAAGTTGGCAGGCTTGTTTAGGTTGGAAATTTGCAGACCTGTGTATGCTGGAAGTTGGCAGGCCTGTTTAGGTTTGAAATTTGCAGACATGTGCAGGTTTAAAGTTTGAAGGCCTGCTTAGATTGGAAGTTTGCAGACATGTGCTGGTTTGAAGTTGGCAGGCCTGTTTAGGTTTGAAGTTTGTAGACATGAAAATTAGAAGACCTGTTCAGGTTGTAAGTTGGCAAACCTGTATAGGTTTGAAGTTTGCAGATCTGTACAAGTTTAAAAATGGCAGACCTGCGCAGGTTTAATAATGACAGACCTGATCAGGTTTTAAGTTGGCAGATCTGTGTAGGTTTGAAGTTTGCAGACCTGTGTAGGTTTAAAGTTGACAGACCTATGTAGGTTTGAAGTTTGCAGATATGTGCAGGTTTGAAGTTGACAGACCTATGTAGGTTTGAAGTTTGCAGATATGTGCAGGTTTGAAGTTTGCAGGCATGTGCAGGTTTGAAGTTTGCAGGCCTGTTTAGGATTGAAGTTTGCAGATATGTGCAGGTTTGAAGTTTGCAGACATGGGAAGGTTTGACGTTTGCAGGCCTGTTTAGGTTTGCAGACATGTATAGGTTTGGTTGCAGGCCTGTTTAGGTTGGAAGTTTGCAGACCTGTTCAGGTTGACGGTTGGCAGACATGTGTAGGTTTGAAGTTTAAAGTTGGCAGACATGTGAAGGTTTAAAGTTGGCAGACCTACACAAGTTGGAAGTTGGCAGATCTATTTAGGTTGTAAGTTGACAAACCTGCATGTTTCTAGTTGTAAGTTGTCAGACCTGTGCAGATTGGACGTGGGCAGAACTATTTAGGTTGAAAGTTGACAGACCTGTGTAGGTTCGAAGTTTGCAGACCTGTGTTGGTAGTAACTTTGCACATCTGTGTACGTCGGAGGTTGGTAGATATGTGCAGATTTGAAGGTTGGAAGTTTGCAGACCTCGTACATGATTTATGTTGGCAGACCTATTCAGGTTGAAAGTTGGCAGACCTGTGCAGGGTTGAAGCTTTGTAATTGGGGTGTGAAAGTTTAAAAGTTGTCACTTTAGAAAGGAATACATATAATACAGAAAGATACATGTACCCCCCGTGTATAAGCTGTTATTGAAGACCAAGGAAGCGACTCGATCTGCTTCAGCATTGCCAGATTGATAAAGACAAGTTGAATTAAAAACTTACATTTTTGTTTTTGCAACTACATGTACATCCACAATGTTGATCTTTGAAAGTTACCTACTGATTTACCATCAAGAAAGAAGAACATATATTCGTTTGTTTGGTATTTAATGCTGCTTTCAACAATGATAAGCTATATCATGGCGTTTCCTGGGTAAGTTGTCCATTTACCGTGACACCAACCAGTCAATCATAATGTTAAACCCACAATCCTGAGCGCTAAGGAGTAAAAGTTATTACTGAGCGCTAAGGAGTAAAAGTTATTACTATCATTTTAGCTCGTCTGTGTCAGACAGATGAGCTAATGGCATAGCTTCCTCGGCGTCCGTCGTCGTCGTATATTTGGTAAAATGTATAGTTCAATTCCATTTCTCCTCTCTAACCATTCAGTGTAGAGCTTTGAAGCTTGACATAGTTGTCTGACATCATAGTAGCAACCGCAGGGACAAGTGCCATAACTCTTTGAATGCATTTTGTCAAAATTATGCCCCTTTTTAAGTCAGAATTTCAGTTTAGTTTGTTGTTAAAATCCACTTTGTCTGAGTAACTATTCAAGGTAGAGATTTGAAACTTCACTTGTTGTCTTATATTATAGTAGCATTAACAGGTGCAAGTTCCATAACCTTTGACTACATTTTGTCAAACTTACGCCACTTTTTAAGTCATTTTGAATTTTGGTTTTAAGTTACTTACATGCAAACTAACAAATCTATCTCTTTGAAACATGAAAATTTTATTCATTAATAGTAATTGTTTTATGTTCTCATCTTGTACATTTTCGCTTGGATACTAAGCAGACAATCATCAGGCAACCTCGGGCGGTACTCTTGTTAAGTCTTTGGTACGATCTGGCCAGGGATTGAACCCGCATTCAATGAGGACGCTCTACCAATACACCATCCAGCCGTTCAATATCTTGTTATGGGACTCGTTAAATCCAAGGTCAAGATCTCTGTTGGTTAATCATTTAGATTTATAAATGTTATGACAAGTAGTGTTACACTGTTCAGAAGTCTGTTCTATCTTGGCAATTTTAGCTCCAATCTTAATGAAACTTGACATTATTGATAAACCACCATGTAGAGGGACTTAGAATAGTGCCACGGTCAAAGTCAACACATGGGTCATATAATTTAAACTTGCATCCAAATTATGCATTAGTAGATTAAGAATGCTCAAATAAAATTTCATGAAGATTGGGAAAAATGGGCCTTTAATTTACATAGAAATTGTTGTTAAACCATATGACGCATATTTGATCTTGAATTTTAAAGGGGTATACCTTCTCATAAATTGTCATGAAGTGCCATGAAGATCGGATACAAAGGACTCGATCTATATACAGTATAAATTAAAAGTTTCAATCCATTGACCTACTTTCCCCCAAACGACCTAGTTCCAATATGTTAATCAAGATGTTCTAGATGACGGTTGGAGGTGTGGAAAAGCGCTAATGATGAGCACATGTGCATGCTCACAACAAGCAAAAAAAATCCCCTGTTGCCACACTGTGTCAAGTCGGTAATAACTAAACTTATAATTATTAATAGATATTTTTCATACTTTTGTTTACATGTTTTCAAAGTCATCTGCTGAAATTTAGTATGTGGTTTAGAACACAAAAAGTGTACTAAATACATTTAGTATGTGGTTTTAGGACTAAAACAAGAGGACAATGATGGTTATTTGCAATGTGTTTTATATATGTAGAAAAGAGCCCCGCCCAATGCTAGCAATGTTCTTCAACGGTACGAAAACATTTGAACAATCTTTGTAGAGGGTTACCCTTACAAATACCAAATTAATTTCAAATTGGACCAGTACCTTTGGACAAGAATATTTTTTAAAGTTATTACTCTAAATATACCTTAAAGGTAAACAAGTCCGGCCTTTGGCCCCCCGGATCGGAATAATTTTACCAAACACTACTTTGTAGTGTCAACCATTCAAGGAACATGATTTGTGCCTAATTACATTCAAATCGGGTCAGTATATGTTTGAAACAAACAAGTTACTTGACCAATTTTGAAAGAGAACCATTCATTGAACATACCTGTGAAGTTTCATGAAAATTGGCCCAGTGCTTTCAGAGAAATTATTTAAAAGACATTGTTAGTCAGATTGGTGAGTGGTCACAATAGCTCAACCCGCAATTCGTGCTCAGTGAGCTAAACAAAACTATGAAAAACTAATTTATAAGGATTCGGAGGAAAAGACAAATTTAAATCTATACAATTCATTGAGACATATCAGGGACGTAGATCGTATCTTAAATACGCCCCTGGACATATCAAGGACTTTAGTTGAAGATCTATTTCAGTTGCAAACGGGAAAAGTAGAACAAAACATGATTAAGTCCCATGCAATTTGTTCAACACAAAATTTAAGTGAATTCTGAATGTCAGTATGTTTTCATGCAATAATACACAATACAATGATGATTTAGATTGCTATGAGTTATTCTCATGAAAGTTCTTGTAACAACTGAAAGTTATCGGGTTCATGTTCACCGAAGCACCCTTTGATATGCTATATTCAGTTTTGCATTTATCAACACTTTTCCTACATTTTAACCATTCGGAATATCTCGGTGATGAATGCTTCACCAATGGATGATGAAGGATTACGGAATTACCCGAGAAGTTCCGATTGCATTTTAACATTTTTAAGGTGGTTTGATTAAAATATAAGAGAAACAAGGTTGCTTTATTTGTTCTATATGTTCATTTATAAAATCAAATATGACATGAACCAGTCAGTGTACAAATTAGCATTTATGTAGAGTGTCGGTTTAGATCAACATGTCCATTTACCTATTATTATCAATATCTACACAAGTTGATAAATACTTCTTACAAGCTTATGTAAGCATTATGCACATACTATACCGCCTCGGTGGTGTAGTGGTAGAGCGTCCTCATCGATGTGACCAGGCCCGTAGGAAGCAAATTGCAATTGGGGGGGGGGGGGGGGGGGGGGGGGGCACCTGTCCCGGTTTATTCGCTGAACACGACTTTTGAAAACATTGCACGAGCATTGTAAAGCAGACGACCTTTGAAAAGTCATATGTGAAGTAATGAGTTAAATAACGGACACGGGACTCAAACTAGGGACTTTTGAACTATACCCTTGTAATCATCTTACAGGTATCTTTAAAAAGGACAGATGTCCCTACTGATTTGTCCTGATCTGTTCTCATACAAAATACTCAAACCGATTGCGCCGGCTAATTTATTCCATTTTGTGTATTCGATTCATAAGATCATAAGAACAAGAACGACATTTTGCAGATCTTCAACTTTATGAATCGAACACATTCTAATCATAGAAGCTTGTTTTCTCTTTATACCAAGAGCGTCCACGTGATAAAATTATTATGATGAAAAACGTGGTTTTTCGGTGCAATACGAGCAATTGACAAAGCAACTTAGGTAGTTATTACAGATTAACCGTGCAAGAAAATCGGTTTGTTTTAAGTGTAAACTACCATTTATTAAACTGACAATAGATAAATAGTTTTAGACCAGTATCAAAATTTGACATTCATCCTCCACACACAATCTAAGTTGTAAAGATGACCACATCAATTGAACAGAGAATAATTAAACAAGTAGAGGTAAGCTTTGAGCAATTTCAAGTAGTAAGACATAATTTAATAAAATCTTGAAGCTAAATCTTGCTTCAATTTATTGAGGAATCATTTTGCTTTTTGAAGTCATTTTTAGTTTTCAAATTTATTTTGTGGGCTCTAAATGTTCTGTAAATTGTAATGTATGATGTCCTTACTGCAGAGCCCCCCAAAATCATCTTATTTTCAAGTTATAGGTTACTTAGGTATCTTTAAAAAAGACAGATATCCTTACTGCAGAGCCCAAAAACCTCTTACAGGTAATGTAGAGAATAAAACCACTAGTTTTCTCTGCTTTCTGTTTCACAAGAAAAACTCATGTACACCCCGGAAATATCAAATAATAAATATCTATCAAAATGAAACGAACCCATTCAGCATCCTGATTGAGTTTTCACTTTCGGTTATATGTATAAGTCTTTCTGTACTTTAGAGACGGGAGCCAAACGATGTAGCAGATTTATCATTTAGTACCGGCTTGCTTAGTCCTGATCACCTGTTCACTCAATATTTTTGTTTGATGTAAGATTTCACAACACTTTACTGCATTTTGTTAAATAAGACTTAAGATAAATAAACATGATACATATGATATTGTTTAGGTCTGTGAACTATTCCCAACATACAACAAATGATATCTTCAGCAGATAAATTTAAAAGCATCTGGTTAGAACTATAATAACATCTATTTATGGAAGTATATTATTTTGTAAGAGTGTAAAACTTTGTGGCCAATGGAGTAATTGCTCATTATGACTTTGAAAACATCTAGGCCAATAAAAAAAAAACTAATAGGGGAATCGAGACGAGTGACCCCGTGTGAATGGGAATGAGGACAAAATGACTTGGATCCAAAGAAAATCTTGGGAATACAACTTGGATTCTTGGATTAAGATGATGGAGCATGAATATTATATTATAACATACATTTTAGCTTTGACTTTTCTTTTTCAGTATTATTTTGGAGACACAAATTTCCCAAGAGACAGATTTTTACAAGAACAAATCAAACTGGATGATGGATGTATCCTTCACTTTTCATTGAATGATTGATAAATTTGTGTCACTTCAATGACTAAAATTATAAAGTTTTTGCATACTTTATAGTGGTGTTTTTTTCCCAATTTAATTGAACTTACCTATAATAATGCTTTCCCACAAGGGATCAAATGTAGCAGTAGCAAGTAGCAAATTTGCTACTTAAAAAAAACTTGCTACCTGTCCTAAAAGTCAGTAGCAAAAACTTTCAACCTGGAAAAAATGGCCCAGTTAATTAAGTTAAATTAAGTACTCTTTCAGTGCTTGCACTAACTTTTTGAAACAGGAAGTCCTGACTTCCTGGGTCTGAATTTTGGAAGTCCTGCTCATAATCTTGGAAGTCCCAGTTGGCACGCTGGCTTTTTTCGCATCTTGCACATTCTATTGTGTTTCCCTTTGTTTTATTTTTAAATACATTATTGGAAAAGAAGCTAATTAATACAGAAAGTGGATATTGCTCCTTTGTCAACAATGTTATTGTTGGTTCTATCATAACACTTTTAAACCAGTAGGTTTTTATGTGATATAGAATGCTTTTTTCCAGTCATGGGTCAAAAGCTATCCAGCATAAAATTCATAATTTTGGCATGGCCATGATTCATTACATTCACATTAAACATGAATTATGTTCTTAAATCACATTCAGTATGGCAAAAGGAATGATTTCTGTTAATGAGTTATTGATTTTATTTTAAACACCAGTAAATAAAGTGTTCTGCAGTGAGACATATTACAAACACACATTAAGGGCACTAAACTTTCATAATAGTCAACTTTAAAACAAATAAGAATGAGTGTGAGTAATACTTTCTTGAATGACATTTCCGATTTCCAAAATGCAGAAAATGCACGAAAACCCATTACAAATGTATTTTCACCGCCCGACTTCAGTTTCTTTTATATTTTAAATAAATAATGAACTAAAATGGGCTTATATGCAATCTATTTCATAGGCAAGTCCTTTTTGACAGCTGGCTGTGATTTTGATAGATCTTCATGTCAACTTTGTCTTTAAAAAATCGGCAATTAAAAAGTGTTTCCTATGGATTCAGGCAAACAAAATAATAATCTTTAAACAGTTAAATTAATATAGGGACATTCTTTTATCATATCCTAGTATGTTTTTACATGGGTTATTGAAATTAATTACCCCTACGCTGTGTATAATGAAAAATAGAATTGATTGGTGTGAAGTCGTTATCAAGTGTCAAATCTGGGGGTGGGTGGGGTACGCATTCTCGATCGTGATTGGCTTAAATCTACCAATTGATAACTCCCACTGTCCATAATTGACACTTCATAAAACACAATACACAGTGTCTTTAGATTTTCGGGCGTAAAAACGGCCAATACGTCCATTAACGCGAGCGCTGCTCTTTTATCAATTTGTTCAAACAAACAAATTGGCAAGGTGATTGGTTTACACATAACATTACACCAGACAATAAGAACTCTCCCAAACATTTAACCCTTTCCCTCATATAGATGCTTTCTGACGCCTCTGCAGCAGACGGCTTTTTGAAAACATAGTGACAAAAGAAGAAATTGCACTAAACGTGCAATTTCTACTTTTGCCACAATGTTTTCCACTTTAAGTCCTATGTTATTCATTCAATTATTGAGATTTTCCAGTTTTGGACAAAATATGTTTGAAGTCGTCTGCTGCAGAATTGTCGTATGAGGGAATGGGTTAAGTGGATGCACATTAACTATTGATTTTAAACAAGTAATCTCAAGTAATAAGATAAATTAAATTAAAGGTAAAAGCTTGCTTATGTTATTATTTATCATGCCAATGCTACATGAAAGATGAATTTGCTACCTTCTTTCAGTAGTTGTCTACAGCAGATGCTTCAGGAAGCATCTACATGAGAGAAAGGGTTAAACAGTAAATGGGTGGATTGGATGACTATATGGGAATATGAAACTATTCAAATAAGGTTCTATTAGTCGGTTGAAATCATATTTTGGTCTGAAAAGTCAGGGATTTTTATTTTTCTCCTGTTTTCGTGGCAACCCTGTACTAATATTGATCCACTCACTGTACACTGTACAAGGCCTTTTTTCCAGAAATTGGGAAGATGCCTTAGCCTTTCATTTTGGGAAATTTTAGCGCGATTTTCGCCCAAATTAGGAAAAATTAGACCTATAACATATGGCTATATAAATAGTCAGATTGTTGGAAAAAAACTACGTATTTTCAATTGGGAAGCCATTGGAATATCGGCCCCAGTTATATAGGGCAAAGACACTAGGGGTGATTATTGAGCCCAAAAATCACTATTGCGATAGTATTGATATTCAGAAAGTACTATTGCACACTTAATATTGCGCTGCATTGCAATACTATTAGTTTTATTGTAATGTTCAAGAATATGTATACTTTAGTCTAATTACAATGAAATAAAAGTATCTAAAAGAGAACTGTATTGTTTGTTTTTAAGAAAAGTCACATAGCTGTTCACAGAGCATACTGTCATGAAGATGAACTGTCCGTTTAAGTGCCAGTGTACGAGCAGACGGCAATTTTCTGTTTTTCTTTCATAACTTCAAACTTTTTCCACTTTTATGCCTTCTGCCATTTGGGGTAGAAAAGCACGCTTTCTTTTAATTATGTATGGTTTTTTTCGCATTTATAGTGACATTTGATTCATTTTTAGGAGACGTTCGTTGCGTCTCCGTTGATTTAGATGTGAAAACAAATTTGAAAAGGTTAGACATTTTGCGATCCTCTGGAAGATAAACAGTCGTAAACAAATTTACAGGATGTTGTAAAAAGAAAATTGAAACTTTTAATATTCACACTACAGTGACTGTTTATGAATATGATGGGATGCATAAATTTACAACTAATGTGTGTAAGTTTTATGTCTTTTAAACACCGCTTATGATTTCATAAAGGGAACTCATCAACTCATAATTATTGTACAGCAATCGGTGTTATAAATAGCTCCATTGGGAATAACCCGTAAGAGTGTGTGCGCATATTCTATGTAAATATATCCGGTTTACAGAATTGATTTGTTTACTGCTCTCTATCGCGAATTCTACAGCTTAAACTCGACATGTTTTGATTTAATATTGACACAGATAACATGTGGTATTTGTCTCCAAATAGATTTCTGAATGCCACTTGCTCGATCGGACAACTGTCAACAACTTGTCGATCCCTGCCTTTGTGCATGTACATGAACTATCGAAACTATCGATAGTTCAAAACACTATTGCCGATAGTTATCGATATTCAGTTTTACAATCGATGCAGTACTATCGTCCTTGTCACCATTGCAATATATCGATAGTTCGATCTATCGTTACAGCGCTAAAAGCCACATTTTTAAAAAGTTGAATTCCTTAACAAGAATCTATAGGGGTTGCTTTGGAGACTATGATAAAATTTAACAGACTGAAAGAAATATCAGAAGACAAAACCGCCATATCAGACGCTATTAAGAAGTCCACATCAGGTCTAGTTGAGGTATGTTGATTGTCAGAGGTCCAGAGGTGGAGGAGTACACAGCTCTTTTCACCACAATATCTCTTTTTATCATCCAACAAAACCCTATCAATATGATGTGGGTACTCAAAAGAATCTCACACACACATCATAGGGTTAGAGGGTAAAATAAGGATTTTAGAATTAAAAAAACCTTTGTTTATCCAGAGCTCTGGTTGATTGTATTTGACCGATGCTACAGGAAAAACCAACACAACATAGTAATTAACCCTTTCCCTGATACGACAATACTGCAGCAGACGACTTTGAACATATTTTGTCAAAAAATAGAATATCTCTTTAATTGAATGGATAACCTATGACTAAAAGTGGAAAACATTGTAACAAAAGGAGAAATTGCATGTTTTGTGCAATTTCATCTTTTGTCACTATGTTTTCAAATAGCCGTCTGCTGCAGAGGCGTCAGAAAGCGTCTATATGAGGGAAAGGGTTAAACTCTTGTCAAATTTAGAGAATGAATATTGGTGATTACTCGTAAAAGGGTTATATGGTGTTAAAGGGGTTGTGAGTTTTGAGCCCCAGCTGATGTCATCGTCCTTTCAGAACTTGACCATCGTCAATGAATGCAACATGAATCTTTCGTCTTCTATTAGTACTGATGTGAGAAAGCCAGAAAACATGGATAAGTCAAATCGCTGCCTTGATAATATGACTGAAAAATTGTTGGAAAAGTCTTAAACCTTTTCCCACAAAAAGATGCTTTCTGATGCCTCTGCAGCAGACGACTTTTGAAAACATCGTGCCAAAGGAAAAATTGCTCATAATGAGCAATTTTATCTTTTGCCACAATGTTTTCAATTCTATTCGATGGTCAAACCTTCATATAGAGGCTTATATGCTTCTTGAAGAGGCAAAGGGTTAATAATTATTTTGTATTTTCAGGTTCACAGTGATAACTTGAAGATCCGCAGAAGTCCTGATAAACCTGTCCCAGATAACACAGACCAAAGACGTGTAGAAATGTCGGCAAAAACAATTTACGCGGTATGTACCAATTTGGCGAAGATACAAACCAGTTGTTCGTTAAAATTCACATAGATCTGGTGATAATAACTCATGCAAGTAGTGAGTTTTTGCACAGACCTGACTAAGATGTCCCTGTTGGCATATTGAACTAGAACTTTGTTTGCGCAACATTGAGTAACAGTATATATATATATTTCATTTTAAAAATAAGTTAAATTGCCTCAAGCATTTCAATTAAAAAATGAAGCATTTTGTTATATTTTATATTTGTAGAAAGAGTTTCCAGCAAACACCAGTCTAGATGCACTCCAAGAGTTCTTTGAGGTTTATGGAGAAGTTGAGAACATTTTCATGAGGAAAAATGAAAAGAGGGAATTCAAGGTAATGTTTATGTTGTTAATAGTCGTTTCCAATCCAATATACAATGAATATTCAGCAGATATCTTGAAAAACATTCAGGCAAAAAAAAGGAAAATCTCTATAAATGAAAGCAAAGTAATTTATTTTATTTAAAGCATTGTGGTTATAGCAGATGTTGCTCATAATTAGCAATTTCTTTTTCTTTCAAAGTGTTATCAAAAGTCGTCTGCTGCAGATATATCTGTAGGTTTAATGTAGCCTGGCACAAGGCTCTATGTTTATTATTATATGCTGCATGTCAACTGGTCTGAAACATAGAGCCTGGTGAACTTTGGTTGATCAATCCACATTGTATTTGATATAACATCTGGTGAACAGCTATGCAATGAGTGATCCTGTCAATTTAATGGTTATAAATGAGGATGTGATCTAACCTCCAATTTGTTAAGGGTAATTTGCACACCCATAAAACATCATTGTACATGGGAGTTCACTGGTAATTTAGTTTTCGCATTTGCAGGGGTTTACGTTTTATATAGTTCTAATTTTCTAGGAAAGTGTGTTTTCATTTCATTTATAAATATTTTTTAATTTAAGTTTGGATAGAAATACAACTATAAGGATTATATTGTTCAGACATAAATTAAGATGGTATTAACGAATTAAGATGGAATCTAGACCAACAGAAACAAGTGTTTCTATAAAGTTAACACCAACTTCGAAACATTTTAAATGTATTTCGTGCGGTGAACTTAAAGACACACCCAAAGACTAAAACTTGTTAAAAATGAAAAAAAGACTGATTTATTTCACACTATAGAACATTTGTTGGACATCAAAATTAATCATGATCACAGTAATATTTGTGGTGATACAACAACAACGCAACATGCTGACATATCTTCTAAGTTGTGAAATTTTCGGAACACATACAGCGCAATTTCAAAAGTCAAACTTTTACCACTTCCAGTTGGCGAGCAAAATAGCACATCTTTATGAGGCGCCGTTTTACTAATTATTCCTTATTTTTTGATATCAGGAATTCGATTTTTTGATATTAGAAAATGGATTTCTTGATATCAAGAAATAAAGAGTATTTTCTGATATCAAAAAATAGATTTTCTGATATCAAAAATGAATATTTGATATCAGAAAATATTTTTTTTTGATATCAGAAAATCGTCAGGATTCTTTGATATCAAAAAATCGATTTCTTGATATCAGAAAATAATTTATATTTCTTGATATCAGAAATTCCATTTATTGATATCAGAAAACCATTTTTTGATGTCTAGAAATCCATTTTCTGATATCAAATAATCTATTTTCTGATATAAAAAAATACTGACGATTTTCTGATTTCAAGAAATACATTTTCTGATATCAAATATTCATTTTCTTATATCAGGAATTCGAATTCTTGATATCAGAAAATCATCTAATAAGGAAAAATAGAGCATATTTCTTGATATTTTTTTATATCAGGAATTCGATTTTTTTATATCAGAAAATCATTTTTTGATAACAGAACATTGATTTCTTGATATCAAGAAACTTTCTGATATCAAAAAATCGAATTCTTGATATCAAAAAATAAGGAATAAATAGTAAAACGTAAAACGGCGCCTCATACCATCTTTGCCTTGAAGATATTCCTTTATGACAGTTTCTTGATTCGGATGTGTTCATAGCCTAACTTTTCAAGACAAGTTTTTATTATATTATCCATGTTTTGAACAAAATTATTTACATTTCCACCATTATGACAATAAACCAGGACTTAAGTTGATACAAATGCTAAAGAGATCAACACAACCGTTCTATGTCTCTTAATTAAATAGTTCAATATTTTTTATCAGTCTTTCAACTTTAAAGGTGTTTTTTTCATCTTGTTATATTCACATGATTGCAGTAACTAAGCTGTATAAATTCCTACTTCTAAACTCCAAGACCTTCTAAACTATACACCCCTTCAACTGTGGCTGACCGATTCACAGGGTCATAAAAATTTGTAACGGCAATAAAATTCCAATGCTGATGATCGATATCGTAATCAGATGCCACTGACAGATATTAACGAGATTTCTTCCCAGAATCTTGGGAACATTTTATCCACATTGCACCAGTCCTTATGGTCAAGTCATAAGGACGATAATCAGAGTAATGCATATTTTGTCTATTAGAGTTCTCCCCCATTGTAACATTGAAAAATAACCATAAGGACTGTTGCCAGTCTAGGTTTAATGCTTCTGCATGCTTTACATGATGTATACATGTTCTTTTTCTGTCCTGTATTTAGAGACCTAGATTGACCTTGTTACCTTTTCAACCGTCCGTCTCGGTGGTGTAGTGATGGAGCATCCACCGTAGTTTGCTTTATCCCTGGCCAAATCATACCAAAGATTTTTTAAAATGGTAGTAATGGCTTTCCCTCCTAGGCACTCAGGATTGTGGGGGTTAGCATTTCAACTGACTTATTAGTGTTATGACCAATGGTCCGGTAGTTATGGTAACTGAAAATATTGCTGCAAGCCGCATAAACCTCAAAAAAAAAATAAACAAACAAATGTAATCAACATGCAACAGTTCAATATTCTGGTGTATAGAATTATAATGTCACTGACTGTTTAAGTTGACTCGCTCAAAATGAAAATCTCTATAATTGAATGGATAACCTATGAACCTATGATTAAAAGTGGAAAATATTGTGGCAAAAGAAGAAATTGCTTGTTTTGAGCAATTTCTTCTTTTGTCACTATGTTTTCAGAAAGCGTCTACATGAGGAGAAGGGTTAATCAACGATAGAACGATTTATATCTCGGTATTTCATTTCCAGGGATCAGTTTTTGTTACATTCAGCGAAGAGGCAGCTGTGAAGAAGTTTTTAGACACTGAATCTGTCAAGTTTGCCGAAAAAGAACTGGAGATTAGAAAGACAAAGTAGGCATATTGATTCTATGAATCCAATTGGTGACACCTGTTTTAAAATGATAGAATTTGACATAATTTTTGCAGAAGACTTTAAAAAAAAACCATTTTGGCAAAATGTTCAACTTATAACAAATCTGCAGCAGATAACTTTGAAAAATATAAGCAATTTTAGTCACAACGCTTTTCTGAAGTAGTTTCGTGCAGATGTGTCTGAATTTGTCTGTAGGTAGGAAATGACTTAACCCTTTCCCACATACAACACATCTGCAGCAGACGACTTTGAAAACGTTTGGGCAAAAATATGGAAAGTGTAATTATTTAATAGTTGAAATCATGAGCAAATTCCCCCTTTCGTCACAATGTTTTCAAACATCGTCAGAATGCGTCTACAAGTGCCGGGAAAGGACTTAAGCTTATCTAGAGCTCTAGATATTCCGGGTGACTTCAATATCTTAAATCCTTTCCCTCATATAGACGCTTTCTGACGCCTCTGCAGCAGACAGCTTTTTGAAAACATAGTGACAAAAGAAGAAATTGCACAAAGCGTGCAATTTCTCCTTTTGCCACAATGTTTTCCACTTTTAGTCATAGGTTATCCATTCAATTATAGAGATATTCTATTTTTTGACAAAATATGTTCAGTCGTCTGCTGCAGAATTGTCGTATGAGGGAAAGGGTTAAACGTTAGTTCAGCTCCAAAGCCTATATTGTGGGTACTCAAAAGAATCGTCTCAGTGAGACGATTCTTTTGAGTACCCACAATATAGGGTTTAATTCGAGAGATATAACAGATATTGAAGGGTGATGACCAATTTATCCTTCTTTTGTAGAACTGAATCACTTATTCAGATAACAGTCTAAAAAATATTAACCCTTTCCCTCATATAGACACCTCTGCAGCAGACAGCTTTTTGAAAACATAGTGACAAAAGAAGAAATTGCTCAAAACAAAAAAGCAATTTCTCCTTTTACCACAATGTTTTCCACTTTTAGTCTATATAGAGATCTTCTATTTGTTGACAAAATATGTTTAAACCGCGGCTGCAGAATTGTTGTATGAGGGAAAGGGTTAATCGCACGAGAGCAATCCTTTCCTTTTTCCACTGATGTTTTTTCCAACTCCTTACTGATATTTCCAGATTTTGAGATTTGACTCACGTAATACCATGAAATTGAATGTTTTTAAATTCTAATGAAAGTTAAAATGTTATATGTATATTTTATAGGACCCAATACTACAAAGAAAAAGGTGAAGAGAAGAAAAGGAAGCAACAAGAGGAAGCTGATAAAAAACTAACGTATGTATTTGGCTCACTTTTAGCTTTATATCTGATATGTTTGCTTTCACTTTGTGAAAGGGGTCGGGCATTTAAATTATCCCTTGTTTAAAAAAAAGCTAACATAATGTAGACTTATGTTTGTGGCTCACTTTTAGCTTTATATCTGATATGTTTGCTTTCATTTTGTGAAAGGGGTCGGGGCATTTAAATTATCCCTTGTTTAAAAAAAAGCTAACATAATGTAAACTTATGTTTATGGCTCACTTTTAGCTTTATATCTGATATGTTTGCTTTCACTTTGTGAAAGGGGTCGGGGCATTTAAATTATCCCTTGTTTAAAAAAAAAGCTAACATAATGTAGACTTATGTTTGTGGCTCACTTCTAGCTTTATAGCTGATATGTTTGCTTTCACTTTGTGAAAGGGGTCGGGGCATTTAAATTATTCCTTGTTTAAAAAAACTAACGTAATGTAGACTTATGTTTTTGGCTCACTTTTAGCTTTATATACTTTGTTAAGGGCGGGGGGAGGGGCATTTAAATAATCCCATTTAACAAAACTATAAACATAATGAAGACTTAGACAAATCTGTAGCAGACGACTTGGAAACGGTATTAGAAAAAAATTGGAAAATCTTTTTAAATGAAAGAATAATTATTGAACAGAGTTGAAAATACTGTGGTAAAAGGAGAAATTGCTCATGAGCATTTTCGAGATAAAGCTTTAAAAGTCCTCTGCTGCAGAGGGGTAAGAAAGCGTCTATATGTAGAGAAAAAGGTTATCCATTGCTCCTAGAGTAGTTGTCCATCCGTCTCTCAAAAGCCATATCCCCTGACTCATGGTGGATTGGATTAAAATATTTTAATTACCCGGGAAATTTTATTGCTGAAGGAAGGGTTATGGCAGTAGGGATAAAATGGTTTCAATGAATGCTTGTATTTTCAGTGCCTCTCACAGACACGCTAGAGATGAAGTTCAGAAATATAAGAATGAGTTGACCCATGGTACAATCTTGCACATGAAAAACTTTGCAGAGGGCACATCACGAGAGGATATCAGAAACATGTTACAAGATCATGCTCCGATTCATTGGATAGATTTCAATAAAGGGGATGAGGAGGTAGGTTTTAAACCCTTTTTTGACAAATATACCAATTTTGCCTAGTTATGTCCTTATGGTAGATTATAATCAAAAGTTGATTGGAAATGCCAAATATGTCTATACCAAGTCACATAGCTCTGGCTGGCTATTAGGGATGACTATTGAGCCCAAAAATCACTATTGCGATAGTATTGATTTTCAGAAAGTACCATTGCAATAGTTAAACTATTGCACAACTAATATTGTGATGCATTGCAATACTATTGCTTTTATTGAACTTTAAAAACTATTCTGAAGTCTAATTACAAGGAATAAAAGTATCAAAAAGAGCATTTTATTGTTTATCTTTTATTTAAAAACTTAAAAAGAAACCCTTTGCTCTCAAAAAGAACTTAATTTTCCAGCTTACACATAAATAAGAACATTTATCACTTTTTAGGCAACAAAATTTGTTCACAGACAAGTAACATGGTCTTTTCTCTAAGAAATAAAAGCATATCTGCATATTTAGATTCAATGTACTACATGAACCAATACTATCTATAGTTCCAACCACTATTGCGATAGTTATTGATCTTCAGTTTTACAATCATTGCATTACTATTGCCCTTGTCACTATTGCAATATATCGATAGT
The DNA here is from genome assembly GCA_031761405.1 of Serripes groenlandicus. Classification (NCBI taxonomy): domain Eukaryota; kingdom Metazoa; phylum Mollusca; class Bivalvia; order Cardiida; family Cardiidae; genus Serripes; species Serripes groenlandicus. The sequence continues at coordinate 17,799,449 of JASEVX010000012.1, forward strand.
TTGAACTATCGCTACAGCCCTACTGGCTATAATAATTATTCAGAAATGCCCCTTTTTAACTTAGAAAAAACAGGAGGGGCATTGGCGCTCTTGTTTTACAAATAGAAATTGGAAACATTCTCTTTCTTTCAACTACATAAAAAGGTACTAAATCTATAGTTGCATTCAGAATTATAAAACATTTGATTTAATTACAAAATAATTGTAATTGTAATAACTTATGTCTTTGAAACAGTTCCATTAACTGTATCATACCTAAACATGATAACCATTGTGAATTAAATATTGATATAAGCGATAGTCCATGTGAGAAAAAAAAGAATATAAATTATAACGTTTTGTTACTTTACATTGTTCAAGTTTGTTTGTGACAAGCGTCATTCGTCTTCCACCAATGGGCTATCAGTCTTATGTGGAAAAGCAGCCAGTTTCTTGAAAGGAATGTTGTATGAAGTACTGGTTTGAGAAAGCCAAGAAAAGTATGAGTAGGTGAACTGGCCGCCGTGATATGACTGAGAAATTGTTGAAAACGGCGTTAAACCCCAATCAATCAATCAATGTTCTGCTTTGTTTTAACAGGCTTATATTAGGTATGATAAGGAAAACCAGGCCCAGGAGGCCCTAGACAAGGCAAATGCAGCTATGAACAATGAAATTATACTGAATGAGAACAAACTGGAGTGTCGAGTGTTAGAAGGTGAGTTACGTTGGCTTATTATTAATCCTTTCACACATGTATGCAGACGCTTTCTAACTCCCCCTGCAGTAGACAACTTTTGAAAACATTCTGGCAAAAGGACAAATTGCTCATAATGAGCAATTTCTCCTTTTTGCCACAATGTTTTCAACTCTATTCAATGGTTGTATCTTTATTTATAAATAGATATTTTCTACATTTTTGCATACATCTTCTGCAGATTTGTGGGGAAAGGGTTTCCCTCATATAGACGCTTTCTGACGAATCTGCAGCAGACAGCTTTTTGAAAACATAGTGACAAAAGAAGAAATTGCTCAAAACGAGCAATTTCTCCTTTTGCCACAATGCTTTCCACTTTTAGTCATAGGTTATCCATTCAATTATAGAGATTTTCCTTTTTTTGACAAAAATATGTTTATAAAGTCGTCTGTTACAGAATTGTTGTATGAGGGAAAGGGTTAATACAACATTTTTTGATTGTTAAATTATCTTCTGTAATTGGCTCATGGTTAACTTAATTGAATCATTAACCTGATAGTGTTTGTTATCTCCTGACAAATGTGGATGGGATATTGGTTAGGGTGTTGTCCGTCTGGAGTCATATCTAAGGCAGGGTGGAATGGAGTTGATTAAAATTAAAAACATATGGAATTGTTTACCACCATGAAGATAGCTTCAGGAACATAAAAATTGTGTCCCTTTGAACTAATTAAAATGAATGAATGTATATTGTTTTATGGCGCATCGACAGCTAAGGTCATTTAGCGCGCAATCAAATTTAATTATTCATGATCCCTGGGTAAACAAACCAGTACTAGGCTAGAAAATGTGCCTTGCCCAAGGGCACTCCACCATGACCGTAGTGCCGCGACTGGGGATCGAACCCCGACGCTAACCACTCGACCACAGCGGATTCCTTGAACTAATTAACTGGTCTGTTTTTCGAAGAAAAAAAGTTGGACTATTGTTTCGTCTCAAAAACTTAACCTTTGAATGAAAATGTGCTCATATATTCCTCGGAACAAGACGCATGTCTATACCAATTCACATGATTTTGGCTTAAATAATTATTCGGTAATTATCAAATTCTCCGTTTTCCCACAATGTTTTCAAAAGTTTGTCTGCTGCAAATGTGTCTGCAGGCAGATAAGGACGAAGTCACTTTGTCATTGTAGGGGATGAAGAAGAAGAACGATGGAAGCAGATGTATCAACAGGCCAAAGATCGTCTGGAGAAAAAACGAAGCACAAAGAACTTCCAAAAAGGACGCTGGGGAAAGAGACCTAGCAAGGTAAACTATGGTGCTGTTTTCAGAACCTGGATTGAGACCATACTTGTGTTGATATAAAATAAAGAATAGCTCTCTGACGCCTCTGCACGTCTTTTTGAAAACATAGTGATAAAAGAAGAAATTGCTCAAAACGAGCAATTTCTCCTTTTGCCACAAGGTTTTCCACTTTTAGTCGTAGGTTATCCATTCAATTATAGAGATTTTCTATTTTTTGACAAAATCTGTTTAAAGTCGTCTGCTGCAGAATTGTTGTATGAGGGAAAGGGTTAAGTATCCACACCATACGGTTTGGTTGGATAATAAGAGAGATATTGTTGGGAAGAAAGAGCTGTTCCAGACCTGAAGACAATGGCTCAGTGGTAGAGCCCTGTGATTCAAATGTCTCAGGTTCGATTACCATGGGGGAAGGGTAAAAATGGGGATAATGTTGAAAGCGGCGTAAAACCCCAATAAATAAATAAGTAAAAATGGGGAGTGTTTTCTAGTGCACATCTTTATAAACAGTATTTTTATTATCTAGTCCTCCGATACTATATTTCAGTCTACCAGAGAAGCTCTAAAGAAACAGAAGCAAGATGAAGAGGATTCTGCAAAGAAGGATAGAGATGGACCAAAGGAAGAAAATGGAAAATGTAAGGGATGTTTTAATACCAAGAAGTCTGGATAGGCGGCATTTTTCGCTCTCCCTTTTTCGAAGAAAAAAGGTCAGGGGTATTTTGATACCCTTGGGGGCGTTGTCATCTGCATTGTCACATAACTTAAACCTTAACTCATAAAACGTTAAACATGTTCCAATGAAACTTGGTACTTATGTTCTTAGGAACAATAAGGGGTTTCAAAATGAACTGGTGGCTGGGTAAATATCTACTAAAGCACCTTTACCTTGCTACTTTAACATAATTTCCGTAACCCTTACTGGAGGAGGACACCCCCAAGACACCCTCCTACTTTCAATTATTATCCTTCTACTCCAAAGCAAAATGAAATCCCTGAACAATACGCATGTAACTTAGAAAATGCTAGAGATGACGATCGCTCTGCGGCAGTCTTATTTATGTTATAAAATGTTTATTTGACACCCAAATAATATGTTGTGGGTACTCTAAAGAATCGTATCAGTAAGACAATCGTTTTGTGAACTCACAACATGGGGTTTTGTTGCGTTATAAGAGAGATATTGGCGGGGAAAGACCAGTTTACTCCCCCTTATCTTGTCCTCGGATTACCTTTTGCAATGTCTTAACAGGCTAGGATTACTGACTAGGTGGTGTAGTGGTAGAGCGTGTGCCTTGGGTGTGGGAGGTCCCGGGTTCAATTCCCAGCCTTGTCATACCAAAATCTTAAAACAAATGGTAGTTATGACTTTCCCTCCTTGTGACTTATGATTGTGGTGTTGGCATCACAACTGACTTTCGGATGTCAGGATAAATGGACCAGTAGTACTGGTAACTTTAATACCCAAGAAATGCTGTGATATAACTGAAATATCTTTGAAACACATCTTCTTTTGTAATGTCCCCAGCAGTTGACATTTGAAAACATTACAGCTAAAGGAAAAATTACTCATAACAAGTGATTTCTAACTCTTATAAAAGATAATACTTTCGTTGATAGATATATTCCATATTTTTGCCGAGATGGTTTCTAAGTCATCTGCTGGAGATTTGTTGTATGTTGGAGATGGTTTTACATATTTATATCAGAGCTCTTAGATAAGGGGCACGGTGCATGTTCTAAACTCCTTACTTATCCTATAACCCTATGTCTTGGGCTACTCAAAAGAATCCTCTCATGGGGTTTCAATTATAGAGATATTCCATTTTTTTTGACAAAATATGTTCAGAGTCGTCTGCTGCAGAATTGTCGTAGGAGGGAAAGGGTTAAAGCAGACGGCGTTTCGAAAACATAGTGACAAAAGAAGAAATTGCACAGAACGTGCAATTTCTCCTTTTGTCACAATGTTTTCCACTTTTAGTCATTGGTTATCCATCTGACAAAGTATGTTCAAAGTCGTCTGCTGCAGAATTGTCGTATGAGGGAACAGGTTTAGTAGGAACATGTAGGCCTTTTTATACACAGAGCTCTTGATATGGAACGTTTAGCTTGTTCTTAAATCCTTATTTTATCTGCTAACCCTAGGTTGTGGGTACTCTTTTTGTGTGGATTCTTTTGAGTACCTACACCATAGGGTTTGGTTGGATAATAAGAGAGATATTGTGGGGGAAAAGAGTTGTATATCCCTCCGTATCTGGAAGTTGACTGTATGTTTTATTTACAGCCTCTGAAGGGCCACCAGAGAAGAAGCAAAAGTTGGATGCTGACGTGGGAGAAGCAACAGCCGTTTGAGATCGGAACACCACTTATATTTGGCATATAGTGTGCTATATTCAGTATGAACTTGATTTGAGGTCCAGGGCCATTCCCTGTTACCATATGGTTGATATGAAACTGATTTTGAATTCAGGGTCTACCCTGTGGCTATATTTTGTAAGATATTGATTGGAAAAGTCTAGTGTGAATTGGATTCACCCTTTCCCACTTGCAGACTCATTTAGACATTTCTACAGCAAACTTTTGAAAACATTGTGGCAAAAGGTGAAATGACCTATGTTTCAATATTTTGGCCAAGGTGTTATCAAGGTTATCTGCTGCAAATTTGTTGTATGTGGGAAAGGGTTAAGAATCTAGGCCTCTCTCAATGGTAAATTTAGTGTGAATTTGATAAGGAGTAATTTACTCTGGGCTAACATCATTTTTAATTTGATTTGAAAGTCCAGCAGAGCCTTAGATAATGAGCTTTTTTCATTTCCTAAAGTCCTTTTTTGGCACGCAAACACTGTTGTGGGTACTCAAAAGGGTCGTCTCACTGAGATGATGCTTTTGAGTATCCAAAGGATATGGTTTGGTTGTCAGAGTAATAAAAGAAATATTTTGGGGGAAAGACCAATTTATCCCCCCAAGTCTCGTACAAGATCTAGTTCTCTTAGTCAAGGGTCTACCTGATTATAAAACAAGGCCAGAGGAGCATTTTCATCAATAGGAGAACATTTAATCATGGAAAGCTAGTGCTACAATGTAGGCTAAAGTTTTTGTGCGAAGCAACAAAAGACTTTTTCTAGATAAAGTCTGAACTTCCTTGAGTCTTAACACTACTTCTCAGGGCTTATCTTTTATGTTGGATATGAAATTTCAAAGCCCACCTTGTACTATATTTTTTAACGCATATTCTTCTTTATTGTCGTCTTTTTTAAAGTGATTCAAAACTAAAAAATATCGTGGCTAAAGAATTTTATCAACCTTCTTTCCTTGTATAGATAACTTTTGAAATGTAAACCTTTTTCCATCATAAAGATGTATTTTGAGGTTCCTGCAACAGACAGGTTTTGAAAACATTTTGACAAAAGGAGACATTTCTTTAGACTTTTCTTTCAAATAAATGTTGATTTTCCTTGAAATCAAATGAGTTTCAGTGCAGGACAAAAGGCCCTAGGCTCTCAGATCTTTGTTATGTTTAATATCAGACCAATCATTCCTACAGTCTGGTCAGTGTATTAACCCTTTCCCACATACAAAAGATAAAAAGATAAAAAGCAGATGGCTTCGAAAACATTAGGTAAAAATATGGAAAATCTTTAAAAAACGAAAATATGAATATATTTGATAAGAGTTGAAAACAATGATGCAAAATGAGCAATTTATTCTTTTGCCACAATGTTTTCCAAAGTCGTCTGCTATTGGGAAAGTGTTGTATGATTGATTGTCAAATGATTTGATAGCAAACAAAGCAGATTCTGACGAGACTTTTCGGTCGCAAATGTCCAAAAGTGTGTTTATCTTGGTCAAGGATCAACTACAGTTTGCAGACGTTTTGTATACATTTTAAGCTGCAGCTGAGCACAAAGTGCTCAATGTGTGCTATTGTGGTCTCCCTGTATCTGGCGTCATTTGTTTAAAGGGCGTCTCTTATTTCACTTTGTCTATCTCAAGCAAACTTCATAGAATTGTTCCTTAAGTTACCATATTGATTGGATGAAAAATATCATTGCCATGCAGCATAAACAGGGGAGTAAAATGATTCTTCTCTGAAAGTGCATGTCTGATTTCAACATAAGATGGCGTGAAATGTTCCTTAAATGACACCAAACACAATTTGTTAAAGCCGATTGGTTTCTGTTGAAAATTTAACTAACTACCTGGTGGCATCAGAAAAAGGATTAAAATGACAAACTTTTGGAGTGATTGTCTAATTTCAAGATTATATGACAGAAATGTTGTTAAGGCTGCACTACACATAATCATTTTGATAGTCAGATTTAAAAAAAAAATAGCCCCTATGAATAAAGACATATTGCACTTATAATGTTGATTCATGCTACATGGGAAATCATTAAGTTGCATTGATCAGAATATACGTGAAATGTCCTGTAGATGTTGATCTTATTTTAAAAAGCGAATTCCCAGGTGGGCAATTCAAGGCCTCGTGGTCATCTTGTTTTAGATACTGTATTTTTTGAAAATACACATTTTGTAAATACATTAATTTTCCTTCATTTTCCACGTAATTTTTCACTAACGTTTACTTTTCATTTTTACATTGTTTTGTGTGAGGTCTCATCGTTACTTGTGGTCATTAAAAGTGTAGGTACATCTGCTTTTGGACTTGTCCTTATTTGCTGTGTGTTGGGTCCCCCCTGGTTGGTCCATATGAACTCGCTATAGCCCCTTTCCCACATACAGCAAAATATGCAGCAGACGACTTTGAAAACATATTAACCCTTCTCTTCATATTAGACGCTTTCTGACGCCTCTGCAGCAGACGGATTTTTGAAAACATAGTGACAAAAGAAGAAATTGCACAAAACGTGCAATTTCTCCTTTTGCCACAATGTTTTCCACTTTTTGTCCTAGGTTATCCATTCAATTATGGAGATTTTCTATGTTTTGACAAAACTGCAGAATTGTCGTATGGGGAAAAAGCTTAACAAGAAAAATAAACAATCGTTTTCTATCGGGTTTGATCCCCGGTCGGGCCATACCAAAGAATGACAGTGTTCTCGTCCGTCACGGTTGCAGAGTTAACATTTCAACTGATGCGTTTGCGTCGAGGTAAGCTTTATGTCCCGGTCATAGTGTCACGTTCTGGCCGCCACGTTTAGCTACGTTGGGAAACGTGGCTACAGCGTGAGTAAACGTAGAACAACCTGACTAAACCGTGAAGTGGAAATTTTAATTGTGTACATGTTCAAAATTCGCTCGCGTTTCCGCATAACGTGGTACAGCCGCGTTATGCTACGGTGTTTTACGTTTCTGCTATGTTGTGCTACGACTTGGTAGCTATATATGATACGCTCTGTTGCTTCAATAGATTATGATAATTTCAAGTCTTGGTAGAAGGTCATCAATGCGTGACGCGTTTCAACTGAACGTGGCGACAGCGAGGCATATCGAAGCAGAGCGTGGCGGCAGCCAGGCATATCGAAGCAGAGCGTGGCCGCACGCGAGACATATCCCGACTGCTATTCGTTGTCACCTTTAAAATAGTGTCACAACGAGGCTAGCACGTGGCAACAACGTGGCTTTTCGTGGTTCAAAGGTTCTGGGTTTCAAATCTCGTCGTGAGCGGGTTCTGCCTTTTGGATGTCTCGACACAAACGGCGAGAGTATTGGTTTTATCTCCAGGAAGCAGACGTCGAGCGGGGTTAATATTAGCATACAGCTTGTTGTTTCGCAATCGCAAAATAAATTAGTTTAAACTTTACTAAGATAAGTTTTCCAGCTGTACAGTTAAGTTACACAGGAAACATCTGTGGCGTTACTAATATATTGTTGAAAGTGGTGTAGAACAAACAACCTTCCAACAAAACAATTTACTCCAGATGTTTGATTTTTCTGCGTTAACCCTTTCCCTCATATAGACGCATCTACAGCAAACGAACTCTTGAAAACAATTAGACAAAAGGAGAAATTGCTCTGAACGAATGCAATTTCTCCTATTGCCACAACGTTTCTAGAGATTTTCAAGATCTCGAGTAAATGATTTCAAAGTCGTCTGCTGCAGAATTGTTAACTGTGTGAAAGGGATAAGAGAGTATGTATGTTTGTTGCCGTTTTGATGTCACGAGCTGCTGAAGAAAAAATCTTCATTTTTCAACGTTGGTAAATATTGTACAATCTATATCGTAAAATACCTATGGCATGATTTACGATAATTAAGCATACCTTATCAAACGGCCTGGCGTGATCATCATTAGCCCGTTCCCAATTGCAACACATCTTGAGCAGACGACTTTTAACACATCTAGGGAAAATCTCCATTAATAAGAGTAGAATTATTGAATAGAGTTGAAAACATTGAAACACAAGGAGAAGTTCATGATTAGTAATTTCAGCCTTTGCCACAATGTCTGTTACAGATGGGTCTCGTTCCTGCTTTCAGACTTTTCAACACAGGCGGAAATTTCGATACGATCGTTTAACCTTCATGCTGTACTGGATAAGGTTATACAAACAGCCCTGAACTTTCCCCCTTTCTTGTTGTCATATGTACCAGAACTAGCACTCCTTTGCACAAGTGTGTACATACTAAACTTGATCCTTTCCGACATGAAGACGCATATGTAGCTTTCGACTTTGAAAACATTGTGACAAAAGGGGAAATTGTTCACAATGAGCAATTTCTCTCTTTGGCACAATTTGTTACCTAGAATAAATAATCAAAAAAATCTCTTGGAGAATTTCAATACTTTATAGCCTAGATATTTTTTAATAGATTTGTTGTATGTGGGAAATGACTAACCGTCGCGCATGACAACCCGTTTAGCTTCACTGGAAACACTGAAGCATACTAGGTTTTGATATATGTTTCAATGTCTATTAAACAGGGGTGGGACAAAATTAAAACCAGGATCGAATTCCACCAACCAATCTTAGCGCTAAGTGAAACTGAAAATCTAAAGTAAGGTTCGAACACATTCCAGCATTCGTGTTTAACATCTCAACTCAACTCAATGTTATTGGGCAAAAATAAATGACTAGGGTGACATAAATAGTTTACCATTTTCCCTCATATAGACGCTTTCTGACGCCTCTGCAGCAGACGACTTTTTGAAAACATAGTGACAAAAGAAGAAATTGCTCAAAACGAGCAATCTCTCCTTTTTGCCACAATGTTTTCCACTTTTAGTCATAGGTTATCCATTGAAATATAGATATTTTTCTATTTTTTTACAAAATATGTTCAAAGTCGTCTGCTGCAGAAATGAAATATTTAGACAAAATGATGAAGTACGCTCTAACTTAGCGCCCAAGTAACATTGGTGGAATTGATTGATTGATTGATTTATTGGGGTTTAACGGCGTTTTTAACAATTTATCAGTTATATCACGGCGTCCATTTCACCTACTCATTCATTTCCTGGTTTTCTCACACCATTACTCCAGAAAACAATCTTTCCAAGCAACTGGCTGCTTTTCCATATAGACTTAGCCCATTGGTGGAAGACAAATGACGCATGTCGCATTGACTTTTGTCAATCGTCGGAAAGAATCCCCTGGATTGACGGCGCGCGTCGCTACCGACTGAGCTACCGGGACTCGGCTGGTGAAGTTGGGGACTGGACTTGTGTTGCCAGCCAGCCCTAGTCATAAGCTGTTGTGAACAAATACAGACCGGCCACTTTGGAGGCATTTCCGGAAATGACGTAAGTGGTTTTGAAGTGGTTGTTAACTTCACGACGAAATTTGAAAAAACGTTGTCTCATTAACCAATGAAAACTTAATGTCACAGCTTTACCGGAAAGAACAATTCCCTATTTAGCAATAAGGTAGCGTGATCCGTAATTTTCCATCCGAGCCGACGCTATGTACGACTATATAAGAGACATTTTTAAATAATATAATATCATTAACGTGTCATTATGGTATTTTAAAAGTTCATTGTTATAGCTTTGAAAACAGATTTTATAAAGAAGGTAAGTAGTACTTTACTGCACACCCTGTTATGTTTAACCCTTTCCCTCATATAGACGCTTTCTGACGCCTCTGCAGCAGACAGCTTTTTGAAAACATAGTGACAAAAGAAGAAATTGCTCAAAACTAGCAATTTCTCCTTTTGCCACAATGTTTTCCACTTTTAGTCATAGTTCAATTAAAGAGATTTTCTGTTTTTTGAAAAAATATGTCAAAGTCGTCTGCTGCAGAATTGTCTATGAGGGAAATGGTTTAGTAAAAGGGTGTCTCTTTTCAACTAACACTGGATCTGAGATTATTTTTTTTCTCTGATTTATTACATATTTCAACAGACTTCGGTTACACTATAATCGATATTAATGACATCATATGAGCCCTCCCCTCCCAACAATGTGGACTCTGCATAAAGTATCGACTCGAACTCTGCGTAAAGTATCGACTCGGACTCTGCGTAAAGTATCGACTCGGACTCTGCGTAAAGTATCGACTCAGATCAGCTGAAGCATGCCGGACAGGCTTACCCAGATAGACACTTTTCGCCTTCTGTGGATTTTCTGTTTCAGGAATCATTACTCTACACCTCTATCACCCTGAGATGGAATGTATCGGCCCAGATCAGCGGACTCATTACGCAGAGGCCAATTTGATCAATTTTGGTTTACGTCGATTAATAACGGCATTTCAGTCTTATCATGGCGTCCAATTCACACAACGTAAGTTTCCAGTCATTCTGATACTTAACAAAACGAAACCGGGTGTCCCGTGTTCGATCCACAGTTGCGGCATTATGTCATGGTGGAGTGCCCTTAGGCTAGGCACATTTCCTAGCCTAGTTCTGGTTTGTTTACCCAGGACTACAAGTGCGTCACTTTGGAGCCATTTCAGGAAATGGCTTAAGTGGGTTTTTTAAGTGGTTGTTGACGTCATCTCCGAACAATACGCTGCCTTCAGCGCCGGAAACATTAATACCATATTTGGGGAGCACAGAAAATAAGACAGGCAACCTGCGCAGTGAGTCATTCGTATGTTTATAACTCTATGGTTACATTTTCGCGAACGCAATATTTTAAAACATGGGTGGAGTATCGTTCGTAGATGGTGATATAACTGATATTCGTAACGTCCACGCCATAGTACATCAAGTCAATTGTCTCACCAGTTTAATCGCACGGGTTATCGGCAATAATAGGTAAAAAATACCCGTGGGCAGACGTTTACTCGAAGAGGACGTCGATTAAATCCAGAAATCTCGCCACAGTGGAAACGAGAGGAGACCCGGAAACGTCTACGACAACGGCAACGGTTTTTACGTAGTCTGTATGGAAGCGCATAAAGAGCTTATTCGGAGCAATGATTTCGATACTTATAGATATGTCCGTGTAAGGGTTAATCACATATACAGTTTTCCAACATACACCCTTGTTATGAACAGCCGGCGATTTAAAAGTATAGGTTAAAGGCGGTGTATGTTAAAGGGACTGAACACCATAATGGTCCAAAATCGTTATATTTTATACTTATTCTAATTAATCCAAATACGTCGATATATATGTAACGGAATGTTGTAGAAGGTTGTACAAGTCTTGTTTTTCATTATTTCATAGGAAATAAGCAGTTAAAAAAACGTCCGCTCCGTGTTTTCCCGTTTAAAAATACCGTGGAATTTCCTCTTGCTCATTTGAATTTGTGGATTCAATTTGGCATTCTCTAACACTATCGACTCATTACATTCATGTATGCGTGAGTGTAAGGAACAACAACTCTGGGAAGGAGATTGTCAATTCGGTTGTAGTGATCACGTGATAAATATACAGCGATATTTTTAGATTTACTGGGTTACTAACCCAGTATATTTTACAATGCAAAATAACGAAAAATCTCCGCAATATTAATAGTGTGCATATATTGTAGTACATCAGTCAGCAAATCTCAATGCCTTACATGCAAAAACATCAAGGTAATAGCAATTTTTAACAATTTTCTTTTATTTTTTTCGCTTTTTTCTCATATGGGATTCAGTCCCTTTAACGCAAAGTATCGAACGATATAAATTCCGTAAATCAGAAAGTGTGTCAGCACAGGTTTTTTTTTAAACGGTTTAGATCTACATGTATATATCCTTTTTAATGATATTCTAAGAAATTAACGCTAAGACGGAATGAAGGTAAGGATATTCTATTGACTAGCCACTTTAAGTTTTCGAGCCATCTTACCTTATTTATCACGGAAATTTACTACGTGTTCAAGTTCATCAAATGTATAGCTTCACCGAAAACATCTTTACCTTATAAGTTAACGACGCCACGGAAAATTACTAAGCATCATCAACCAGAAATGACGTGGCGTCATTCTCGAGAATGATTTTGTCAACCAATGAATTTTAAATCAGACAAGGACTGACGCTACTTAATGGACATCCGTTCCGACATAATTTAAAATAACGGAGTCTCATTAACCAATAAAAACGTAATGTTTTCTGTTTACCGGAAAGAACAATACCTTATTCAGCAATACGGTAGCGTGATTCATAAGTTTGAGTTGATGAATATATATATATATATAAGAGTTATATTCAAATAACATAACATCATTAAGGGGGTCATTATAACACTTTTCGAGTTTTATTGTTATACCATCACATATTTCATAAAGAAGGTAAGTGTTGCTTTACTTGAGCATGAATTCTAACTTACGACCACCTTATGACTTATGTACTGATAATTCATATCCGTTATTACTGTACGATTAAATAAACAAAAGAAAACAGGATACATTTTTCACTAACAGAATTTATCCGCCACGTTTAAAATGTCCTTGTTTACATTGTTTTCAATACACACGGATGTACTTATTTCATTTTTCCTTCACACTCCTAGTATAAAAATATAAAAAAAAAAGGATATTTTACATCTGTCATATTTAATTTTTTCTTTTGAAACAAAAACAAAACAATACAATAATGAGCGTTTTCGACTCGAGCGACCCCCACTATTTGACGGGTAACACGAGATCCAAGATGGCGACGGCTGATGCACAGAAGGTCGCCATTTGTAAACAACACAAGACCGGGGTTAGGCGTTCGTGAATGGTTACTCGTGTCGTGTACTGCGCGTGTCCAGATTTTCTACTCGAGTAACTAGATTGCATTAGCCGAAAACGCTCTATGAGAACAAAATTGTCCTTAGGTGGCAGGGGACACATTCGGATTTGGGACACATTCGGATTTGGCCCCTGATATTTTATATATTAGGTGTGCTTGAAAATGAACTGATTTCTTAACTATATAACACTATATGGCATTGATTTCTTTATTGACTTCTATCAATTGATGCATACAAAATGTGGAGAAAATACGAACATTTGTATATGCTAGCTCATATCATGTTGAATAGCTTTCCAAGGGGAGGTCAATCTCAGTATCATTTGAGACTGTTGTGTGACGAGAATTCAGGTATTTCAAATAAGTTTTTCTACTAGAAGAATACTGATGATATGGTATTTTGCATACATTTCCTGGTTATGCATTGCTTGATTATTAAGTAAGTGTGCTTCAATTTTCTTTTGCATGTTTCCAGGAAGTAAGGACATGATTAGAAAATCTGCTGAAATAGTGTCATTTTAGCCCTCATTTTGGGTAGGTGGGATAGAATACACAGGGTTTGAAATTGTGTTCAGTTCTATCGAGTTGCTCAAATGTTACATGATTTTGAAAAACTGTTATATGCCATATATTGAGATATAGCTTTGACATTGTGATGGATGCTGTTTTGGAGAATTTCTCAAATAACATTTATTGGTCCGGACAAACTGAAAAGTTGCAAGTTTAGGGGTCCCCTGCCACCTTAAGGGGAAAATACTCAACTTTGAAATGCCTGAAAGATAAACTTTTCAAGTTTTAACATGTTTCTTTATTTATATGGTAAACAACATGTACAAAATAAGCCACCTCTGCATTGAATTTGCACCTGATATACACAAATAAGCAAGGGAGGTAATAATATAAGAAAAATGCTGAAAATGAAGGAAAAGAGTAATTCTTACTTCATTTTTATTCACATAATACCAATGTTTTGGTATAGAAAAAAACTTGTTTACAACATTTTCCACAAACATTTAACAAAATCTTCATTTAATGGATCAATTGTGTTAAAAATCTTTCATGTTTATGCTTTAAATTATCGTGAAATACATCAATATTTTGTTTTGTACTCTTATTTCAAGCATAATGGCTGCAGTTTGCTTTTGTGAACAGTGTAGATCGAGATCAGCATGTGCGGGTGTACATGCCGATCTTAGCCTACACTGTTCAGAAATGCCAACTGTATACTTATTACCCTAAATTAATACCATAAGAGTGATCTACACTTGCAACGGTTGGTGATTTGTATATAGAGTGTTTGAAACGTTCTTTATTTGCAATTTGACGACGTTTCGAGTATCTCGTCGTTCTTCTGTATTGAAAATATTCTGTGCGTGAGTTGAATTTTCTTTGCAGTCCTCGCTTGTCTGGTGCTTGAATATTTAACCAGGCAAGTATAAGCTGAATGTCACTTATCCCCAATTGTGAACCGAGGACTGGCAGAACAAGACAGCTGTTCAGGATCCCTGTGGTCTGTCTGTCTGTCCCTGTTTTTTTTTACACTATGAAACGGTGGCAGTTCATGCGATACAAAGTTACAATTCTTGCATTTCAGTTGTAGCGTTATGGTCGAGCACACTCAGTTTCGGACTAGCGTTGTCACATGTATGTCCGTTAAGGCTATGAAATGCATTTTCAAGCATTTGCAGATTCACAATGGCATTTTTTTTCATTTTCGAATGATGAACTGTCACTGACTTTTGATGAAGAATTTGTATTTTCTACAGTGCCTGTGATGGTCCAAACTTAAATGCTTGTGCAAATGATGCGTGAAGTTTCCTTAGTGATGTTACATCCTCAGACTCGGTCGGTATATGTGAATGTTCATGAGAAGGTCCAGGAATACTGTCAGATTCAGCACAAGTGTCACTAAAACTACTGCACCTTTTCAAAGCATAGGTATTTTCTTTTTTAAAATATGTATATTTCCTCTTTTAATTAAGCCTTTTGACAACATGCATTGCATTCATAAGAAAACTATGGATTTACATGTTTGGGACAGCTGGTTATTGTCATGCATTTAGGCTATATTTGGATTATTTCCCTTGTATTGGGTTACTTTTAGAAAAGGGTCATATTGCTAAAAGAAACAGTTTTCTTTCTTTCTTTTTTTCTTTATTGTGTATAAAATAGATTAAATTATAAAAATTACAGATGCACTAGTTATAGGTAAGCTGAAAATTAAAACTTTAAGGTGGCAGGGGACACATTCGGATTTGGCCCCTGTCGATATTTTATATATTAGGTGTGCTTGAAAATGAACTATATAACACTATATGGCATTGATTTCTTTATTGACTTCTATCAATTGATGCATACAAAATGTGGAGAAAATACGAACATTTGTATATGCTAGCTCATATCATGTTGAATAGCTTTCCAAGGGGAGGTAAATCTCAGTATCATTTGAGACTGTTGTGTGACGAGAATTCAGGTATTTCAAATAAGTTTTTCTACTAGAAGAATACTGATGACATGGTATTTTGCATACATTTCCTGGTTATGCATTGCTTGATTATTAAGTAAGTGTGCTTCAATTTTCTTTTGCATGTTTCCAGGAAGTAAGGACATGATTAGAAAATCTGCTGAAATAGTGTCATTTTAGCCCTCATTTTGGGTAGGTGGGATAGAATACACAGGGTTTGATAAACAAGAACAAAATGGGAGTCAAAACGTCGAAATGGGAGTCAAAACGTCGAAAAGGAAAATATAGAGGCCATATATTAATAAACGTCGAAAAGGAAAATATATTGTCTATTTTCTATAACAGTGTGTATTATTTGTAGTTAATTGAAGTGATATTTGTAATATTTAATAATTGTGTAATTAAATAAAAAGAATAAAGCGAGGGCATAATGAATTTGTTTGTTGCAGTTTTAAAAAATAAATTGTTGTGGCAATTATGAATATTATATGTGTTATAAGTGGTTCTTTATATTGTTGTACCCTTTATTATAATGTGTAATGTTTGTTGCAGCTTTGAAAATAAATTGTTTAATCTATTATGAAATTACGTTTATGTTGCCATCCCGTCATTAAATAGTTTATTTGAAGTAAAAAGTTGTGTTTTCAGCAGTTTGCA
This sequence comes from Serripes groenlandicus, assembly GCA_031761405.1. Classification (NCBI taxonomy): domain Eukaryota; kingdom Metazoa; phylum Mollusca; class Bivalvia; order Cardiida; family Cardiidae; genus Serripes; species Serripes groenlandicus. The sequence continues at coordinate 17,815,626 of JASEVX010000012.1, forward strand.
TAGAGTACATGCATCTATAATATATAAGGGCATGTGAAACGCAATCGTTCATAAATGTAAAAAATGGACGTGTATTTGTGTTTGAGTTGTGATTGTAGAGTAACGCCTCGGATGCATGCAATATGCTGTGACAGCTGTGGTAGATGGCAGCACAGAGTCTGCAAATCAGGTAAGAAATAAAAAATAATTTCATATATGATTTTCCCCAGTACTTTTACCCTTTCTGATTTATATGCAGAATTATCGTAGCTAGCCACAAAATATGCAACATCTCTTGACTCGATAAGCTCGCCTATTTTTTGTAAAAAGAAAAGACGGGCTATTGTTGTCAATTACAAAACTTTATCTGCAGCAGATGACCTTAAACAAATTTTGTCAAAAATATAGAAAATCTCTATAATTGAATGGATGACTTATGACGAAAAGTGGAAAACATTGTGGCAAAAGGAGAAATTTCATTTCTTCTTTTGTCACTATGTTTTCAAAAAGCCGTCTGCTGCAGAGGCGTCAAAAAGCGTCTTTATGAGGGAAAGGATTGATATCCAAATGGTATGCTTAATGTGGCCTCTAAGACCTCAATTTTGATGTTATTCTAGACTGAATTTATATATAATGAATAATTTGAAATAAACGAGAGAAGATTAATTGCGCATTTAGTTGAAAAAATACATTATTTCATGTTTAATTGACATAAATAATGAATTCTCCTTTTGACACAATGTTTTCCACTTTTTGTCATACGTTATCCATTTAACCCTTTGCCTCATACGAGAATTATGCTGCAGACGACTTTGTTTCATGTTTAATTGACATAAATAATGATTTCTCCTTTTGACACAATGTGTTCCACTTTTTGTCATACGTTACTAAAAGTGGAAAACATGGTGGCAAAAGGAGAAATTAAAATATTAATATTACATTAATACTTACTCATTGTAAAAGGTTTGAGTGAGCCTTCAATCAACCACACTTCAAATATTAAAAGAGGTGTTAAAAATTAATTAAGCAGGTGTGACTACTTTAATCGGTTTTAAGTAATACCGCTTCTCTTGTTTTTCTCAACAACCAATGAAAGCAAACATCTGTCAAACCATAAAATATCTTTGTAACACAATGTATTTCACTTGGTACTATGAGATCATATATACGCAAAAGCAAAATGTGATTATGAAAATACATACTTGATGACAATTATATCAAGAAGTGCAGATATCCATGCCAAACATCTATACGCAAATTATTGAAAACGTTATGAATGAAGCAAGATTTTCTTTCCTCACAACGTTTTCAAAAATCAACATCATATAGCAACGTATCTCACAACGTCATATAGCAAATATCGTTCAAATGTCCATGTAAAGGACATCATATAGCAACATCTGCCAAACTATATCATTCTGTATTATTGAAAACGTTATGAATGAAGCAAGATTTTCTTTTCTCACAACGTTTTCAAAAATCAACATCATATAGCAAATGTCGTTCAAATGTCCATGTAAAGTAAATACTATAACATCAATATAACCATATCTTTGTTTAAATAAACATACAAAAAAATGCGAAGAAACCTGAAAATAATTATTAATTTACAGGTGCGTCTACTGGTGTAAGTTCTACAGACTACAGAGCCATGGTACAGGGCAATCTTCATTTAGATTGGATGTGTGAACCATGTAGATCTGATATACATAACTCGACTTGTGCCACTAACATTCTTGAACTACCGAGACGAAGAATTTCGACATCGCCCATACGCTCAGTGAACACCACTATAACTGACTTAGAACATTTCGATACTGACACAGTTGAAGACATAACGTTCGACATTACAGACCGTAATTCCATACACTCAGTGAACACCACTATAACTGACTTAGAACATTTCGATACTGACACAGTTGAAGACATAACGTTCGACATTACAGACCGTAATTCCATACACTCAGTGAACACCACTATAACTGACCTGGTAGAACATCTCCAGACAGATACACTTGAGGACAGAACTTTCGATATAACAAACCGTAATTTCGAGATTCCAATTGTTCCGCTCGATGAGTCTCTAGAGGATAGAGTGCTCGAAGAGGATATCCCTGAAGACCAGCCTGAGACATTCCATATTATAGAAAAAGGCAGCAATAAGGGACGTTATAAGCTTGTTAGTAACCGCGGTTACTCGTATGTGATAACGGTAAGTTACATAATCACAGTATAAACTATTGAAACTATCCTAAAATAAGAAAAAATATTGAATACGGTTGGAAACATTCCGACAAAAAGAGGATTTGATTTGATGTTTTGTCATAAGTCGTCTGCTGTTATAAAAGTATTTTTAAGGTTAAAGGGATTAAAACATCATCACAGTAAATACTATTGAAACTATCTTAAAATAAGAACAAATATTGAATAAGGTTGAATAAGGTTGAAAACATTCCGACCAAAGGAGGATTTGATTTTATCTTTTGTCATAAGTCGTCTGCTGTTGAAAAAGTACAATCTTTAAATGAGAACAAATTTTCGTCTTTAGAAGGTGTCTGTGGATCGTACCTATTGGACCTGTAGTGTTCGGTCAAAACGGATGAAATGCCAAGCCACTGTTAAACAGTTTGGGAAAAGATACACAAACGGCTTACACAGTCACAGTCACCCCGCTGAACCCGGAGCGATAAGAAATGTAACGATTAAAACATTGGTAAGTTATATTTTTAAATGCATAAATGTTGAAGAGAAAAATATATCAAATTACACCAATGAACAGATAAACGTGAACAAATTATAAATTATATAAATGCTGAATAATTATAAGTATTAGTATTGCTCATAGTTTTGATTATACATTTCAACCAGGTTAAACAGACTGCGCGCGAAAACCTTACCAGAGCCGCTGCGGAAATTGTGGAGACAGTCCTGAAAGGAAAATCATCGCACAACGATGTTCCAATGCCAAGACCAGAATACCTGGCTAGAATCGCCAACCGCCACCGTCAGACACTGTATATAAGTTATAATATATGATGCTTTAATATAAGATAAAATTAAAAGTTAATCATTTATTGATGTGTTCTTGTTTATTCCGATTATTTCAATTTGAATATATATTCAAATGCCCTTTTATTTAATTTCTCCTTTATAATTGCATTCAGTAGTACTGGTAACTTAACCCCCAAAATCGCTGTGATATATACTGAAAACACCATACAAACATAGTGTTTGTTTACGTAGGGATCATGCATAAGTGATTTGTCGCCGTGACGTATCTTAATCCTTTCCCTCATACGACAATTCTGCAGCAGACGACTTTGAACGTATTTTGTCCAAAAATAGAAAATCTCCGTAATTGAATAGATAACCTATGACAAAAAGTGGAAAACATTGTGGCAAAAGGAGAAATTGCACGTTTTGTGCAATTTCTTCTTTTGTCACTATGTTTTCAAAAAGCCGTCTGCTGCAGAAGCGTCAGAAAGCGTCTATATGAGGGAAAGGGTTAATTAAGGAGTTCCAGCAGGTGGGAGTTGGTATTGGTTTTATACCTTACACCTGGCGGCCGCAATCGATGACATTAGCTGTTGAAACCGGCATAAAACCCTAAAAAAAACAAAAAACAGAACGATTCTTACGGAATATGTAAGATGTATTGTTTTGCTTGTAGAAAATGGCTAGAGTATGGTAACTTCCCATTTCGTCTAATCCCATTTCGTCTACAGTTTTTTGTCCCATTTCGTCTACACCCTTATTCCCATTTCGTCTACTGTTCATAAAATGAATATACATAGCTATATTTCTACGGAGATTGCCATTTCATCTTACATTGACCATCCTTAAAGCATTTAAAGAACTTTGAAATCAGAGAAGATTCAGGTTGCCTCCTTCCTAATAAACTTAAAGAGCAGATGACCATAGTCTACACTGTTTGCAATGTTTGAATGTTCTTTGTCCATAACAATATTAACCCTTTCTGCGCTGAATATTCTTTAAAACATAATGCTACAGGAGGCCTCTGATCTAGGTCTACACTGTTTGCAAAAGACGCATCTATGCAAACAGTGCTGGTCTATACTGTTTGCAAAATATGCATACATATAAACAATAAACCTAGAGTATTCTTTGATAAATTGATTAAAAAATATCGAAATCATAAAACCCGAGTTTTATTACCCTATAATCCCATGTTGAAGTACCCTGTGTGTCTCTGTACTGTCCTTCGGAATCAGTATCGATGTATACATACCGAATTATACGTAAAAGTCCGGTAATTTCCGTTAATTAGCAAAATGATAACAAGAGCAGATAACAGTGAAATTAGTCAATAATTAGTACGGCTTAAACAGTGGTATATTGTCTCCCCTGTTTATTACATGACGAGCTTTGTACCATATGCAATTACAAAGGAGTAAATCGATTTTCAGTTATAAGATATTTGCAGAGTCGTCCGTGTTAACCCTTTCTCACATACAACAAATAATACCCACATAGCTGTTTTGACATTAATTAACCCTTTTTCTAATATAGGCTTTCTGACGCCTCTGCAGCAGACGGCTTTTTGAAAACATAGTGACAAAAGAAGAAATTGCTCAAAACAGGAACTTCTCCTTTTGCCAAAATGTTTTCCACTTTTAATCATAGGTTATCCATTTAATTATAGAGATTTTCTATTTTGTGACAAAATATGTTTAAAGTCGTCTGCTGCAGAATTGTCGTATGAGGGAAAGGATTAAGATACGTCACGGCGACAAATCACTTATGCATAATCCCTACGTAAACAAACACTATGTTTGTATGGTGTTTTCAGTATATATCACAGCGATTTTGGGGGTTAAGTTACCAGTACTACTGGTCCATTTATCCTGACACCAGCAAGTCAGTCGAGATGCTAACCCCACAATCCTGAGCTTCAAGGAGGAAACGTCATTATATTTGGTATGACTCGGCCGGGGCTCGAACACAGCCTAGACGGACGGACGGACGCTCTATAACTACATCACAGAGGTGGTTAAACAAACCAGTACAATGCTACGACGTGTGGCTTGCCCGAGGGCACTCCATATTGACGGACGCTCTACAACTATATAACAGAGGTGGTTAAGCAAACCAGTACAATGCTAGGACGTGTGGCTTGCCCGAGGGCACTCCATATTGACGGACGCTCTATAACTACATCACAGAGGTAGTAAAACAAACCAGTACAAGGCTACGACGTGTGGCTTGCCCGAGGACCCTCCATTTTGACGGACGCTCTACAACTATATAACAGGGGTGGTAATAACAACCCAGTACAAGGCTAGGAAGTGTGGCTTGCCCGATGGCACTCCATATTGCCGGCCGCGAGACGGGATCAAACCCAGGACTGCCAGTATGCGATACTGTTTAACTACAGTCAGGCCACGTTGGAGGCATTTCAGGAAATGACGTGGGTTTTTATTGATAATATATTTGGTTGTTTTGTTTGATTATATACCCTTAATATCTTTTAATTAAAAATAAATGTAATGAAATGTTATTTTTGCTTTCGATGGTTTGCACGACGGGCAACAGGGTGGGGTGGTTTTTTATCACTTCCTTCTTTCTGACCACGCTAACGCGATCGGACGACAACGTTATTAGCACTAATCGTTTCCTGCTGAAGACTCGTACGTCTCGGCGTAATGGATTGATGGTTCCGTCCACCACACGCTTGGCCACTTCGCACACGGCCTGCGTTTGGACCGAGGTGGTGTTTTGTAACAGCTGTGGTCGACCTCTGGCCTCCCTTAATGATTTCAAATAATGCAGGTTGACAAATACTGTCGAATGCTCCATCTCGAATTATATGTTTTTATTTATAAAACCTCTTATAAATATCCATAGGGAATCGTATCAAAATATTCAAGTATGACCCTTTTGTCGTACGCCACCCTGTACTGTTTGCGTTCTTCTTTGTTGTTCGCGACGTTGTTGTATTTACCCGTCGAGACATATGAGGGATTGGATGTGACGATGACATTACAGGGCAATACTTGGTCCACCATCTCCCTAACGCTGCAAAAATTCAGTAACTGGGCGTTGGTGTAATGTAGGCTAAACTCCCGGATGTTACACGTTTGCTTGCCTTTGGCCGTGGTGTAGGCGTAGTTTTTAGGATCACAGCTGACAAACTCGCCGATGTGGACGAATAAAGAGTTCGTCGGTAAGTAAAAAATACAAAAGGATTAACGAAATCGCATTGCAAAAAGTTCATACTAATGTAAGTTATATTCTGTAATATACCAGATGTAATTGTGAAAGTATAAGATTTTGAAGACGGAAATAGTTCTATTATTAAGGTTGATCTATAGTATCGTAAATATCTCCTAAAGAAATATAAAATTACGACTACATACCTAGATAATCGCCCAAAGGTGGATCGTACTGCCCGGGTCTGCTGACATAGATGACCGACTACGTGTTGTATTAAAAGACTCGATCACTAAGCATATCCAAGACGCTGTACAGTTTGAGACGAGCTCAGCAGGTAGTGAAAGTGGCCAAGAAGATATTAGACTTCATATCTTCCGGCACGAATCCGGACTGGATTTCGTACTCGAGGTGAAGGTGCTCTCGTTTATGATGTGAAAATCCTTCAACTTCTTGGTTTTGTCCGTCAGCAGTTTGAAGAATGTATCCAGCTCTGTGGCGTGAAATATATTCGCTGACTCATTGGTTCAGCCTCTTACCAAATGTTCCCAAGAAACTGAAAATATGAAAAAAGAAAAGGGTGAATATACCAGACATACGGTATGTAATGATAAATCTATGTTACTGGACGGTATATAATGATTAATCTATGTTACTGGACGGTATATAATGATAAATCTATGTTACTGGACGGTATATAATGATTAGTCTATGTTACTGGACGGTATATAATGATAAGTCTATGTTAATTGACGGTATATAATGATAAGTCTATGTTACTGGACGGTATATAATGATTAGTCTATGCTACTGGACGGTATATAATGATAAGTCTATGTTACTGGACGGTATATAATGATTAGTCTATGTTACTGGACGGTATATAATGATAAGTCTATGTTACTGGACGGTATATAATGATTAGTCTATGTTACTGGACGGTATATAATGATAAGTCTATGTTACTGGACGGTATATAATGATTAGTCTATGTTACTGGACGGTATATAATGATAAGTCTATGTTACTGGACGGTATATAATGATTAGTCTATGTTACTGGACGGTATATAATGATTAGTCTATGTTACTGGACGGTATATAATGATAAGTCTATGTTACTGGACGGTATATAATGATTAGTCTATGTTACTGGACGGTATATAATGATAAATCTATGTTACTGGACGGTATATAATGATAAGTCTATGTTACTGGACGGTATATAATGATAAATCTATGTTACTGGACGGTATATAATGATTAATCTATGTTACTGGACGGTATATAATGATAAGTCTATGTTACTGGACGGTATA
>JASEVX010000012.1:17823293-17892256 GCA_031761405.1 Serripes groenlandicus
GAGCAATTTCTCCTTTTGTCACTATGTTTTCCACTTTGAGTCATAGGCTATCCATTCAATTAAAGAGATTTTCCGATTTTTGACAAAATATGTTCAAAGTCGTCTGCTGCAGAATTGTCGTATGAGGGAAAGGGTTAAGACCCTTTCAACAGTATTTCAGTCATATCACGGCGTTTCCTGGGCAAACTACCAGTACTATATATATATATATATATATTCTGAGACCGATATATCAGCCGTAATGCTATCCACGCAACTCAGAACGCCATTATTTTAACCTTATCCCATATACAACAAATCTGCAGCAGACGACTTTGGAAACATAATGACAAAAACCTTTAAAATGCCCATAAAAGATAGATTAATTGTTAAATAGAGTTGAAATAATTGTGGCCAAAGGAGAAATTGCTCATCATGAGCAATTTCACCTTTGGCGACAATGTTTTCAAAAGTCATCTGCTGCTATTGCGTCAAATGCGTCTGCAGGTGGGTAAGGGTTAACCCTTTCTCTCATACAACAAATCTGCAGCAGACGACTATGAAAACATTGTGACAAAAACCTTTAAAATGCCCATAAAAAATAGATTAATTGTTAAATAAAGTTAAAAAATTGTGACCAAAGGATATATTGCTCATCATGAGCAATTTCACTTTTGGCGACAATGTTTTCAAAGGTCGTCTACTGCTATTGCGTCAAAATGCGTCTGCAGGTGGGAAAGGGTTAACTCTTTCCCACATACAACAAATCTGCAGCTGAGGGGCCATTTCTACAATATAAAAGTGTTAACCCTTTCCCTCATACAGACGCTTTCCGACGCCTCTGCAGCAGACGACTTTGAAAACATTGTGACAAAAACCTTTAAAATGTCAATAAAAGATAGCTTAATTAGTACATCATAAGCAATTTCACATTTGGCGACAACGTTTTTTCAAAAGTCGTCTGCTGCTTTTGTGTCAAAATGCGTCTGCAGGTGGGAAAGGGTTAACCCTTTCTCTCATACAACAAATCTGCAGCTGAGGGTAGCCATTTCTACCATATAAAAGTGTTAACCCCTTTCTTCATACAGACGCTTTCCGACGCCTCTGCAGCAGACGACTTTGAAAACATTGTGACAAAAACCTTTAAAATGTCTATAAAAGATAGATTAATTGTTAAATAAAGTTAAAAATGTGTGGCCAAAGGAGATATTGCTCATCATGAGCAATTTCACCTTTGGCGACAATGTTTTCAAAGGTCGTCTACTGCTATTGCGTCAAATGTACATACAACAAATCTGCAGCTGAGGGGAGCCATTTCTACAATATAAAAGTGTTAACCCTTTCCCTCATACAGACGCTTTCCGACGCCTCTGCAGCAGACGACTTTGAAAACATTGTGACAAAAACCTTACAAAATGTCTATAAAAGATAGCTTAATTAGTACATCATGAGCAATTTCACATTTGGCGACAACGTTTTTTCAAAAGTCGTCTGCTGCTATTGCGTCAAAATGCGTCTGCAGGTGGGAAATGGTTATCACTAACAGTAGAGTTGGCGTACCTCAGTCAACTCTACCATTTTGAAAGTGTTAATTATGCAAGGAGACTGACGCAAGATTGGTAAATTAAAATAAATGTGCAAATACAAAATATGTTTATAACATTGCAATGTTAACCCTTCCCAATAAACCACAAATATATAGCAGACGATTTGGAGAAAACATCTAGGTATATATAGTTGAAAATTTTGAAACGGAGTATTTATCAACTGAAGCTGGACAAATTAAAAACTTATCAAAATCAGCGAGTTCATTTTTAAACCATTTCCCACATTTAGACCCACTTTGACGAATATTCTGCAGGCCACTTTCCAAAACATTATGTTAAAAGATTGATTGATTGATTGATTGATTGATTGGGGTTTAACGCCGTTTTTAATAATTTCTCAGTTATATCAAGGCGGCCAGTTCACCTACTCATGTGTTTCCTGGTTTTCCCACACCAGTACTCCATACAACAATCATCCCAAACAACTGGCTTCTTTTCCACATAGATTTAGCCCATTGGTGGAAGACGAATGACGCATGTCGCATTGACGTTTATTAATCGTCGGAAATTAAGTTGGCCGAGCCGGGATTCGAACTCACAACCTCTGGATTGACAGCCCGCGTCGCTACCGACTTTTAGCTACCGGTGCTCGGCTATGATAAAAGCAGAAATTGTTTAGAATGAGCAAGTTCTTCTTTCAGCACAATGTCTTAAAACTCTATCTAATAATAAAACTCTCATTTATGGATTGTTTTCAAATTTGTTTTGCCAATTATGTTTTCATCGTCATCTGCCGCAGATTTTCTACAATGACTTTCCTACATACACTATATGTTCAGGAGACACATTTAAAAATATCGAGGGGAAAATATTGAAAAATATCTTTACATGAAAGTATAATTACTAAATCGAGTTCAAACCACCGTTTTTAAAAGCAAAAATCGCTCATCATGAGCAAGTTCTCCTTTTGCCACAATAATATGTTTTCAGAAGTTGTAATTAACTGTCTGTAAGTGGGAAACGGTCAAGAGGATGACGTCGGTTCGTGTCCCGATTCAGAGGTTGTTTTTAAGATGTTTATATAAGGTAAAAAGGGTGGACACTCCTTCTACCCGAAATATTGTCAGTGCATACTGGGGCAGTGTCGTGGCAAGTGACAAGTGAAAGCTATTTTGAGGGAAATATCCTTTTATACGGTAAATTATCGAAAACAGACTATGCACGTCATCATTATTAAATTGGAAGTATATAAATAGATGTTTTAAGATATATATTTTTAGTGAAAATATTAATTTCGATAGCCGAAACCAGTGTTGGGAATTAAAGTTTATAAAAGGTATTATCATCATTATTATTTGTGTTACTATTATCAGCATTATGAACAATTAAATAATTAGTCTTATTATTATTCATATTATAATTTAACATTATAGATAATTATTGGTCATGAGTTATGCATTAAAATGACATTAGGATATATAAGCCGTCTGTATGGCCTCTGCGTAATATATCCATCCAGATCAGCCTTCGCAGTCCGCGCAGACTGATCCGGGCCGACACATTCCGTCTCGGGGGGATAGGGGTATAGAGTAATGATTCCTGAAACAGAAAATCCACAGGAGGCGAAAAGTGTCTGTCTAGGTAAGCATGCGCGGACTGTGCAGGCTGATCTGAGTAGATACTTTACGCAGAGTCCACAATGTTGGTTTTCTCGCGGGACTGCTCATATATTAATTTTATCTGGTACAAAACCGTCATTTGTCACCCCCGGCATAATGACCACATAATGCATGAAACACGAATCACCTTAACCCTTTACCACATACAGCAAATCTGCAGCAATCGGTTTTGTTTTAACAGTCATGCAAGAACATGTTAAATCTCTATAAATGAATGAGTTACTTGGGAAAAAAAGTTGAAAACATTGCGGCAAAAGGGGGAAATTGTTCGTTTTGAGGAATTTCTCCTATTGTCACATGTTTTCATAAGTCGTCTGCTGCAGATGCACGTGGAAAATGGATACAGATAATGAGAAAGTTCTTTCTATATATTCGTCATGTTTCTTTAATTAAAAATTCTTGCATTTTATAGGTTTCATTATTTGTGTTTTTATTATACTCATTACTAATGAATACAACGAATCTGCGTCAGATATCTTTGAAATGTGTAGACACCTTCTTTTGTCGCGATATTTTCAAAAGTACGTCAAAGCGCGTCTGCTTGTTGGAGAGGGCTAAATGTTTTCAATGGAAAATGGAAAATACTTAAATAGTATTCCGCGTAACTGGGTAACGGGGTAAGCCAGTATTTTTTTTTATTATTTTTTTTAACGCCGTTTTCAACAATTTTTCAGTATATCTCAAGTCTAAGTTATGATTTGCGTTCAGAAGGGCCATCTGTACAATATTTTACAACATTTAACCTTTTTTTTCATATGCAACAAGTGTTCAAGACTAAGATAGTATATGCGTTTAGATGAATCGTACAATATTTTTTTTGAATATTTTAGCCATTTGCCATATATATACAACAAATCTGCAGCAGGCAAACATATGGAAAAATGTCTGTAAATTGTAAAAAAGTATGATAATTGAAGAAATTGGAACTAAAGGAGAAATGGCTCCGACGGTACAAGCATTTTCTCCTTTTACAATAATATTTTGAAAGACTTCTGATGTTGTTACGTCTAAATGCGTCTGTATATAGGAAAGGGATCAACGCCATTAACCCTTTCCTACATACAACAAATCTGCAGCAGACGACTTTAAAAATGTCTACTAAAAAATATGGAAAATCTATTTAATTGTAGATATAATTACTGAACAAAGTTGAAAACATTGTGGCAAATGGAGAAATTGCTCGTTTTGACACGATGTTTTTTTCAAAAGTCATCGGCTGCAGATGCGTTAAAATGCGTCTATAGGTGGGAAAGAGTTAAAATAATTTTTAACTTTTTAAAAATCATTTTTATCATTGGCAAGTTCTTGTAACTGTACATCTTTTTTCTTTTTATGAATAATTGTGCTTAGAAAGACGGAATAATGACAAATGTTAACCATTTTCTCCTTGAAGACGCACGTTGACGCGCCTGCAGCAGACATTGAGATGAAAGGAGAAATTGCCAATAATGAGCCATTTCATCTTTTGCTACAATGTTGTAAATTAGTCTTAGTAATTGTTTGTCTTGTCAAGATCAAACATAATGTTTTTGCTAACGGTTGAATTTTAGTCACCTTTTATCATAGTATGTGGAATTCGAGTGGTTAGCGTCGGGGATTTCGAAACCGGGTGTCCCGGGTTCGATCCCCAGTCGCGGCACTACGGTCGTGGTGGAGTGCCCTTGGGCAAGGCACATTTTCTAGCCAAGTACTGGTTTGTTGACCCAGGTATCATGAATAAGTGAACTGTCGCCGTGATATAACTGAAATAATGTTGAAAGCGGCGTAAAACCCCAATAAATAAATAAATAAATTGATCATAGTATGTTTTTAGGTGAGCCATATATAGGGCCATATCGCACTTCTTGTTAAATATTCAAATGGTATATTCCAAAGATATTTTGGGTACTATTTGGCTGTAGATCAGTGAAATTTGACCTATGGTTTTGCACGATTAGTCTTTATCCTGCTGTATGAATTATTAAATATATTTGAAAACATTGTAGCAAATGGAGAAATTGCTCATTATATATCGATGGCTCAGCGCAATACTAGGCCAACTCTATTTTCAATTTTTTTACAGGAGAGTGAAAAAACTGTTTACATGTTTTCCCTTTTGATATTTTGTAGATATCTTTTCTGTTCTATATGCTGATAAATGTTTCAAAACTAATGATCATATTCTTTTTAATCTGAAACTCTTTCTTAATAGTTTAAAATCAATTATTTGAGTTAACAATAGTTTTGCACTGAAAATCAATGATTTGTTGAAAAAAACTTAGCGCAAAACTAAACTTAAGTCAAGTTAGACATAGTTTTGCACTGAAAATCAATGATTTGTTAAAAAAAACTCGGCGCAAAACTAAACCTAAGTCAAGTTAGACATAGTTTTGCACTTAAAATTAATGAAATGTTGATCTTTTTTTATGTAAAACCTATACTAAGTCAAGTAAGATATATTTCACCAATTTAATTTTGAAGTTATTTTGAAGTTTAAACAATGCAATGAATAGAACATACTCCATAAGAGTTTTCTTGGACTCTTTCTTAATTGAAAGCATTTATTTGCCACTTATCAGTAATGGCTAAGTTATGTTTATATTTAATGACAGAGTGGAAAAGGGTGCAGGAAGAGTTAAAATTTCAATCTTTTGATAATTATATAACTTTATTTTGCCTATTCAAACAAAATGCTATACATCAAAAAAATATATTAAATCTTTGCTACATAAACTGCCTTTTCTGGCACCCAATACAGTATGCCTTTGAAAACAGTGTAGGAAGCAATCTGAAATCTTCCTGTACTGTTTGTCACATTGACAGTAAATGTAACCATTGTTCATTAATTACTGATAAGTGGTGACTTGATGCTTCCAAGTTAGTACAGTCCAAGAAAATGACTATGGAGCAGGATTACCAATATTTATCATAAAATATTTGATAAAATGGCCCTCAAACTATTTATTCATTGCTCCATAAAACCGCATTTCCTCACATCCAATAAAGCAGGCATTTGGAAGCAATGTAGGAATAGTTGTAGGATAAGAAGGCCTTTGGGAACAGTGAAGGAAATTTAAGATCGCTCGTAACGAGCAATCTGAACCTTTCCTTCACAGATTTTCAACTCTGTCAGTTAATGTGAACATAATTCACCCATTATTGATAAGTTGTGAATTAATGCTTTTGATTTGGTGGACTGTTTAAGAAAATAACTATGGAGCAAAGAGTCAAATAGTTATGTTGTTAACTTATTTATTCACAACATATTTGTGAGCATATCATTGTAACAAAAGTACATTATTACAACAAACAGAAACTGTTGTTATATATACTAAGGATTGTTTAAGTACATATTGGTAACAAAATAGCCTTACAGTACTATGAATTAGTTGGGAATCTCATGAGAAATGACTGCATAGAACGATGTAATGGGAATGAGGGATCACACCCTACCTACATAAGGAAATGAGCTCTTTGTACTTTTCAAATGTAATCATGGAGTAGTCCTTTTGCAATATATTTAGCTCAATATCTTTCACAATCACATTCAGAACAGTATTTGAATTCTTAACCACTGAGTCTACTGGACCATTGTTATCATACTAAATTTCTGCTATATTGGAATTGTTAGATTCTATTTTGACTCTGTCCAAAAACCTTGTTCCTTTCTTAATCCTGATAAACAATTTAGTATTTTGGAAACAGACTTGAAGTAAAATGAATATGACAAGTTCATTTCCTAAAGCTACAGTCACACGTAAGCCGGACTCAACACAGAGCAACACAGTATGATCCTGGGTGAAATTAAGTCGCAAAATATCGTCACCCCGGACCAACACGGCAGCTTCCTGGAGTTAACACGGTCGCTACACAGACCGTCTCGGACTACCCCGAATTAAAGAATCCTCCTGGCCGGTCCTGGATGACCACGGCAATTTTAAAGAGTTTAAAATTGCCGGGGAGGTATCCCTGACCATGACAGACCATCCAGGACTATCCCGGACCCAACACAGATCTGACCACGGATTGGCCAAATTTTAGTACGGGCGGTCGGATGGACTTAAGCATGGTTTGGATTTTTATGACATGCAGTTCTTACAAATTAGTTGTGTACACACTAATTTGACTACTTACCCTATCAATACAGGCATGGACATAATAATTGTCCTTCTGTGTGTGACTCTACAGTTTGAATAATGATTTGGGCATTTTTAAAGGCTATGTGAACTTTCTGAGGAGAAATATTCAAAGTTCGGAGAAAAAATGTCTTGCAAACCCTAATATTTGTACCATTTAATGACAAAATCCACATAAATGAATTAACTCATTTCTGACTAATGGAACTGGACTGTTTATTACTTTCTTCTTTTGTGAGTAGAATACTTAAAAAGAAACTGCCTTTGTCATATTGCATCTCCATTCTTCTTCTGTGAGTAGAATACTTAAATAGAAACTGCCTTTGTCATATTGCATCTCCTAACTTCCAATTGTTTGGTGTTTAATGCCGCTATCAACAATTTTTCAGTTATATCACATCGTTTCCTGGGTAAATTACAAGTACTACTGGTCAATTTATCCTGACACTAACTAGTCAATAGTAATGCTAACCCTATAGCTTCTACATAGATCCTTCTACAATAATTTCTGCAGTCATGCCCAAACCCTGATCCATGACTTTCAAATTGTATTTCACTCTGATCAGCTACTAACTTTGCAGTCTTCCATGTTAATGTCTTCAACTATATCTTCATTTTCAAAATCAATGCACTGTTGTTATTCACTCTCAACAATAGTTGGAACAATTTCTTCAACTTGGGCCATTAGTGTTTTGTCAGTTACTTTACTATTAGATCCCCTTTCTACTTTATAACAGTAACTGAGCTCCATTTTATTTGGTGAAACTGTTTTATCAACTAGATTAAATTTTCCTAATGTCATACGCCTTTCTACTCAATTCAGTTTGCACCTATTGTTTCTATTCTTTTCTTTTTGGAAGAATACAATTGGATAAACTTGATTCTTAGTAAGTTTCATTCAACATTTTCTTCTCAAATTGTGAGAACATTTATTCAATACCAGAAGAGATGTGCTCTAAATCTAACCGAAAGTATCAGACTTCAAGATTTTTGAGAGTTTAGATAATGGGATGTCATCTTCAGATGACATAGCTGTAGCCAATAGTCATTATAAACAGACATTAAACTATGTTCACTGTCATCACCTAAACTACATTGTTGTAGTTATTCTTCAATCCTTTTGATTTTCTCATCGTTTGTGTCTTTAATTATTTGAATGCCGAGCCCCGGTAGCGATGCGGGCTGTCAATCCAGGGGTTGTGAGTTCAAATCCCGGCTCGGCCAACTTTCTTCCGAGGATTGACAAAAGTCAATGCGACATGCGTCATTCTTCTTCTACCAATGGGCTAAGTCTATGTGGAAAAGCAGGTAGTTGCTTGGGAAGATTGTTGTGTGGAGTACTGGTGTGAGAAAACCAGGAAATGCATGAGTAGGTGAACTGGCCGCCGTGATATGACTGAGAAATTGTTAAAAACGGCGTTAAATCCCAATCAATTTATTATTTGAAGAATATAGGAATATACTCCTTCTGATATGTCAGAAAGATTATTACTTCAATATCATCTGATTCACTTGTATCAGTACATGTATTCTACACAATATCTACATGTGTGGCTTCAAATGTTATGAGTTCAATTTCTGGGTCCCCCAAACTTGATGTAAAACAGGATCAAGTTTTCAAACTTTACAGTGTGATGTGAACAGTCTACATTATTGGTTTCTACCATACTGTTTTTGTTACTTGAATGAGGTGTTACTAAGCATTTCATTGTTAAGAAAAGGATTTGTTTTTTCTTTCTTATGGTTTGATGCAAACTTACATAAGGTTTAACATTTAAAATTGAACCTGCATCAGATTTTAAAACTGCTCCACTGATTTGGAAGATCACTCACAAGTAGATACTCCTCTTTCTGTACACCAGATGAGGCTGTTACTACATTGTAATAAACATTGTTCCCTTTGATTAATATCTCCTCCAGGGCTTATTGTGTCCATTTTGAGGCTTTCTTGATTATATAGAACATTTCTGTTGCTTTAAAAACACTTTTTTCTATTTAACATGTTTTAAAATAGGACAAAAGAGAGAAACATGTATATGTTTTATACTATTTTTCAGTGCAAAACTATGTCTAAGTCAAGTTAGTAATAGTTTTGCGCTAACATTTTTGTTTAAATTTATGATATTGTCGGTGCAAAACTATAGCTAACTCTACTTAGCTATAGTTTTGCACTCAAAAAAAGAATGATTTGACTTAGCATATTTTCTTGAAATTCAAATATCTTGTTAAATACTTAGAATATAATCAAGAACTTTTAAGTGAACCAGGAGAGTTTGATCATTGTTCAAAATTTATAATAAAACCAACTTTGAAAAAATATAGAGTTAGCATAGTATTGCGCTGAGCCATCGATATGCAACACTGTTTTCAAAAGTCGACTGCATCAGAGGCTTCAGAAAGCGTCTATATGTGGTAAATGGTTATACAGGTTAACGTCGTTTTACAGTAAATTATCAGTTACTTCATTGTCAGAGGACTTGGTAAGGAGGAGTGAACCGGTCTTTTCCCTCCCATATCTTCCTTATGACTCCACTAAAACCTATGGTGTGGGTACTCAAAAGAATTGAGTACCCACAACATAGGGTTTGAGTGTCAAATAAGGATTATTTGGGGATGTGAAATACTCTTCTTATAGATCTAGAGCTCTGAATCGCTGCGGGCCATCTGTTTTCTGACTTTCCCGCACAAGTACCTCATAATATGCAAGACTCTTACGTTCAGCCACTTCATTCCAGTTGTATACACCAAAACCTAACTTGGAAATATATCGAAATACATTTATATTTTCCGGTTCATCAGTTTGGAATTCCCTTCCTTCATATATTCAAAACTCAACGTCTATTCAGCATTTCAAATCCCAATATTTACGTTGGATAAACCAATCGTAATTCAATGATACTTGTAGTACAATTGTATTTCATGAAACTATGCACAATATTTAGATCTGTGGCTGTTCTACGATACAGTAATAGACATATAAATGTTAAGTCCATAACTATAATCGCATGTATATTATAGCATAGAGTAGTTCATATGTAACACACGTTTATTCATGTTTCGTTCCATTTTGTTTATGTGTGAGGCCCTCATGGAAGATTGACTTTCATACTATGTCAAATGAGTGTCCTCTATAAATAAAGCCTTTATTATTATTATTATTATTATACAAAATTCTTCCAAAGCAACTGCATAACTTCCCATGTACATTTAGTTTAAACTTATTTATTTTACATCGATTGCAAAAACAAGCTTTAATCTTATATTAATCACGCTCGATGTCTGCTTCCTGGAAACTTAACCAGTACTCGCGCCGTTTGTTTGGAAAAATCCAGAAAAAGGCAGAACCCGCTCATCACGGGATTCGAACCCGGGACCTTTGGTACAAAAGGCCGACGCTCTACCTCTGTACCACTGTCTTCCCATGTACATTATATATATTGCATTGTCGGGAGCCGAAGGACGCTAGTCGCAATGACTTTTGTCAATCATCAGACACAGAATGAATTGGTCGAGCCGGGGTTCACACTCACGGTCCCCGGGTTGATAGCCCTCTTCGACACCGACTCAGTGGTCCAGATAAGGAGAGGGGTTTTCAGCTCTTTTCCCCACAATTTCTCTCTTGTTATTAAAGCATACCCTATTTTGTAGGTACTCAAAAGAATCGTCTCACTGAGACAATTCTTTTGAGTACCCACAACATAGGTTTTAGGGGAGTCATAAGGAAGATATGGGAGGGAAACGACCAGTCCCACAACATAGGGTTTAGAGGGTCAAATACGGATTTTGTAACATGCAAAACGCCCTTTATCTAGAACTCTGACACCGACAGAGCTATCGCTTCAGGAAACCACACAGAAAGATTATAACAAAAACAATAAATGTGCCGTGCCACGAGAAAACCAATATTATAGAATCTGCGACCCGGATCAGCCTAAGCATGCCGCGCAGGCTAACCCGGACAGGCACTTTTCGCCTCCTGTGGATTTTCTGTTGAAATAATCATTACTCTATATACCTCTACCCCCCTGAGACGGAATGTGTCGGCCCGGATTAGCCTGCGCGGACTACACAGGCTGATCCGGATCGATACATTACCCAATGATCATTATGATGGTTTTCTCGTAGGACTGCTCAAATATACATGACAAATAAAATCGATGAACATGGAACAAACAGGCAATATATTTCGTGTATTCATTGATAAGATAGGTGGATCATAGTTCCCTTTCTCACGTCCGGATTCATTTTGACGACTTCGCAACAGACAACTTTAGAAAACATTGTGACAAAAGGAGAAATTCCTCATGATGTTTTTTTCCTTTTTTCAATTACTTTACTTTAAATTTCAGATTTTCTTTTTTAAATTTTTGCCAACATGTTTTAAAAGTCGGTAAACAACTTGTGGTTGAGAAGCGAAACATATAGACCAAGATTGACGTTTAAGTATTGACACTTCACCACACACGAACAATCTGCAACTTCTCCTTTCGCCACACTATTGACAAAAGTTGTCTGTTGTAGAGGTGTCAAAATGCGTCTGCATGTGGACAAATGTTAATAGACTGATATTGGATTACAGTTTTTCACACTGAAGTTGTTTTTACTATAGCCTTCAACTGGATACGTATTGAGCTAAATTTGTTATGTTTCAGGTTGTAATTGGAGAAGACTAAATAGTTTCAAAGATGAAGTGGGGTTGGCAACGAAGGCAAGGAATGCTGTTATTACTTGTTTCTCTGAACACACTGTTACTTGTTTGTTCAACAACTACTGATGCATCAACTACAGCAGTCGCTGGTACAACAGATGCAGTAACAACAGTCGCTGGTACAACAGATGCTGTTACAACAGTCGCTGGTACAACACTCGCTGGTACAACAGATGCAGGTACAACAGTCGCTGGTACAACAGATGCAGTAACAACAGTCGCTGGTACAACAGATGCAGTAACAACAGTCGCTGGTACAACAGATGCAGTAACGACAGTCGCTGGTACAACAGTCGCTGGCACAACAGATTCAGTAACAACAGTCGCTGGTACAACAGTCGCTGGTACAACAGATGCAGGTACAACAGTCGCTAGTACAACAGATGCAGTGACAACAGTCGCTGGCACAACAGTCGCTGGTACAACGGATGCAGTAACAACAGTCGCTGATACAACAATCGCTGGTACAACAGTCGCTGGTACAACAGTCGCTGGCACAACAGTCGCTGGTACAACAGTCGCTGGCACATCAGTCGCTGGTACAACAGTCGCTGGTAGAACAGATGCAGTAACAACAGTCGCAGGTACAACAGATGCAAGTACAACAGTCGCTGGTACAACAGATGCAGTAACAACAGTCGCTGGTACAACAGTCGCTGGTACAACAGTCGCTGGTACAACAGATGCAGTAACAACAGTCGCTGGTACAACAGATGCAGGTACAACAGTCGCTGGTACAACAGATGCAGGTACAACAGTCGCTGGTACAACAGTCGCTGGTACAACAGATGCAGTAACAACAGTCGCTGGAACAACAGTCGCTGGTACAACAGTCGCTGGTACAACAGTCGCTGGTACAACAGATGCAGTAACAACAGTCGCTGGTACAACAGATGCAGGTACAACAGTCGCTGGTACAACAGATGCAGGTACAACCGTCGCTGGTACAACAGTCGCTGGTACAACAGATGCAGTAACAACAGTCGCTGGTACAACAGATGCAGGTACAACAGTCGCTGGTACAACAGATGCAGGTACAACAGTCGCTGGTACAACAGTCGCTGGTACAACAGATGCAGTAACAACAGTCGCTGGAACAACAGTCGCTGGTACAACAGTCGCTGGTACAACAGTCGCTGGTACAACAGTCGCTGGTACAACAGTCGCTGGTACAACAGATGCAGTAACAACAGTCGCTGGTACAACAGATGCAGTAACAACAGTCGCTGGTACAACAGATGCAGGTACAACACTCGCTGGTACAACAGATGCAGGTACAACAGTCGCTGGTACAACAGTCGCTGGTACAACAGTCGCTGGTACAACAGATGCAGTAACAACAGTCGCTGGTACAACAGATGCAGGTACAACAGTCGCTGGTACAACATATGCAGGTACAACAGTCGCTGGTACAACAGTTGCTGGTACAACATATGCAGTAACAACAGTAGCTGGTACAACAGATGCAGGTACAACAGTCGGTGGTACAACAGATGCAGGTACAACAGTCGCTGGTACAACAGTCGCTGGTACAACAGATGCAGTAACAACAGGCGCTGGTACAACAGATGCAGTAACAACAGTCGCTGATACAACACTCGCTGGTACAACAGTCGCTGGTACAACAGATGCAGGTACAACAGTCGCTGGTACAACAAATGCAGGTACAACAGTCGCTGGTACAACAGTCGCTGGTACAACAGATGCAGGTACAACAGTCGCTAGTACAACAGATGCAGTAACAACAGTCGCTGGTACAACAGATGCAGGTACAACAGTCGCTGGTAAAACAGATGCAGGTACAACAGTCGCTGGTACAACAGTCGCTGGTACAACAGATGCAGTAACAACAGTCACTGGAACAACAGTCGCTGGTACAACAGTCGCTGGTACAACAGTCGCTGGTACAACAGATGCAGTAACAACTGTCGCTGGTACAACAGATGCAGGTACAACAGTCGCTGGTACAACAGATGCAGGTACAACAGTCGCTGGTACAACAGTTGCTGGTACAACAGATGCAGTAACAACAGTCGCTGGTACAACAGATGCAGGTACATCAGTCGCTGGTACAACAGATGCAGGTACAACAGTCGCTGGTACAACAGTCGCTGGTACAACAAATGCAGTAACAACAGTCGCTGGAACAACAGTCGCTGGTACAACAGTCGCTGGTACAACAGTCGCTGGTACAACAGATGCAGTGACAACAGTCGCTGGCACAACAGTCGCTGGTACAACAGATGCAGTAACAACAGTCGCTGATACAACAATCGCTGGTACAACAGTCGCTGGTACAACAGTCGCTGGCACAACAGTCGCTGGTACAACAGTCGCTGGCACATCAGTCGCTGGTACAACAGTCGCTGGTACAACAGATGCAGTAACAACAGTCGCAGGTACAACAGATGCAAGTACAACTGTCGCTGGTACAACAGATGCAGTAACAACAGTCGCTGGTACAACGGATGCAGGTACAACAGTCGCTGATGCAGGTACAACAGTCGCTGGTACAACAGTCGCTGGTACAACAGTCGCTGGTACAACAGTCGCTGGTACAACAGATGCAGTAACAACAGTCGCTGGTACAACAGATGCAGGTACAACAGTCGCTGGTACAACAGATGCAGGTACAACAGTCGCTGGTACAACAGTCGCTGGTACAACAGTCGCTGGTACAACAGATGCAGTAACAACAGTCGCTGGTACAACAGATGCAGGTACAACAGTCGGTGGTACAACAGATGCAGGTACAACAGTCGCTGGTACAACAGTCGCTGGAACAACAGATGCAGTAACAACAGGCGCTGGTACAACAGATGCAGTAACAACAGTCGCTGATACAACACTCGCTGGTACAACAGTCGCTGGTACAACAGTCGCTGGCACAACAGTCGCTGGTACAACAGTCGCTGGTACAACAGTCGCTGGCACAACAGTCGCTGGCACAACAGTCGCTGGTACAACAGTCGCTGGTACAACAGATGCAGTACCAACAGTCGCAGGTACAACATATACAAGTACAACAGTCGCTGGTACAACAGATGCAGTAACAACAGTCGCTGGTACAACAGATACAGGTACAACAGTCGCTGGTACAACATATGCAGGTACAACAGTCGCTGGTACAACAGTCGCTGGTACAACAGTCGCTGGTACAACAGATGTAGTAACAACAGTCGCTGGTACAACAGATGCAGGTACAACAGTCGCTGGTACAACAGATGCAGGTACAACAGTCGCTGGTACAACAGATGCAGTAACAACAGTCGCTGGAACAACAGATGCAGGTACAACAGTCGCTGGTACAACAGATGCAGTAACAACAGTCGCTGGAACAACAGTCGCTGGTACAACAGTCGCTGGTACAACAGTCGCTGGTACAACAGTCGCTGGTACAACAGATGCAGATACAACAGTCGCTGGTACAACAGATGCAGGTACAACAGTCGCTGGTACAACAGTCGCTGGTACAACAGATGCAGTAACAACAGTCGCTGGAACAACAGTCGCTGGTACAACAGTCGCTGGTACAACAGATGCAGTAACAACAGTCGCTGGTACAACAGATGCAGTAACAACAGTCGCTGGTACAACAGATGCAGGTACAACAGTCGCTGGTACAACAGATGCAGGTACAACAGTCGCTGGTACAACAGTCGCTGGTACAACAGATGCAGTAACAACAGTCGCTGGTACAACAGATGCAGTAACAACAGTCGCTGGAACAACAGTCGCTGGTACAACAGTCGCTGGTACAACAGATGCAGTAACAAATGTCACTGGTACAACAGATGCAGTAACAACAGTTGCTGGTACAACAGTCGCTGGTACAACAGTCGTTGGTACAACAGATGCAGGTACAACAGATGCAGGTACAACAGTCGCTGGTACAACAGATGCAGTAACAACAGTCGCTGGAACAACAGTCGCTGGTACAATAGTCGCTGGTACAACAGTCGCTGGTACAACAGTCGCTGGTACAACAGATGCAGATACAACAGTCGCTGGTACAACAGATGCAGGTACAACAGTCGCTGGTACAACAGTCGCTGGTACAACAGATGCAGTAACAACAGTCGCTGGAACAACAGTCGCTGGTACAACAGTCGCTGGTACAACAGATGCAGTAACAACAGTCGCTGGTACAACAGATGCAGTAACAACAGTCGCTGGTACAACAGATGCAGGTACAACAGTCGCTGGTACAACATATGCAGGTACAGCAGTCGCTGGTACAACAGTCGCTGGTACAACAGTCGCTGGTACAACAGATGCAGTAACAACAGTCGCTGGAACAACAGTCGCTGGTACAACAGTCGCTGGTACAACAGTCGCTGGTACAACAGTCGCTGGTACAACATATGCAGTAACAACAGTCGCTGGTACAACAGATGCAGGTACAACAGTCGCTGGTACAACATATGCAGGTACAGCAGTCGCTGGTACAACAGTCGCTGTTACAACAGTCGCTGGTACAACAGATGCAGTGACAACAGTCGCTGGCACAACAGTCGCTGGTACAACAGATGCAGTAACAACAGTCGCTGGTACAACAGATGCAGTAACAACAGTCGCTGGTACAACAGATGCAGGTACAACAGTCGCTGGTACAACAGATGCAGGTAAAACAGTCGCTGGTACAACAGTCGCTGGTACAACAGTCGCTGGTACAACAGTCGCTGGTACAACAGATGCAGTAACAACAGTCGCTGGTACAACAGATGCAGGTACAACAGTCGCTGGTACAACAGATGCAGGTACAACAGTCGCTGGTACAACAGTCGCTGGTACAACAGATGCAGTAACAACAGTCGCTGGAACAACAGTCGCTGGTACAACAGTCGCTGGTACAACAGTCGCTGGTACAACAGATGCAGTAACAACAGTCGCTGGTACAACAGATGCAGGTACAACAGTCGCTGGTACAACAGATGCAGATACAACAGTCGCTGGAACAACAGTCGCTGGTACAACAGTCGCTGGTACAACAGTCGCTGGTACAACAGTCGCTGGTACAACAGATGCAGTGACAACAGTCGCTGGTACAACAGATGCAGGTACAACAGTTGCTGGTACAACAGATGCAGGTACAACAGTCGCTGGTACAACAGTCGCTGTTACAACAGTCGCTGTTACAACAGTCGCTGGTACAACAGATGCAGTAACAACAGTCGCTGGTACAACAGATGCAGGTACAACAGTCGCTGGTACAACAGATGCAGTAACAACAGTCGCTGGAACAACAGTCGCTGGTACAACAGTCGCTGGTACAACAGTCGCTGGTACAACAGTCGCTGGTACAACAGATGCAGGTACAACAGTCGCTGGTACAACAGATGCAGGTACAACAGTCGCTGGTACAACAGTCGCTGGTACAACAGATGCAGTAACAACAGTCGCTGGAACAACAGTCGCTGGTACAACAGTCGCTGGTACAACAGATGCAGTAACAACAGTCGCTGGTACAACAGATGCAGGTACAACAGTCGCTGGTACAACATATGCAGGTACAGCAGTCGCTGGTACAACAGTCGCTGTTACAACAGTCGCTGTTACAACAGTCGCTGGTACAACAGATGCAGTAACAACAGTCGCTGGTACAACAGATGCTGGTACAACAGTCGCTGGTACAACAGATGCAGGTACAACAGTCGCTGGTACAACAGTTGCTGGTACAACAGTCGCTGGTACAACTGTCGATGGTACAACAGTCGCTGGTACAACTGTCGATGGTACAACAGTCGCTGGTACAACAGTCGCTGGTACAACAGTCGCTGGTACAACAGTCGCTGGTACAACAGTCGCTGGTACAACAGTCGCTGGTACAACAGTCGCTGGGACAACAGATGCAGGTACAACAGTCGCTGGTACAACAGTCGCTGGCACAACAGATGCAGGTACAACAGTCGCTGGTACAACAGTCGCTGGTACAACAGATGCAGTAACAACAGTCGCTGGTACAACAGATGCAGTAACAACAGTCGCTGGTACAACAGATGAAGTAACAACAGTCTCTGGTACAACAGTCGCTGGTACAACAGATGCAGGTACAACAGTCGCTGGTACAACAGATGCATTAACAACAGTCGCTGGTACAACAATCGCTGATACAACAGATGCAGTAACAACAGTCGCTGGTACAACAGATGCAGTAACAACAGTCGCTGGTACAACAGATGCAGTAACAACAGTCGCTGGTACAACATATGCAGTAACAACAGTCGCTGGTACAACAGATGCATTAACAACAGTCGCTGGTACAACAGATGCAGTAACGACAGTCGCTGGTACAACAGATGCAGTAACAACAGTCGCTGGTACAACAGATGCAGTAACGACAGTCGCTGGTACAACAGATGCAGTAACAACAGTCGCTGGTACAACAGATGCAGTAACAACAGTCGATGGTACAACAGGCGCTGGTACAACAGTCGCTGGTACAACAGTCGCTGGTACAACAGATGCAGTAACCACAGTCGCTGATACAACAGTCGCCGGTACAACAGTCGCTGGTACAACAGTCGCTGGTACAACAGTCGCTGGTACAACAGTCGCTGGTACAACAGATGCAGTAACAACAGTCGCTGGTACAACAGATGCAGTAACAACAGTCGCTGGTACAACAGTCGCTGGTACAACAGTCGCTGGTACAACAGTCGCTGGTACAACAGATGCAGTAACAACAGTCGCTGGTACAACAGATGCAGTAACAACAGTCGCTGGTACAACAGTCGCTGGTACAACAGATGTAATAACAACAGTCGCTGGTACAACAGATGCAGTAACAACAGTCGCTGGCACAACAGTCGCTGGCACAACAGTCGCTGGTACAACAGTCGCTGGTACAACAGATGCAGTAACAACAGTCGCTGGTACAACAGATGCAGTAACAACAGTCGCTGGTACAACAGTCGCTGGTACAACAGTCGCTGGTACAACAGATGCAGGTACAACAGTCGCTGGTACAACTGATGCAGTAACAACAGTCGCTGGTAAAACAGATGCAGTAACAACAGTCGCTGGTACAACAGTCGCTGGTACAACAGATGCAGTAACAACAGTCGCTGGTACAACAGTCGCTAGTACAACAGATGCAGTAACAACAGTCGCTCGTACAACAGTCGCTGGTACAACAGATGCAGTAACGACAGTCGCTGGTACAACAGATGCAGTAACAACAGTCGCTGGTACGACGGATGCAGGTACAACACTCACTGGTACAACAGATGCAGTAACAACAATCGCTGGTACAACAGATGCAGGTACAACAGATGCAGGTACAACAGTCGCTGGTACAACAGATGCAATAACAACAGTCGCCGGTACAAATGTCACTGGTACAACAGATGCAGTAGCAACAGTTGCTGGTACAACAGTCGCTGGTACAACAGTCGTTGGTACAACAGATGCAGGTACAACAGATGCAGGTACAACAGTCGCTGGTACAACAGATGCAGTAACAACAGTCGCTGGCACAACAGATGCAGTAACAACAGTCGCTGGTACAACAGATGCAGTAACAACAGTCGCTGGTACAACAGTCACTGGTACAACAGATGCAGGTACAACAGTCGCTGGTACAACAGATGCAGTAACAACAGTAGCTGGTACAACAGATGCAGTAACAACAGTCGCTGGTACAACGGATGCAGGTACAACAGTCGCTGGTACAACAGATGCAGGTACAACAGTAGCTGGTACAACAGTTTCAGGTACAACAGTAGCTGGTACAACAGATTCGGGAACAACAGCCGCTGCTACAACAATAACTGGAACGACAGATGATTCAGGGACAACGGTCAATGGTACAACATCAGGCACGGCTGACAATGCCACAACAACAGTCCCAGACAGTACTACAACGGTAACTGACACTGCCTCAACAACAGTCCCAGACAGTACTACAACGGTAACTGATACCAATGAGTTGAGTTTTGCAGACTATGCTAAAAGAGGTTTGTAATAATGTTTAATCCTTTCCCTCATATATACGCTTTCTGCCGCCTCTGCAGCAGACGGCTTTTTGAAAACATAGTGACAAAAGAAGAAATTGCAGCAGACGTTTGTTGGAGAGAAAAAAAGCTGATGAAAAAGAAATGCAAACCAAGCGTGTACGGACAATGCACTTATCTGCGTTCCGAAACTACGTTTTCAATGCCGTTGTAAAACAGATCTCCGATTCATCAAGCATCATCTCATAATTTTCCATTACCCTTTCTCACATACAGACGTACTTTCACACATATACTACAGCAGACGGCTTTTTGACAAAAGGAGAAAAGAGCAATTTCTTTTGTTGCTGCATTGTTGCAAACGTTATCGACGAATTGTCTTTCGATATCATCATCATTTTCTATTATTGAGCAGAGACGTTTCAAACTTGCTCTGTTACATTCATATGTGGATATTGGTCTTTATAGCGAGCAATCTTAAATGCATCAATCGATCCGGAAATATTTTGTTTTTAAATAATTTTGTTCTCCTTTATATAAAAGAATGTACATTGACAATAGTTAAATATTATAAGGGAGCATTATATGACCGTCCCGCGAGAAAACCAACAGTGTGGACTCTGCGTAAAGTATCGACCCGGATCAGCCTAAGCATAGCGCACAGGCTTACCCGGATAGAAACTTTTCGCATCCTGTGGATTTTCTGTTTCAGGAATCATTACTCTAAACCTCTATTCCCCTGAGACGGAATGTGTCGGCCCGGATCAGTCTGTGCGGAATGCGCAAGCTGATCTGGGTCGATATATTACGCAGAAGCTATAATGTTGGTTTTCTCGCGGGACGGCTCATATTCTGTTCGAAGGCAATTCATTCACCTCTTTTACACGTACATTTCAGACGCAGCAGTTATCATAGCCCCGGCTATTTCCGGATTATTGCTGGTCATTTTGATAGGATTTTGTGTTTTCGTCTTTCTTTTACGAAGAAGGCGAAGAAGAAAAGAACACGAATTACATAGGGAGCACTCTTCATATGAAGACATGAAGGTAACATGCGTTTTTTCGTCTCTCTTCGCTTGATACTTATTCTATCCAGAGTGATTGTTACGTGTGTGTAACAAACAAGTGCGTCAACACGAGTCTGTTATCGGCTTGTAAAATCACGAGTGCGTCTACACGAGTCTGTTATCGGCTTGTTAAATCACGAGTGCCTCTACACGAGTCTGTTATCGGCTTGTTAAATCACGAGTGCGTCTACACGAGTCTGCTATCGGCTTGTAAAATCACGAGTGCGTCTACACGAGTCTGTTATCGGCTTGTTAAATCACGAGTGCGTCTACACGAGTCTGTTATCGGCTTGTAAAATCACGAGTGTGTCTACACGAGTCTGTTATCGGCTTGTTAAATCACGAGTGCGTCTACACGAGTCTGTTATCGGCTTGTAAAATCACGAGTGCGTCTACACGAGTCTGTTATCGGCTTGTAAAATCACGAGTGTGTCTACACGAGTCTGTTATCGGCTTGTAAAATCACGAGTGCGTCAACACGAGTCTGTTATCGGATTGTAAAATTACGAGGGATGAGAATTCTCGTATTAAGTGGGTCAATGGTAACAACTTTATATGTAACATAATTGTTTTGTGTTTTCACGACGCTTTCAACAATTGTTCAGTTATATCACGGCGTTTCCTGGGTAAGTTACCAGTACTATACTGGTCCATTTATTCTGACTCCAGCCAGTCAATCGTATTGTTAATACCGCAACCCTGAGCGCTAAGGCAGGCAGCCACTACTACCATTTGTTATAAAGTCTTTGGTATGACCCTGCCGGGGATCGAACCAGCGACTTCCCGCACCCCGAGGCGGACGCTCTATCACTACACCACCGATGTGGTATATATGTAACATGCATATATACAATCGATGTAAATTGATGTCATTTCTTGTACATGACGTTATATTTTGATAAAAGTTTCTGTGTCTATCGAGATTTTCTTTTAAACATGGACATATATATGTATCTTTATATAAAGAGGAAGTTTATTTCAAACATAAGTTCAAATATTCACAGTACAGTCCAACCTGTGTTTAAAGACCACCCATGGGAAGTGAACAAGCTGGTCTTGAATCACATGTGGTCTTTAACTGCAGGGTAATTTATACAGAAAATGAGTATTTGGAAACTAAAGGTATGGTCTCTATAGACAGGGAATTATTATTCCAATGTGGTCTTTAGCACAGGTTCGACTGTAAAATAATGCTATATTTACTCGGACGCCGCTCAATTTAACTACATCTTTATTTTTCAGCCTTTCGATACGGTCTTCGCAGGGAGAATAATTCCACGGGCGCAACTGTCTTCATATTCAAACTACGACAATGGACTCGCCTATTATACACAACCGGACGATTACACTTCGCAATACGGAGATTACGTAGAATATAACGAATATGACAACAGATACTTCGAAAACGGCACAGTGCGGCAAAATCGCAATAGATATTTCTAACGTAATTTATAATTAATATAGCAATTCAGTATTATTTTGTGACAGTCCTATTTAAGAATGTGAGAAGGTAGCCAGTTGCCTGCCCGTGAAGACTATTGTGTGAAGAACTGGTGCAGGAAAGTCAGGGGGAAATATACTTTTGTGAACTGGCCGCCAAGATATACCTGAACATAAAATGATGAAATTTTGCATTGAATTCCAATCAATCAATTTAAGAATCCTTCATTAATTTAACCCTTTCCCTCATATAAACGCTATCTGACGCCTTTTGAAAACATAGTGACAAAGGAAGAAATTGCTCAAAACGAGCAATTTATCCTTTTGCCACAATGCTTTCCACTTTTAGTCATAGGTTATCCATTCAATTATAGAGATTTTCTATTTTTTGACAAATTATTTTCAAAGTCGTCTGCTGCAGAATTGTGGTATGAGGGAAAGGGTTACAGAGTTGGTTACATTACATAACGCTTCGATGAGCCGTTTTAAACGTTTAGACTCTTCCAATGACAGCATCATGGGAACATAATGGAAGAGTCGAATGATAAAATAAAGGATTCTTTAGAGAGATAAAAAAAAACCAATTGTTGGAAAAAAGAGAAAATGTGCGGTGTAAACATTTGTTTTCCATTTCTCATAGAATTCCACATATTTTCGAGATATTTCGTCGTACTTGTACACCTTTACATTGGGTAGAGCTCTATATTTGAGCCGTCCCGCGAGCAAACAAACATTATGGCCTCTGCGTCATTATCGAGCCAGATCAGCCTGCGCTGTCCGCGCAGGCAGACTGATCCAGGCCGACATATTCCATCTCAGGTGGACAGAGGTATAGAGTAATGATTCCTGAAAAGGAAAACCCACAGGAGGAAAACAATGTCTATCCGGGTAAGCCTGCGCGGCATGCGTATGCTGATCCGGGTCGATAATTTACGCATGGTCCACACTGTTGGTTTTCTCGCAGGCTCATTTGTGTATTTAAGTATGTGTTTGGTCTGGAGTTCCTTCCCCTTATTACTATGTAAAGGTTACTATCATAGGAAGTCGGGAACCAGACTATTATGTGTTTTGTTTACGAATACAGTCTAACTTGTCTGAAACAGCCACACAGGGAGAGTAAATGTGTGGCTGCTGATTACAGGTGGCTGCTTAGTACAAGTCAAATATAGAAGAAAATGATGTTTAGGTTATCTTCAAGTGGCTGCTTAATACAAGTTGGCTGCGAAACACTTTCCATCATACGAACATTTTGCAGCAGACGACTTAGAACATATTACGAATGTCTAAATATTTCATTTCTGCAGCAGACGACTTTGAACATTTGTTGTCAAAAAAAAGACAAATCTCTATAATTGAATGGATAACCTATGACTAAAAGTGGAAAACATTGTGGCAAAAGGAGAAATTGCTCGTTTTGAGCAATTTCTTCTTTTGTCACTATGTTTTCAAAAAGCTGTCTGCTGCAGAGGCGTCCGAAAGCGTCTATATGAGGGAAAGGGTTAACAGATGTGACTGCTAACACAGGTTTGACTGTATATGACATACTAATTTGCTTTTACGCATATCAGATATTCGTTTATCAAGTGCCAAACTTTCGATAAGAAAGCATTTAAATAGGACCGCTTATATAGCGGACCACTTTTCAAAACATTACAGAAAATGTAGATCGGTTTCATGTATACACGCTTTTCCAACATGCAGATCGACACGCCTGAAGCAGACTACTTTTTCAAAATATTTTGGTAAAAGTAGAAAAATTGCTTGTATTTTAAAAAATTCAAAAAGCACACCCTCAAGTATGGGGGATATGTCGTATCTTTGCTGAAGTGTTTTTCAAAATCGTCTGCTGCAGATTAGTTGTATGTGGAAAACGGTAACCTTACATTAGTGTTAACTCTTTCCTTCATACGACAATTCTGCAGCAGACGACTTTGAACATATTTTGTCAAAAAATAGAAAATCTCTATAATTGAATGGATAACCTATGACAAAAATTTGAAAACATTGTGGCAAAAGATGAAATTGCACGTTTTGTGCAATTTCTCCTTTTGTCACTATGGTTTCAAAACGCCGTCTGCTGCAGAGGCGTCAGAAAGCGTCTATATGAGGGAAAATGTTAAGATTGTATTGTCAATAAGAATATAATAGCCAGTACTGTTTGTTTGTACGACCCACGACCAGTCGTGGAAGGAGAGTCAATAGCGACACGGGTTGTCAATCCAGTGGTTGTGGGTTTGAATCCCCATATCGGCGGCCAATATTCTTTCCAACGTTTGAGACAATGTCAACAGGACAGGCGTCATTTCGTCTTCCAAAGTATGTGTGGAAATCGTCTTCCACTAACGGGCTATCAGTCTGTGTGTAAAAGCAGCCAATTGCTTGGAAAGACTGTTGTGTGTAGTACTACTAATCGATGCGAGAAAGCGAGGAAACACAATGCGTAGGTGAACTGGCCGCCGTGATATGACTAAAATATTGCAATAAATGCATGCCGTTAAACCTCAATCAATCCATCAATGTTTATTTACGATGGACAGTCACCACAATATTATCAAAAAACATTTATTTATACATGTATACATTGTTTAATACTCATGATATTCATTAAAATCCACATCAACACATCCACTACTATTGTTTGTTCGTTTTTCTTACCTTTTCTTACGGAGCTCTAGCAGGTGGGCTTTGTATTGGGTTCATACCTTATACCTGGCGGCCGCAATCAATGACCTTAGCTGTTGAAACCGGCATAAAACCATAGAAAACAAAACAAAAACGATTCTTACGGAATATATAAGACGTATTGCTTTGCTTGTAGAAAATGGCTAGAGTATGGTAACTTCCCATTTCGTCTAATCCCATTTCGTCTACAGTTTGTTGTCCTATTTCGTCTACACCCTTATTCCCATTTCGTCTACTGTTCTTAAAATGAATATACATAGCTATATTTCTACGGAGATTGCCATTTCATCTTACATTGACCATCCTTAACCCTTTCCCTCATACGACAATTCTGCAGCAGACGACTTTGAACGTATTTTGTCCAAAAATAGAAAATCTCCATAATTGAATAGATAACCTATGACAAAAAGTGGAAAACATTGTGGCAAAAGGAGAAATTGCACGTTTTGTGCAATTTCTTCTTTTGTCACTATGTTTTCAAAAAGCCGTCTGCTGCAGAGGCGTCAGAAAGCGTCTATATGAGGGAAAGGGTTAATTAAGGAGTTCCAGCAGGTGGGAGTTGGTATTGGTTTTATACCTTACACCTGGCGGCCGCAATCGATGACATTAGCTGTTGAAACCGGCATAAAACCATAAAAAAAACAAAAAACAGAACGATTCTTACGGAATATGTAAGATGTATTGTTTTGCTTGTAGAAAATGGCTAGAGTATGGTAACTTCCCATTTCGTCTAATCCCATTTCGTCTACAGTTTTTTGTCCCATTTCGTCTACACCCTTATTCCCATTTCGTCTACTGTTCATAAAATGAATATACATAGCTATATTTCTACGGAGATTGCCATTTCATCTTACATTGACCATCCTTAAAGCATTTAAAGAACTTTGAAATCAGAGAAGATTCAGGTTGCCTCCTTCCTAATAAACTTAAAGAGCAGATGACCATAGTCTACACTGTTTGCAATGTTTGAATGTTCTTTGTCCATAACAATATTAACCCTTTCTGCGCTGAATATTCTTTAAAACATAATGCTACAGGAGGCCTCTGATCTAGGTCTACACTGTTTGCAAAAGACGCATCTATGCAAACAGTGCTGGTCTATACTGTTTGCAAAATATGCATACATATAAACAATAAACCTAGAGTATTCTTTGATAAATTGATTAAAAAATATCGAAATCATAAAACCCGAGTTTTATTACCCTATAATCCCATGTTGAAGTACCCTGTGTGTCTCTGTACTGTCCTTCGGAATCAGTATCGATGTATACATACCGAATTATACGTAAAAGTCCGGTAATTTCCGTTAATTAGCAAAATGATAACAATAGCAGATAACAGTGAAATTAGTCAATAATTAGTACGGCTTAAACAGTGGTATATTGTCTCCCCTGTTTATTACATGACGAGCTTTGTACCATATGCAATTACAAAGGAGTAAATCGATTTTCAGTTATAAGATATTTGCAGAGTCGTCCGTGTTAACCCTTTCCCACATACAACAAATAATACCCACATAGCTGTTTTGACATTAGTTAACCCTTTTTCTAATATAGGCTTTCTGACGCCTCTGCAGCAGACGGCTTTTTGAAAACATAGTGACAAAAGAAGAAATTGCTCAAAACAGGAACTTCTCCTTTTGCCAAAATGTTTTCCACTTTTAATCATAGGTTATCCATTTAATTATAGAGATTTTCTATTTTGTGACAAAATATGTTTAAAGTCGTCTGCTGCAGAATTGTCGTATGAGGGAAGGGATTAAGATACGTCACGGCGACAAATCACTTAACAAACACTATGTTTGTATGGTGTTTTCAGTATATATCACAGCGATTTTGGGGGTTAAGTTACCAGTACTACTGGTCCATTTATCCTGACACCACCAAGTCAGTCGAGATGCTAACCCCACAATCCTGAGCTTCAAGGAGGAAACGTCATTATATTTGGTATGACTCGGCCGGGGCTCGAACACAGCCTAGACGGACGGACGCTCTATAACTACATCACAGAGGTGGTTAAACAAACCAGTACAATGCTACGACGTGTGGCTTGCCCGAGGGCACTCCATATTGACGGACGCTCTACAACTATATAACAGAGGTGGTTAAGCAAACCAGTACAATGCTAGGACGTGTGGCTTGCCCGAGGGCACTCCATATTGACGGACGCTCTATAACTACATCACAGAGGTGGTAAAACAAACCAGTACAAGGCTACGACGTGTGGTTTGCCCGAGGACCCTCCATTTTGACGGACGCTCTACAACTATATAACAGGGGTGGTAATAACAACCCAGTACAAGGCTAGGAAGTGTGGCTTGCCCGATGGCACTCCATATTGCCGGCCGCGAGACGGGATCAAACCCAGGACTGCCAGTATGCGATACTGTTTAACTACAGTCAGGCCACGTTGGAGGCATTTCAGGAAATGACGTGGTTTTTTTTTGATAATATATTTGGTTGTTTTGTTTGATTATATACCCTTAATATCTTTTAATTAAAAATAAATGTAATGAAATGTTATTTTTGCTTTCGATGGTTTGCACGACGGGCAACAGGGTGGGGTGGTTTTTTATCACTTTCTTCTTTCTGACCACGCTAACGCGATCGGACGACAACGTTATTAGCACTAATCGTTTCCTGCTGATGACTCGTACGTCTCGACGTAATGGATTGATGGTTCCGTCCACCACACGCTTGGCCACTTCGCACACGGCCTGCGTTTGGACCGAGGTGGTGTTTTGTAACAGCTGTGGTCGACCTCTGGCCTCCCTTAATGATTTCAAATAATGCAGGTTGACAAATACTGTCGAATGCTCCATCTCGAATTATATTTTTTTATTTATAAAACCTCTTATAAATATCCATAGGAAATCGTATCAAAATATTCAAGTATGACCCTTTTGTCGTACGCCACCCTGTACTGTTTGCGTTCTTCTTTGTTGTTCGCTACGTTGTTGTATTTACCCCTCGAGACATATGAGGGATTGGATGTGACGATGACATTACAGGGTGGTTGCCCGCCATCTTGCATTTTCCGTCTAGGCTGTGTTCGAGCCCCGGCCGAGTCATACCAAATATAATGACGTTTCCTCCTTGAAGCTCAGGATTGTGGGGTTAGCATCTCGACTGACTTGGTGGTGTCAGGATAAATGGACCAGTAGTACTGGTAACTTAACCCCCAAAATCGCTGTGATATATACTGAAAACACCATACAAACATAGTGTTTGTTAAGTGATTTGTCGCCGTGACGTATCTTAATCCCTTCCCTCATACGACAATTCTGCAGCAGACGACTTTAAACATATTTTGTCACAAAATAGAAAATCTCTATAATTAAATGGATAGCCTATGATTAAAAGTGGAAAACATTTTGGCAAAAGGAGAAGTTCCTGTTTTGAGCAATTTCTTCTTTTGTCACTATGTTTTCAAAAAGCCGTCTGCTGCAGAGGCGTCAGAAAGCCTATATTAGAAAAAGGGTTAACTAATGTCAAAACAGCTATGTGGGTATTATTTGTTGTATGTGGGAAAGGGTTAACACGGACGACTCTGCAAATATCTTATAACTGAACATCGATTTACTCCTTTGTAATTGCATATGGTACAAAGCTCGTCATGTAATAAACAGGGGAGACAATATACCACTGTTTAGCCGTACTAATT
The DNA here is from genome assembly GCA_031761405.1 of Serripes groenlandicus. Taxonomy (NCBI): domain Eukaryota; kingdom Metazoa; phylum Mollusca; class Bivalvia; order Cardiida; family Cardiidae; genus Serripes; species Serripes groenlandicus. The sequence continues at coordinate 17,852,128 of JASEVX010000012.1, forward strand.
ATTGACTAATTTCACTGTTATCTGCTCTTGTTATCATTTTGCTAATTAACGGAAATTACCGGACTTTTACGTATAATTCGATATGTATACATCGATACTGATTCCGAAGGACAGTACAGAGACACACAGGGTACTTCAACATGGGATTATAGGGTAATAAAACTCGGGTTTTATGATTTCGATATTTTTTAATCAATTTATCAAAGAATACTCTAGGTTTATTGTTTATATGTATGCATATTTTTCAAACAGTATAGACCAGCACTGTTTGCATAGATGCGTCTTTTGCAAACAGTGTAGACCTAGATAAGAGGCCTCCTGTAGCATTATGTTTTAAAGAATATTCAGCGCAGAAAGGGTTAATATTGTTATGGACAAAGAACATTCAAACATTGCAAACAGTGTAGACTATGGTCATCTGCTCTTTAAGTTTATTAGGAAGGAGGCAACCTGAATCTTCTCTGATTTCAAAGTTCTTTAAATGCTTTAAGGATGGTCAATGTAAGATGAAATGGCAATCTCCGTAGAAATATAGCTATGTATATTCATTTTAAGAACAGTAGACGAAATGGGAATAAGGGTGTAGACGAAATGGGACAACAAACTGTAGACGAAATGGGATTAGACGAAATGGGAAGTTACCATACTCTAGCCATTTTCTACAAGCAAAGCAATACATCTTATATATTCCTTTAAGAATCGTTTTTGTTTTGTTTTTTATGGTTTTATGCCGGTTTCAACAGCTAAGGTCATTGATTGCGGCCGCCAGGTAAGGTATGAACCCAATACAAACCCCACTTGCTAGAGCTCCGTAAGAAAAACGAACAAACAATAGTAGTGGATGTGTTGATGTGGATTTTAATGAATATCATGAGTATTAAACAATGTATACATGTATAAATAAATGTTTTTTGATAATATTGTGGTGACTGTCCATCGTAAATAAACATTGATGGATTGATTGAGGTTTAACGGCATGCATTTATTGCAATATTTTAGTCATATCACGGCGGCCAGTTCACCTACGCATTGTGTTTCCTCGCTTTCTCGCATCGATTAGTAGTACTACACACAGCAGTCTTTCCAAGCAATTGGCTGCTTTTACACACAGACTGATAGCCCGTTAGTGGAAGACGATTTCCACACATACTTTGGAAGACGAAATGACGCCTGTCCTATTGACATTGTCTCAAACGTTGGAAAGAATATTGGCCGCCGAGTTGGGGGGGGGGGGGGGTTCGAACCCACAACCACTGAATTGACAACCCGTGTCGCTATCGACTGACCTTCCGCGACTCGTCGTGGGAAATATAAACAAACAGTACTGGCTATTGTATTATTATTGACAATACAATCTTAACCCTTTCCCTCATATAGACGCTTTCTGACGCCTCTGCAGCAGACGGCTTTTTGAAAACATATTGATAAAAGAAGAAATTGCTCAAAACGTGCAATTTCATCTTTTGCCACAATGTTTTCAATTTTTTGTCATAGGTTATCCATTCAATTATAGAGATTTTCTATTTTTTGACAAAATATGTTCAAAGTCGTCTGCTGCAGAGCAGACGATTTTGAAAAACACTTCAGCAAAGATACGACATATCCCCCATAATTGAGGGTGTGCTCTTTGATTTCTTTTTAAATACGAGCACTTTTTCTACTTTTGCCAAAATATTTTGAAAAAGTAGTCTGCTTCAGGCGTGTCGATCTTTGCATGTTGGAAAAGCGTGTATACATGAAACCGATCTACATTTTCTGTTATGTTTTGAAAAGTGGTCCGCTTTATAAGCGGTCCTATTTAAATGCTTTCTTATCGAAAGTTTGGCACCTGATAAACGAATATCTTATATATGCGTAAAAGCAAATTAGTATGTCATATACAGTCCAACCTGTGTTAGCGGTCACATCTGTTAACCCTTTCCCTCATATCGACGCTTTCGGACGCCTCTGCAGCAGACAGCTTTTTCGAAAACATAGTGACAAAAGAAGAAATTGCTCAAAACGAGCAATTTCTCCTTTTGCCACAATGTTTTCCACTTTTAGTCATAGGTTATCCATTCAATTATAGAGGTTTTTCTTTTTTTTGACAACAAATGTTCAAAGTCGTCTGCTGCAGAAATGAAATATTTAGACATTCGTAATATGTTCTAAGTCGTCTGCTGGAAAATGTTCGTATGATGGAAAGGGTTTAGCAGCCAACTTGTATTAAGCAGCCACTTGAAGATAACCTAAACATCATTTTCTTCTATATTTGACTTGTACTAAGCAGCCACCTGTAATCAGCAGCCACACATTTACTCTCCCTGTGTGGCTGTTTCAGACAAGTTAGACTGTATTCGTAAACAAAACACATAATAGTCTGGTTCCCGACTTCCTATGATAGTAACCTTTACATAGTAATAAGGGGAAGGAACTCCAGACCAAACACATACTTAAATACACAAATGAGCCTGCGAGAAAACCAACAGTGTGGACTATGCGTAAATCATCGACCCGGATCAGCCTAAGCATGCCGCGCAGGCTTACCCGGATAGACATTGTTTTCCTCCTGTGGATTTTCTGTTTCATGAATCATTACTCTATACCTCTGTCCACCTGAGATGGAATATGTCGGCCTGGATCAGTCTGCCTGCGCGGACAGCGCAGGCTGATCTGGCTCGATAATGACGCAGAGGCCATAATGTTTGTTTTCTCGCGGGACGGCTCAAATATAGAGCTCTACCCAATGTAAAGGTGTACAAGTACGACGAAATATCTCGAAAATATGTGGAATTCTATGAGAAATGGAAAACAAATGTTTACACCGCACATTTTCTCTTTTTTCCAACAATTGTTTTTTTTTTCCATCTCTCTAAAGAATCCTTTATTTTATCATTCGACTCTTCCATTATGTTCCCATGATGCTGTCATTAGAAGAGTCTAAAAACGTTAAAACGGCTCATCGAAGCGTTGTGCAATGTAACCAACTCTTTAACCCTTTCCCTCATACGACAATTCTGCAGCAGACGACTTTGAACATATTTTGTACATACAATAGAAAATCTCTATAATTGAATGGATAACCTATGACTAAAAGTGGAAAACATTGTGGCAAAAGGAGAAATTGCTCGTTTTGAGCAATTTCTTCTTTTGTCACTATGTTTCCAAAAAGCCGTCTGCTGCAGAGGTGTCCGAAAGCTTTTATATGAGGGAAAGGGTTAAATTAATGAAGGATTCTTAAATTGATTGATTGGAATTCAATGCAAAATTTCATCATTTTATGTTCAGGTATATCTTGGCGGCCAGTTCACAAAAGTATATTTTTCCCTGACTTCCCTGCACCAGTTCTTCACACAATAGTCTTCACGGGCAGGCAACTGGCTACCTTCTCACATTCTTAAATAGGACTGTCACAAAATAATACTGAATTGCTATATTAATTATAAATTACGTTAGAAATATCTATTGCGATTTTGCCGCACTGTGCCATTTCCAAAGTATCTGTTGTCATATTCGTTATATTCTACGTAATCCCCGTACTGCGAAGTGTAATCGTCAGGTTGTGAATAATAGGCGAGTCCATTGTCGTAGTTTGGATGTGAAGACAGTTGCGCCCGTGGAATTACTCCCCCTGTGAAGACCGTATCGAAAGGCTGGAAAATAAAGATGTAGTTCAATTAAGCAGCGCCCAAGGAAATAACCGAACTAAAAATAAACCGTCCCGCGAGAAAACCAACATTTTGGATTCTGCGTAATATCGACCCGGATCAGCCTAAGCATGCCGCGCAGGTTATATCCGGGCAGATACTTTTCGCCTCCTGTGGATTTTCTGTTTCAAGGAATCATTACTCTATATCTCTACCCCCTTGAGACGGAATGTGTCGGCCCGGATTAGCGTGCACGGACTGCGCAAGCTGATCTGGATCGATACATTACGTACACTGTTGGTGAACGGCTAAAGTCATAATTCCCCTGCTAAAAATAATTCCCATGAAATGATATCAGTCGCTAAGATGATATAAAATGACGTCACATATATAATGTCACCAGCTACATAATTATACATTTTCACGTTTTCACGTTTTCATGTCATTTGTAATGTTTATTTGTAAATTATTGTTTTTCTCAAGGACCATGTGGTTTATTCAACTTGCGTTTGAAATATAAACTTCCACTCTATATATACTTATATATGAGTCCATGTTAAAAAACAACCTCTATATACATGTACACAGAAACTTTTAACAAAATATAACGTCATGTGCACGCTTAACCGTTTCCCACATACAACACATCTGCAGCAGACGACTTTTAAACATGTGACATAAACCTGAGCAATGTCCAATTAAAGAGAGCTTACTTTTTGAATAAAGTTTAAAACATTGCGGCCAAAGGAGAAATTGCTTATCATGGGCAATTTCACCTTTGGCCACAATGTTTTCAAAAAATGTCTGCTGCTATTGCGTCAAAATGCGTCAGCAGTTGGGAAATGGTTTATGCTCGAATTATCATCCCTCGTGATCTTACAAGCCGATAACAGACTCGTGTTGACGCACTCATTTGTGAAACACGCGTAAAAATCACTCGGGATAGAATAGGTATCAAGCGAAGAGAGACGAAAAAACGCATGTTACCTTCATGTCTTCATATGAAGAGTGCTCCTCCCTATGTAATTCGTGTTCTTTTCTTCTTCGCCTTCTTCGTAAAAGAAAGACGAAAACACAAATTCCTATCAAAATGACCAGCAATAATCCGGAAATAGCCGGGGCTATGATAACTGCTGCGTCTGAAATGTACGTGTAAAAGAGGTGAATGAATTGCCTTTGAACAGAATATGAGCCGTCCCGCGAGAAAACCAACATTATAGCTTCTGCGTAATATATCGACCCAGATCAGCTTGCGCATTCCGCACAGACTGATCCGGGCCGACACATTCCGTCTCAGGGGATAGTGGTTTAGAGTAATGATTCCTGAAACAGAAACTCCACAGGAGGCGAAAAGTTTCTATCCGGGTAAGCCTGTGCGCTATGCTTAGGCTGATCCGGGTCGATACTTTACGCAGAGTCCACACTGTTGGTTTTCTCGCGGGACGGATCATATTTTGCTCCCTTATAATGTTTAACTATTGTCAATGTACATTCTTTTATATATAGGAGAACGAAATTTAAAATAAAATGATTCCGGATTGATTGATGCATTTAAGATTACTCGCTATAAAGACCAATATCCACATATGAATGCAACAGAGCAAGTTTGAAACGTCTCTGCTCAATAATAGAAAATGATGATGATATCGAAAGACAATTCGTCGATAACGTTTGCAACAATGCAGCAACAAAAGAAATTGCTCTTTTCTCCTTTTGTCAAAAAGCCGCCTGCTGTAGTATATGTGTGAAAGTACGTCTGTATGTGAGAAAGGGTAATGGAAAATTATGAGATGATGCTTGATGAATCGGAGATCTGTTTTACAACGGCATTGAAAACGTAGTTTCGGAACGCAGATAAGTGCATTGTCCGGACACGCTTGGTTTGCATTTCTTTTTCATCAGCTTTTTTTTCTCCAACAACGGTTTCTTAACCCTTTCCCTCATATAAACGCTTTCTGACGCCTCTGCAGCAGACAGCTTTTTGAAAACATGGTGACAAAAGAAGAAATTGTTCAAAACGAGCAATTTCTCCCTTTGACACAATGTTTTCCACTTTTAGTCAAAGGTTATCCATTCAATTATAGAGATTTTCTATTTTTTGACAAAATATGTTCAAAGTCGTCTGCTGCAGAATTGTCGTATGAGGGAAAGGGTTAAGTCATCATTTTTTAAAGAACATGATAAGAAATCAGGAAAATATGAAAAATTATGTAATTAAAAATATTGTTTAGATTAAGAATTGAATAAATCTCATGTTAAAGAAATAACTGAATGCAAAAATGGCTTAACGCTTTGAATGGATACCCTATTACTAAAAGTGGAAAACATTGTGGCCAAAGGAGAAATTGCTCGTTTTGAGCAATTTCTTCTTTTGTCACTATGTTTTCAAAAAGCCGTCTGCTGCAGAGGCGTCAGAAAGCGTATATATGAGGGAAAGGATTAAACATTATTACAAACCTCTTTTAGCATAGTCTGCAAAACTCAACTCATTGGTGTCAGTTACCGTTGTAGTACTGTCTGGGACTGTTGTTGTGGCATTGTCAGCCGTGCCTGATGTTGTACCATTGACCGTTGTCCCTGAATCATCTGTCGTTCCAGTTATTGTTGTAGCAGCGGCTGTTGTTCCCGAATCTGTTGTACCAGCTACTGTTGTACCTGAATCTGTTGTACCAGCTACTGTTGTACCTGCATCTGTTGTACCAGCTACTGTTGTACCAGCGACCGTTGTACCTGCATCTGTTGTACCAGCGACTGTTGTTACTGCATCTGTTGTACCAGCTACTGTTGTTACTGCATCTGTTGTACCAGCGACTGTTGTACCTGCATCTGTTGTACCAGTGCCTGTTGTACCAGCGACTGTTGTTACTGCATCTGTTGTACCAGCGGCTGTTGTTACTGCATCTGTTGTGCCAGCGACTGTTGTTACTGCATCTGTTGTACTAGCGACTGTTGTACCTGCATCTGTTGTACCTGCATCTGTTGTACCAACGACTGTTGTACCAGCGACTGTTGTACCAGCAACTGTTGTTACTGCATCTGTTGTACCAGGGACTGTTGTACCGGCGACTGTTGTTACTGCATCTGTTGTACCAGCGACTGTTGTACCTGCATCTGTTGTACCTGCATCTGTTGTACCAGCGACTGTTGTTACTACATCTGTTGTACCAGTGAGTGTTGTACCTGCATCCGTCGTACCAGCGACTGTTGTTACTGCATCTGTTGTACCAGCGACTGTCGTTACTGCATCTGTTGTACCAGCGACTGTTGTACCAGCGACTGTTGTTACTGCATCTGTTGTACTAGCGACTGTTGTACCAGCGACTGTTGTTACTGCATCTGTTGTACCAGCGACTGTTGTACCAGCGACTGTTGTTACTGCATCTGTTGTACCAGCGACTGTTGTTACTGCATCTGTTGTACCAGCGACTGTTGTACCTGCATCTGTTGTACCAGCGACTGTTGTACCAGCGACTGTTGTACCAGCGACTGTTGTACCAGCGACTGTTGTACCAGCGACTGTTGTTACTGCATCTGTTGTACCAGCGACTGTTGTTACTGCATCTGTTGTACCAGCGACTGTTGTGCCAGCGACTGTTGTTACTGCATCTGTTGTACCAGCGACTGTTGTTATTGCATCTGTTGTACCAGCGACTGTTGTACCAGCAACTGTTGTTACTGCATCTGTTGTACCAGCGACTGTTGATACTGCATCTGTTGTACCAGCGACTGTTGTACCAGCGACTGTTGTACCAGCGACTGTTGTACCAGCGACTGTTGTACCATCGACTGTTGTACCAGCGACTGTTGTACCAGCGACTGTTGTACCGGCGACTGTTTTATCAGCGACTGTTGTTACTGCATCTGTTGTACCAGCGACTGTTGTTACTGCATCTGTTGTACCAGCGACTGTTGTACCAGCGGCTGTTGTACCAGCGACTGTTGTACCATCGACTGTTGTACCAGCGACTGTTGTACCATCGACTGTTGTACCAGCGACTGTTGTACCAGCGACTGTTGTACCAGCGACTGTTGTACCAGCGACTGTTGTACCAGCTACTGTTGTACCAGCGACTGTTGTTACTGCATCTGTTGTTACTGCATCTGTTGTACCAGCGACTGTTGTTACTGCATTTGTTGTACCAGCGACTGTTGTACCAGCGACTGTTGTACCAGCGACTGTTGTACCAGCGACTGTTGTACCAGCGACTGTTGTACCAGCGACTGTTGTACCAGCGACTGTTGTACCTGCATCTGTTGTGCCAGCGACTGTTGTTACTGCATCTGTTGTACCAGCGACTGTTGTGCCAGCGACGGTTGTACCAGCGACTGTTGTACCTGCATCTGTTGTGCCAGCGACTGTTGTACCTGCATCTGTTGTACCAGCGACTGTTGTAACTGCATCTGTTGTACCAGCGACTGTTGTTAGTGCATCTGTTGTACCAGCGACTGTTGTACCAGCGACTGTTGTACCATCGACTGTTGTACCAGCGACTGTTGTACCAGCGACTGTTGTACCATCGACTGTTGTACCAGCGACTGTTGTACCAGCGACTGTTGTACCTGCATCTGTTGTGCCAGCGACTGTTGTTACTGCATCTGTTGTTACTGCATCTGTTGTACCAGCGACTGTTGTACCTGCATCTGTTGTACCAGCGACTGTTGTAACTGCATCTGTTGTACCAGCGACTGTTGTTACTGCATCTGTTGTACCAGCGACTGTTGTACCAGCGACTGTTGTACCAGCGACTGTTGTACCAGCGACTGTTGTACCAGCGACTGTTGTACCAGCGACTGTTGTAACAGCGACTGTTGTACCAGCGACTGTTGTACCAGCGACTGTTGTACCAGCGACTGTTGTACCAGCGACTGTTGTACCAGCGACTGTTGTATCAGAGACTGTTGTATCAGCGACTGTTGTACCAGCGACTGTTGTACCTGCATCTGTTGTGCCAGCGACTGTTGTTACTGCATCTGTTGTACCAGCGACTGTTGTTACTGCATTTGTTGTACCAGCGACTGTTGTACCAGCGACTGTTGTACCAGCGACTGTTGTACCAGCGACTGTTGTACCAGCGACTGTTGTACCAGCGACTGTTGTACCAGCGACTGTTGTACCAGCGACTGTTGTACCAGCGACTGTTGTACCTGCATCTGTTGTGCCAGCGACTGTTGTTACTGCATCTGTTGTACCAGCGATTGTTGTACCAGCGACTGTTGTACCAGCGACTGTTGTACCAGTGACTGTTGTACCAGCGACTGTTGTACCTGCATCTGTTGTGCCAGCGACTGTTGTTACTGCATCTGTTGTTACTGCATCTGTTGTACCAGCGACTGTTGTACCAGCGACTGTTGTACCTGCATCTGTTGTACCAGCGACTGTTGTAACTGCATCTGTTGTACCAGCGACTGTTGTTACTGCATCTGTTGTACCAGCGACTGTTGTACCAGCGGCTGTTGTACCAGCGACTGTTGTACCATCGACTGTTGTACCTGCGACTGTTGTACCAGCGACTGTTGTACCAGCGACTGTTGTACCTGCATCTGTTGTACCAGCGACTGTTGTAACTGCATCTGTTGTACCAGCGACTGTTGTTACTGCATCTGTTGTACCAGCGACTGTTGTACCAGCGACTGTTGTACCTGCATCTGTTGTGCCAGCGACTGTTGTTACTGCATCTGTTGTACCAGCGATTGTTGTACCAGCGACTGTTGTACCAGCGACTGTTGTACCAGTGACTGTTGTACCAGCGACTGTTGTACCTGCATCTGTTGTGCCAGCGACTGTTGTTACTGCATCTGTTGTTACTGCATCTGTTGTACCAGCGACTGTTGTACCAGCGACTGTTGTACCTGCATCTGTTGTACCAGCGACTGTTGTAACTGCATCTGTTGTACCAGCGACTGTTGTTACTGCATCTGTTGTACCAGCGACTGTTGTACCAGCGGCTGTTGTACCAGCGACTGTTGTACCATCGACTGTTGTACCTGCGACTGTTGTACCAGCGACTGTTGTACCAGCGACTGTTGTACCTGCATATGTTGTACCAGCGACTGTTGTAACTGCATCTGTTGTACCAGCGACTGTTGTTACTGCATCTGTTGTACCAGCGACTGTTGTACCAGCGGCTGTTGTACCAGCGACTGTTGTACCATCGACTGTTGTACCTGCGACTGTTGTACCAGCGACTGTTGTACCAGCGACTGTTGTACCAGTGACTGTTGTACCAGCGACTGTTGTTACTGCATCTGTTGTTACTGCATCTGTTGTACCAGCGACTGTTGTACCTGCATCTGTTGTACCAGCCACTGTTGTAACTGCATCTGTTGTACCAGCGACTGTTGTTACTGCAACTGTTGTACCAGCGACTGTTGTACCAGCGACTGTTGTACCAGCGACTGTTGTAACAGCGACTGTTGTACCAGCGACTGTTGTACCTGCATCTGTTGTACCAGCGACTGTTGTTACTGCATCTGTTGTACCAGCGACTGTTGTGCCAGCGACGGTTGTACCAGCGACTGTTGTACCTGCATCTGTTGTACCAGCGACTGTTGTTACTGCATCTGTTGTACCAGCGACTGTTGTACCTGCATCTGTTGTACCAGCGACTGTTGTACCTGCATCTGTTGTACCAGCGACTGTTGTTACTGCATCTGTTGTACCAGCGACTGTTGTACCAGCGACTGTTGTACCATCGACTGTTGTACCAGCGACTGTTGTACCAGCGACTGTTGTAACAGCGACTGTTGTACCAGCGACTGTTGTACCTGCATCTGTTGTACCAGCTACTGTTGTTACTGCATCTGTTGTACCAGCGACTGTTGTGCCAGCGACGGTTGTACCAGCGACTGTTGTACCTGCATCTGTTGTGCCAGCGACTGTTGTTACTGCATCTGTTGTACCAGCGACTGTTGTTACTGCATCTGTTGTACCAGCGACTGTTGTACCAGCGACTGTTGTACCTGCATCTGTTGTGCCAGCGACTGTTGTTACTGCATCTGTTGTACCAGCGACTGTTGTTACTGCATCTGTTGTACCAGCGACTGTTGTACCAGCGACTGTTGTACCAGCGACTGTTGTACCAGCGACTGTTGTACCTGCATCTGTTGTACCAGCGACTGTTGTACCAGCGACTGTTGTACCAGCGACTGTTGTACCAGCGACTGTTGTACCTGCATCTGTTGTACCAGCGACTGTTGTACCTGCATCTGTTGTACCAGCGACTGTTGTTACTGCATCTGTTGTACCAGCGACTGTTGTACCAGCGACTGTTGTACCAGCCACTGTTGTACCAGCGACTGTTGTACCTGCATCTGTTGTACCAGCGACTGTTGTACCTGCATCTGTTGTACCAGCGACTGTTGTTACTGCATCTGTTGTACCAGCGACTGTTGTACCAGCGACTGTTGTACCAGCGACTGTTGTACCAGCGACTGTTGTACCTGCATCTGTTGTACCAGCGACTGTTGTACCTGCATCTGTTGTACCAGCGACTGTTGTTACTGCATCTGTTGTACCAGCGACTGTTGTACCAGCGACTGTTGTACCAGCCACTGTTGTACCAGCGACTGTTGTACCTGCATCTGTTGTACCAGCGACTGTTGTACCTGCATCTGTTGTACCAGCGACTGTTGTTACTGCATCTGTTGTACCAGCGACTGTTGTACCAGCGACTGTTGTACCAGCGACTGTTGTTCCAGCGACTGTTGTTACTGCATCTGTTGTACCAGCGACTGTTGTACCAGCGACTGTTGTGGCTGCATCTGTTGTACCAGCGACTGTTGTACCTGCATCTGTTCTACCAGCGACTGTTGTTACTGCATCTGTTGTACCAGCGACTGTTGTAACAGCGACTGTTGTACCAGCGACTGTTGTACCTGCATCTGTTGTACCAGCGACTGTTGTACTTGCATCTGTTGTACCAGCGACTGTTGTTACTGCATCTGTTGTACCAGCGACTGTTGTATCAGCGACTGTTGTACCAGCGACTGTTGTTCCAGCGACTGTTGTTACTGCATCTGTTGTACCAGCGACTGTTGTACCAGCGACTGTTGTACCTGCATCTGTTGTACCAGCGACTGTTGTACCTGCATCTGTTGTACCAGCGACTGTTGTTACTGCATCTGTTGTACCAGCGACTGTTGTACCAGCGACTGTTGTACCAGCGACTGTTGTACCAGCGACTGTTGTACCTGCATCTGTTGTACCAGCGACTGTTGTACCTGCATCTGTTGTACCAGCGACTGTTGTTACTGCATCTGTTGTACCAGCGACTGTTGTACTTGCATCTGTTGTACCTGCGACTGTTGTTACTGCATCTGTTGTACCAGCGACTGTTGTACCAGCGACTGTTGTACCAGCGACTGTTGTGCCAGCGACTGTTGTACCAGCGACTGTTGTGCCAGCGACTGTTGTACCAACGACTGTTGTACCAGCGAGTGTTGTATCAGCGACTGTTGTTACTGCATCTGTTGTACCAGCGACTGTTGTGCCAGCGACTGTTGTCACTGCATCTGTTGTACTAGCGACTGTTGTACCTGCATCTGTTGTACCAGCGACTGTTGTACCAGCGACTGTTGTTACTGAATCTGTTGTGCCAGCGACTGTTGTACCAGCGACTGTCGTTACTGAATCTGTTGTACCAGCGACTGTTGTTACTGCATCTGTTGTACCAGCGACTGTTGTTACTGCATCTGTTGTACCAGCGACTGTTGTACCTGCATCTGTTGTACCAGCGAGTGTTGTACCAGCGACTGTTGTAACAGCATCTGTTGTACCAGCGACTGTTGTTACTGCATCTGTTGTACCAGCGACTGCTGTAGTTGATGCATCAGTAGTTGTTGAACAAACAAGTAACAGTGTGTTCAGAGAAACAAGTAATAACAGCATTCCTTGCCTTCGTTGCCAACCCCACTTCATCTTTGAAACTATTTAGTCTTCTCCAATTACAACCTGAAACATAACAAATTTAGCTCAATACGTATCCAGTTGAAGGCTATAGTAAAAACAACTTCAGTGTGAAAAACTGTAATCCAATATCAGTCTATTAACATTTTTTCCACATGCAGACGCAATTTGACACCTCTACAACAGACAACTTTTGTCAATAGTGTGGCGAAAGGAGAAGTTGCAGATTGTTCGTGTGTGGTGAAGTGTCAATACTTAAACGTCAATCTTGGTCTATATGTTTCGCTTCTCAACCACAAGTTGTTTACCGACTTTTAAAACATGTTGGCAAAAATTTAAAAAAGAAAATCTGAAATTTAAAGTAAAGTAATTGAAAAAAGGAAAAAAAACATCATGAGGAATTTCTCCTTTTGTCACAATGTTTTCTAAAGTTGTCTGTTGCGGAGTCGTCAAAATGAATCCGGACGTGAGAAAGGGAACTATGATCCACCTATCTTATCAATGAATACACGAAATATATTGCCTGTTTGTTCCATGTTCATCGATTTTATTTGTCATGTATATTTGAGCAGTCCTACGAGAAAACCATCATAATGATCATTGGGTAATGTATCGACCCGGATCAGCCTGTGTAGTCCGCGCAGGCTAATCCGGGCCGACACATTCCGTCTCAGGGGGATAGTGGTATAGAGTAATGATTCTTTCAACAGAAAATCCACAGAAGGCGAAAATCGTCTATCCGGGGTAGCCTGCGCGGCATGCTTAGGCTGATCCGGGTCGATACATTAAGCAGAGTCTACACTGTTTGTTTTCTCGTGGGACGGCTCATTTATTGTTTTTGTAATCATCTTTCTTTATGGTTTCCTGGAGCGATAGCTCTGTCGGTGTCAGAGTTCTAGATAAAGGGCGTTTTGCATGTTACAAAATCCGTATTTGACCCTCTAAACCCTATGTTGTGGGACTGGTCGTTTCCCTCCCATATCTTCCTTATGACTCCCCTAAAACCTATGTTGTGGGTACTCAAAAGAATTGTCTCAGTGAGACGATTCTTTTGAGTACCCACAAAATAGGGTATGCTTTAATAACAAGAGAGAAATTGTGGGGAAAAGAGCTGAAAACCCCTCTCCTTATCTGGACCACTGAGTCGGTGTCGAAGAGGACTATCAACCCGGGGACCGTGAGTGTGAACCCCGACTCGACCAATCCATTCTGTGTCTGATGATTGACAAAAGTCATAGTGACTAGCGTCCTTCGTTGTCTTCCGACAATGCAATATATATAATGTACATGGGAAGACAGTGGTACAGAGGTAGAGCGTTGGCCTCTTGTACCAAAGGTCCCGGGTTCGAATCCCGTGATTAGCGGGTTCTGCCTTTTGGGATTTTTTCCACACAAACGGCGCGAGTACTTGGTTAAGTTTCCAGGAAGCAGACATCGAGCGTGATTAATATAAGATTAAAGCTTGTTTTTGCGATCGATGTAAAATAAATAAGTTTAAACTAAATGTACATGGGAAGTTATCCAGTTGCTTTGGAAGAATGTTGTATCAGGTACTTGTGCGGGAAAGTCAGAAAACAGATAGCCAGCAGTGATTCAGAGCTTTAGATAAGAAGTGTATTTCACATCCCCAAATCCTTATTTGACAGTTCAAACCCTATGTTGTGGGTACTCAAAAGAATCATCTCAGTGAGACGTTTCTTTTGAGTACCCACAACATAGGTTTTAGTGGAGTCATAAGGAAGATATGGGAGGGAAAAGAGCAGTTCACTCCTCCTTATCAAGTCCTCTGACAGTGATGTAACTGATAATTTACTGAAATCGGCGTTAAACTGTATAACCATTTCCAACATATAGACGCTTTCTGAAGTCTCTGATGCAGTCGACGTTTGAAAACATTGTTGCATAATGAGTAATTTCTCCATTTGCTACAATGTTTTCAAATATATTTAATAATTCATACAGCAGGATAAAGACTAATCGTGCAAACCCATAGGTCAAATTACTTTAAATACATCGGCGGCAAGACTGATCAACAACCAAATAGTCCCTAACATACCTTTGAAATATAACATTTGAATATTTAACAAGATGAGCGAAATGGCCCTATATGGCTCACCTGAGACATACTTATTTATGATCAAAGGTGAGAAAAAAAAAATCAACGGTAAGCACAAACATTCTGTTTCATTTTGACAAGACAAACAATTACTAAGACTAATTTACATGGTTATTTGCTATATTAAAATGTGACTGCTATAGTATCAATAAGGTTTTCCCTTGGAACTGATCTGTTAACCTTGTTTTTCAATCTCGGATGATCCACACAAACACTCTGACCAAATTGGAGACATCGGTCAGTTATCTCCCTTTAATACTCTCTACATCTAGCTAGGTCCTATCATTTGGTTTACTCTGTTTTTATCATTGGTTTCTTTGCACTGGATGGTGCACTTATAATTGCATTTTCTTGGCCAACTGTTATTAGATTGATTAGTAATTGCACATTTGTTTTCTTTAAACACTGCTATGTAAATTTTCTCTTTTGAATCATCACTGTAATTAACACATTTATGATTAATGTGTACAGAGTAATTGCAATATCTCATTGCGAAATAGCGATAAAGACAAAGGATTCCAACTTAAAGGACCTACCAACTATTTGGTCTTCTTGGTCTATATCTGACAAGGGAGATAATATAATTATCACTAATGTCCCTCATTGCATGACGCATGTGACTCCAGACCGTTTACAAAGTTTTCATTTGACTTGTTCCAGTGACCTCTTGTGTACATTACACATTTAATCGCATGTCTGAATTTAATTTGCGAATACCAACACAATCGTGCCACTAGTACTTTCAGTGCTTTGATTGAATATGTTGTAAACAGTGTGGCGAAAGATGAAATGGCTCATTATGGGCCATTTCTCCTTTTATCTGAATGACTGCTGCAGGCGCGTCAACATGCGTCTTCAAGGAGAAAATGGTTAACATTTGCCAGTATTCCGTCATTCTAAGCACAATTATTCATAAAAAGAAATAGATGTACAGTTACTAGAACTTGCCAATGATGAAAATGATTTTTAAAAAGTTAAAAATGATTTTAACTCTTTCCCACCTATAAACGCATTTTGAAGCATCTGCAGCCGATGACTTTTGAAAAAAACATCGTGTCAAAACGAGCAATTTCTCCATTTGCCACAATGTTTTCAACTTTGTTCAGTAATTATATCTACAATTAAATAGATTTTCCATATTTTTTAGTAGACATTTTTAAAGTCGTCTGCTGCAGATTTGTTGTATGTAGGAAAGGCTTAATGGCGTTGATCCCTTTCCTATATATAGACGCATTTAGACGTAACAACATCAGAAGTCTTTCAAAATATTATTGTAAAAGGAGGAAATGCTTGTACCGTCGGAGCCATTTCTCCTTTAGTTCCAATTTCTTCAATTATCATACTTTTTTACAATTTACAGACATTTTCCATATGTTTGCCTGATGCAGATTTGTTGTATATATATGGCAAATGGCTAAAATATTCAAAAAAAATATTGTACGATTCATCTAAACGCATATACTATCTTAGTCTTGAACATTTGTTGCATATGAAAAAAAAGGTTAAATGTTGTAAAGTAGTGTATAGATGGCCCCTTCTGAACGCAAATCATATCTAAGACTTGAGATGTACTGAACAATTGTTGAAAACGGCGTTAAACAAAAAAAATAAAAAAAAATACTGGCTTACCCCGTTACCCAGTTACGCGGAATACTATTTAAATATTTTTCCATTTCCATTGAAAACATTTAGCCCTCTCCAACAAGCAGACGCGCTTTGACGTACTTTTGAAAATATCGCGACAAAAGAAGGTGTCTACAAATTTCAAAGATATCTGACGCAGATTCGTTGTATTCATTAGTAATGAGTATAATAAAAACACAAATAATGAAACCTATAAAATGCAAGAATTTTTAATTAAAGAAACATGACGAATATATAGAAAGAACTTTCTCATTATCTGTATCCATTTTCCACGTGCATCTGCAGCAGACGACTTAAGAAAACATGTGACAATAGGAGATATTTCTCAAAACGAACAATTTCCCCCTTTTGCCGCAATGTTTTCAACTTTTTTTCCCAAGTAACTATACATTCATTTATAGAGATTTAACATGTTTTTAACTGTTAAAGCAAAATCGATTGCTGCAGATTTGCTGTATGTGGTAAAGGGTTAAGGTGATTCATGTTTCATGCATTATGTGGTCATTATGCCGGGGGTGACAAATGACGACTTTGTACCAGATAAAATTAATATATGAGCAGTCCCGCGAGAAAACCAACATTGTGGACTCTGCGTAAAGTATCTACTCAGATCAGCCTGCACAGTCCGCGCATGCTTACCTAGACAGACACTTTTCGCCTCCTGTGGATTTTCTGTTTCAGGAATCATTACTCTATACCTCTATCCCCCCGAGGCGGAATGTGTCGGCCCGGATCAGTCTGCGCGGACTGCGCAGGCTGATCCGGATCGATACATTACGCAGATACTGTTTGTCAAATGACGGTTTTGTACCAGATACAATTAATATATGAGCCGACCCGCGAGAAAACCAACTTTATGGCCTCTGCTTAATTTATCGACCCGGATCAGCGTAAACATGCCGCGCAGGCTTACCCGGATAGGCAGTTTTCGCCTCCTGTGCATTTTCTGTTCCATGAGTCATTACTCTATACTTATATCCCCCTGAGACGGAATGTGTCGGCCCGGATCAGTCTGCGCGGACTGCGAAGGCTGATCTGGATCGATATATTACGCAGAGGCCATACTGTTGGTTTTCTCGCGAGACGGCTCATATATTCTAATGTCATTTTAACTCACGACCAATAACTATCTATAATGTTAATTATAATAATAATAATAATAATAATAATAATAATAATAATAATAATGCTGATGCTGATAAGAATAATTATTGAATTGTTCATGATGCTGATAATAGTAACAAAAATAATGATGATAATTATACCTTTTATAAACTTTAATTCCAACACTGGTTTCGGCTATCGAAATTAATATTTTCACTAAAAATATATATCTTAAACATCTATTTATATACTTCCAATTTAATAATGATGACGTGCATAGTCTGTTTTCGATAATTTACCGTATAAAAGGATATTTCCCTCAAAATAGCTTTCACTTGTCACTTGCCACGACACCGCCCCAGTATGCACTGACAATCTTTCGGGTAGAAGGAGTGTCCACCCTTTTTACCTTATATAAACATCTTAAAACGACCTCTGAATCGGACACGAATCGACGTCATCCTCTTGACCGTTTCCCACTTACAGACAGTTTCTGACAACTTCTGAAAACATATTATTGTGGCAAAAGTAGAACTTGCTCATGATGAGCGATTTATGCTTTTAAAACGGTGATTTGAACTCGATTTAGTAATTATACTTTCATGTAAAGATATTTTTCAATATTTTCCCCTCGATATTTTTAAATGTGTCTCCTGAACATATAGTGTATGTAGGAAAGTCATTATAGAAAATCTGCGGCAGATGACGATGAAAACATATTGGCAAAACAAATTTGAAAACAATCCATAAATGAGAGTTTTATTATTAGATAGAGTTTAAGACATTGTGCTAAAAGAATAACTTGCTCATTCTAAACAATTTCTTCTTGTATCATAGCCGAGCCCCGGTAGCTAAGTCGGTAGCGACGCGGGCTGTCAATCCAGAGGTTGTGAGTTCGAATCCCGGTTCGGCCAACTTAATTTCCGACGATTGATAAACGTCAATGCGACATGCGTCATTCGTCTTCCACCAATGGGCTAAGTCTATGTGGAAAAGAAGACAGTTGTTTGGGATGATTGTTGTGTGGAGTACTGGTGTGGGAAAACCAGGAAATACATGAGTAGGTGAACTGGCCGCCTTGATATAACTGAGAAATTATTAAAAACGGCGTTAAACCCCAATCAATCAATCAATCAATCAATCTTTTAACATAATGTTTTGGAAAGTGGCCTGCAGCATATTCGTCAAAGTGGGTCTAAATGTGGGAAATGGTTTAAAAATGAACTCGCTGATTTTGATAAGTTTTTAATTTGTCCAGCTTCAGTTGATAAATACTCCGTTTCAAAATTTTCAACTATATATACCTAGATGTTTTCTCCAAATCGTCTGCTATAGATTTGTGGTTTATTGGGAAGGGTTAACATTGCAATGTTATAAACATATTTTGTATTTGCACCTTTATTTTAATTTACCAATCTTGCGTTAGTCACCTTGCATAATTAACACTTTCAAAATGGTAGAGTTGACTGAGGTACGCCAACTCTACAATTTGTTAGTGTTAACCATTTCCCACCTGCAGACGCATTTTGACGCAATAGCAGCAGACGACTTTTGAAAAAACGTTGTCGCCAAATGTGAAATTGCTCATGATGTACTAATTAAGCTATCTTTTATAGACATTTTGTAAGGTTTTTGTCACAATGTTTTCAAAGTCGTCTGCTGCAGAGGCGTCGGAAAGCGTCTGTATGAGGGAAAGGGTTAACACTTTTATATTGTAGAAATGGCTCCCCTCATCTGCAGATTTGTTGTATGTGCATTTGACGCAATAGCAGTAGACGACCTTTGAAAACATTGTCGCCAAAGGTGAAATTGCTCATGATGAGCAATATATCCTTTGGCCACAATTTTTTAACTTTATTTAACAATTAATCTATCTTTTATGGGCATTTTAAAGGTTTTTGTCATTATGTTTCCAAAGGCGTCTGCTGCAGATTTGTTGTATGTGGGATATTGTTAATTATGGCGTTCTGAGTTGCGTGGATAGCATTACGGCTGATATATCGGTCTCAGGATATATATATACAGTATATATAGTACTGGTAGTTTGCCCAGGAAACGCCGTGATATGACTGAAATACTGTTGAAAGGGTCTTAACCCTTTCCCTCATACGACAATTCTGCAGCAGACGACTTTGAACATATTTTGTCAAAAATCGGAAAATCTCTTCAATTTAATGGATAACCTATGACTCAAAGTGGAAAACATTGTGTCAAAAGGAGAAATTGCTCGATTTGAGCAATTTCTTCTTTTGTCACTATGTTTTCAAAAAGCCGTCTGCTGCAGAGGCGTCAGAAAGCGTTTATATGAGGGAAAGGGTTAAAACATCTTTCAAACAAACAAACAAACACACCTTGTATTATTATAATTATATAGTTTGTTAGTACATTGATATTTTTGTTCTAACTTTTCGTTTGTTTCTATCAGCCAATTTAATTGTGCCTTTTTTTTCTATTTCATAATTGATTGATTGTGGATTAACGTCGTTTTCAACGATTCTTCAGTCATATCACGACTAGTTAGTTCACCTACCCATGTAATTTCTGGCTTTCTCACACCAATATCCCCACACAACCGTCATCCCAAACAATCAAATACATAAATCAGTGGTCCTCAAGGAAAACCAACCGATATTGTTTGTCCGGTTCCGGAACGCGAATTTCCGTATTAACGGAGAATAATTAAGCATAAACAAATCCGTTCCTTAAATTTTATGTCCGGATCGCGAATTTTCCGAATTAACGGCGTCCGGTTTAACGAGGTTCGACTGTAGTTGGAACAAGAATAGTTTAAGATCAGGCTTGCGATCGCCTCGGTGGTGTAGTAGTAGTAGAGTGTCCGCATCGGATGCGGGAGGTCGCTGGTTTGATTCCCGGTGTTAGTATAACGACTGACTGGCTGGTGTCAGAATGTCCTTACTTAGTTCGCTCAAAACAAAACAACAACACTACTCTATGTTGTGCGTACAGAGAGACGCGTGTATTGGCAGTCGACACACATATATACAATGTACAAATATATAACAGGCATATGTTTGTAATAAATACATTACAGAAATGTAAAAGAAATACATGTTTGTACCGGTACACAGACATTAGTTACTGCGTATGGCTGACTCGCCCAGGAACAACCAGAGATAAAACTAATAGTAAAAAACTCTGGAAACCTGTGTCCATTTGTCAAATGTCATACCATGAAATGTCGAACCTCATTTGCAGTATTAATCCTTAAGATATCATTTAATAATGTATGAGTATACTCATATGTATTGAAATTAAGTTTTCTCTTTTAACTTATTAATCATACCTGAAATAGGAATACTATCTAACAAAGATTTCCAAACAGAAATAAATATAAATACATTATTCCCTTATCAAATAATATATAAAAAATGATATCATTTCCATTTCAAAATTCTAACATGTTATATAACCAAGAAATATCTAATTTTAAATCTTAGAAATGCGACTGCCTCTGTCGATTGTCTCGCTAGAAGTGAGTTCTCGAAACGCCCAAGCTATAAATAGCTATCGCACATACATCCCGTGCGTATACAAAACCGGTTTTGTAGCTTCCCTCCGTGAGGACAAAGGTACTCAGCTATACGTTGTACCGTCGAGTACCAGCAAAAATAACTTGGTAACTTACACATGAAACATTTGTTGAAAGCGGCGTTAAACACAAAGCAATAATAATTACAATGGTGAACATTGCATTTTCATATAAGTTTACACTGAGGGTAAATGTGTTATGGGTTGATTTGCCTCGAGCATCGTTCAATTATCTTGTCACTGTGAGTAGATGCATTAAGACGCTAACTAAAACTAGAATTTGGATAGAAATAAGAATCTTGAAACCCTATTAAATATAAAATTATCTATTTGAATTAAGTTAAAAATATTTTAAAACATCCAATTTTAATCTAATTTAGAAAAAAAATAACATTGTGAAAAAGTATGTTGATCTTAACATTTGTCTATTCAGAGATCTATAGACATATATATATATATATATATATATTGTGTAAACAATAACATAAAAGTGGATTGTACCATATCCTGTTATGCTACTTGTCATGTACCTCATGTTTTTGTTGTTTGTACAAACTGGGAGTAATAAATAGATTGAATTTAATTTAATACCCCGAATAGCCACACCCGACTCATATTAATTGTGATAAGTACTTTTAAAATATGAACCGTTCCATGAGAAAACCAAAATTGTGGATTCGACGTAAAATGTCGACCCGGATCAGCCTAAGCATGCCGCGCAGGCTTACCCGGACAGACACTTTTCGCCTGTTGTGGATTTTCTGTTTCAGGAATCATTACTCTATACCTCTATTCCCCTGAAACGGAATGTGTCGGTCCGGATTAGCCTGCGCAGACTGCGCAGTCTGATCTTGGTCGATACATTACGCAGAGTCCATAATGTTGGTTTTATCTTAGAAAGGCTTATAAACGATTGCAAAGTTTCACGGTGCAGACTGATCAGGAGCTTTGCCGGTTGCGAAGTTTGCTTGACGATGTTCTTATGATGTGGCCCATTAATATTATACAGTCAAACCTGTTCTAAAGACCACCTTTGTATAACAATTCCCTGTATTAAGCAACCACTTTTTTAGTTTCCCAATTACTCATTTTCTGCATAAGTGGACCTGCAATTTAAGACCACCTGTGAACAAAGTCCATAATGTTGCCTTCCCGTGGATGGTCTTTATACACAGGTTCTACAGAAATTACGAGAGAACAATTAAAGTTGATATTTTTTCGAACCTTTTTTGGTTGATTGATTGGAGTTTCGAACCCTTTTTCAATGGCATTTTTTAGTTCTTATCACGGAAGCCGGTTCACCTAACGTATGATACCTTCTAAACATAGACTATTAACCAATTTGCGGAAGACGTACGCTTGTCATAATGACACTTGTCAATCATCAGAAATAATAAATCGAGCGGTGGTTCAAATCCGGGACCCCTAGATTGATAGACCTTGACGTACCCGACTGAGCTATCGCGGCTTGACAAATCTATTAACGTACACATGCTGGGATAAATAACAGTTTAACTTTTATACCCATTGATAAGGGCGGAACCCAATATGTACGAAATGTATAATGTATGACCATTGACCCCTGACCAATCATATTAACCTTTTCCCACGTATAGACGATTTCCAAATTATCTAGACTGTTGAAGATCTCTATATATAAATTAATGTGTCATTATTGAATAACGTTGAACAAATATTGACAAAAGAAGATTGATTGATTGGGGTTTAACGCCGTTTTAAAAAATTCTCAGTCATATCACGGCGGCCAGTTCACCTACTCATGTGTTTCCTGGTTTTCGCACACCAGTACTCCACACAACAATCTTCCCAAGCAACTGGCTGCTTTTCTACATAGACTAAGCCCATCGGTGGAAGACGAATGACGCATGTCGCAATGACTTTTGTCAAACGTCAGAAAGAAAGTTGGCCGAGCCGGGATTCGAACTCACAACCCCTGGATTGACAGCCCGCGGACAAAAGAAGAAGATATATATACTCATCATGAGCAATTTCTCTTTTGCAACAATGTTTTTAAACGTCATGTATTAACACGCGTCTGCCATTGGGAAAGGTTTTATTACTCTGGATCCGTATCTATGTTTACACACACCCATTTAACCCTTTCCCACATACAACAAATCTGCAGCAAAACAATTTCAAAAACATCTAGATAAACTATTGAATATCTCTATAAATACAGTAAACATTGTGATAAAAGGAGAAATTGCTCTTAATATGAGCTATTTATCATTTTTTCTCAGTTTTTTTCAGTTATCCCTTCCCGTCATATAGACGCTTTCTGACGGCTCTGCAGCAGACGGCTTTTTGAAAACATAGTGACAAAAGAAGAAATTGCACAAAACGTTATAGTCATAGGTTATCCATTCAACTATGGAGATTTTCTATGTTTTGACAAAATAAGTTCAAAGTCGTCTGCTGCAGAATTGTCGTATGAGGGAAAGGGTTAAAGTTGTCTGCTGCAAATGCGTTCAAAACGCGTCTATAAGTGGGAAAGGGTTAAAGACCAAGTACATGTTCTGAAGCAAGATCTAAGAACGACAACAATTAATGAAAAGTCTTTAACAATTGTATGTTTATATGTATGCTATAAACTTCCACCATGTTACTTGAATTAATCTCAAAACCGAGAGTTATTTACTGCCATTTGGAAGAGGCCAATCTGTGTTTAACCCTTTTTCCTCATATACGCTTTCTGTCTGACGCCTCTGCAGTAGACGGCTTTTTGAAAACATAGTGACAAAAGAAGAAATTGCTCAAAACGAGCAATTTCTCCTTTTGCCACAATGTTTTCAAATTTTAGTCATAGAAAAAAATTTAGTCACCGATCCATTCAATTATAGAGATTTTCTATTTTTTGACAAAATATGTGCAAATTCGTCTGCTGCAGAATTGTCGTATGAGGGAAACGGGTTAATTTTGGAAAATGTAAATGAAAATTTCATCTGCCCATTTCGCTATAACAGCAAACTGTTTCATCCCTTCCCACATACAACAAATCTGCACTTTCGCGTGTTGATTTATAATATATGCCGAATCCCGGCTCGGCCAACTTTCTTTCCAACGATTGACAAAAGTCAATGCGACATGCGTCATTCGTCTTCCACCAATGGGCTAAGTCTATGTGGAAAAGCAGCCAGTTGCTTGGGAAGATTGTTGTGTGGAGTACTGGTGTGAGAAAAACCAGGAAATGCACGAGTAGGTGAACTGGCCACCGTGATGTAACTGAGGAAATTGTTAAAAACGGCGTTAAACTCCAATCAATCAATCAATTATAATATATGCAAACATAAGTAAACTCCGGTTATTCACCATCGCCGATCCTTTTCATTTCGCTAGTGGTTATTTGAATGCTATCAAGATTGAATTTTTTTTATGGAATACATAATAGGATCCAACGATGTGCGTAACTGTTTTGTAGTACACCTTATTGGGCGTTTTTGTATTACACCTTATAGGGGCGTTTAACGCTCTGTGAACATTAACCGCGCAATAACAAATTTAACTTAAATTTAACAAAAATAACTTTACAAACAAATTTTCCGCGTCGGGCGACAAGAAGTATTGTTGCATCTCCCAAAAGTGAAATCTCTGGTGAGTTTGTTCTTACAATACAATACAATACAAAAATATTTATTTACAATCATGTACAAACAATAAAAAAAAAAAAAAAAAAAAAAAAAAGTATAAACGCGATGATGTAGGTTTCAATAAGTGAAATATCTGGCTAGTTTGTGTGTAGAATATAATATAATATAATATAATAGAATACAATATAATTCAATACCAAATGTACAAACAATACAAATGGAAAAAAAAAAAAAAAAAAAAATATATATATAAACGCGATGATGTAGGATTCAATAAGTGAAATATCTGGCTAGTTTGTGCGTAGAATACAATACAATACAATACAATACAATACAATACAATACAATACAATACAAACTATTTACAATCATGTACACACAATACAAATAAAAAAGATACAAAATATAATGCGATGATGTAGGTTTCAATGAATTAGATGATGTTTTGACGATTTGTTGTTTACTAATCTTATATTCCATATGAATAGATGTAACGACACAGTGTGTTTTTACATAATAGGCACGTTCACTGCTCGTTTAAATATGTTAAATAACTATGCATGCAAATTCTGCGAAAACATTTTTAGACGGCAATTTACCCTCATACGATGCCAAACACGAGAGGCATTAAATAGATTCCGGATGCGGCAAATTTTCCCTATTTTTACAAATTTTAACCCTTACCCTGCTGCATATACACTTTCAAGTGGACCATAATGGTCTTAAATCGCTCACCGGAGTTAATAGAAATGAGTTTTCAATGTTTGTATTCTATACGTACAAGTAAAACATGAAACGCCACCTTTTGACCCTGTATTGATGCCGCATTGGAGCCATGTTTATCAACCAATCAATAGGACTTTTGTAGGGGGTCTCACAACGAACAATCATACCAACTGATCTTGGAATCAGACACATGTTAATATTATGTACATGTTTCTCAAAAATGTCCAAGGATATTCTTCCTTAAAGGTTACTATGGAAACAAAATACTACTTGTAAATACATAATATCAAAATAAACAATACTTTTGCAGAGGACTATGAGCCTGTGAAACACAGTTCTTCTAATTAGGCCAAGGTATTCTGAAACAAATTCGATTTTGACAAAGATTTATCAATTATCATTTGGCTTAACCCTTTTCCACAAACAACAACTCTTTTTAACGACCTCTATAAACAAATAATGTATCGTAAATAAATAATATCAAAATAAACAATACTTTTACAGAGAACTGTGAACCCGTGAAACACAGTTCTGCTGAATAGGCCAAAGTATTCTGAAACAAATTTGATTTTGACAAAGATTCATCAATTATCATTTGGCTTAACCCTTTTCCACAAACAACAAATCTTTTGACCAACCTCTATAAATAAAAGTTTAATGATTGAATGGAATTCAAACTTGTATTAAAAGGCAAAATTGCACATGATAAGCAGTTTATCTTTATTGCAACAATGTTTTCAATGCAGTCAGCTGCAGAAGCGTATATAGTTCCTTTTTTCAATGTAGTTTTGAATCTGTAATGATTTATGTTGATAAAACACAAATTGTTGATTGTTAACTGTTTTATTATTATGCAAGTTTTAGTATCATGTTTTACGTATATGAAAAGGTTAATTATTGTATCAAGTGATATATATAAAACTGTGTTATTGAAAGTGGTCTCCCTCACTGTTTATCTTTAAAATAAGTTTCAGTCAAAACACCTTATAGAACTTTTCATAAGGACGGTATAATAAATGCATATTTTACAAGGATGAAAGAGCCGCCAAACTATCGTTACACACGAAATATTGCGATTTCTCTTTCAATGCTTAAAACATCTGTTAGACGTGTAAAAACCACCCTACCAAAGGAGTATTAGCTGAAACGTCCTACATCGATTGAGCAGCTCGAACCTTCATCAGTGTTTCGGCATCGGTTCAGCACTAGGACATTTCACACAGGGTGCTCAGAGTTAGAGTTGGTTCGGAAGAGACGGTTCCAAACAGACGCTTTGTTGGACCAGGGACGTAGCTAAGATCTTATCTACGTCCCTGTATGGCCTTCCAGAGCCCATACGTTGAACAGATAGGTTCAACTATGTTAGGACAGTTGAAACCACATACTCAAGGCAGTTTTAGCCGAGACCACATAGTTAATACTTTGTCACAGATCATCAGAGGACAGGCAGGCCGAGGAACATTCTATATACTAGTATCGTTTAAATTGTTCATTCTCACCTGTGAAACAACCCTATCATCGTAAACTTATCTCTTGTGATAACTCAAATTGAAAATTTTGTGGTAAAAGGTAAACTTCATCCGAACCTATTTATGTTGTGTTTATAAATACAGATTATTCGGATTAAAACCACATTAAACAGTTTATCACAATCTAAATCGTGAAAATCAGAAAATGTTTGTTACTTCAGAAAGTTAAGATTAGAATAAAACACATTTCTTTACATGGGCCCCCATACTCGAAGCCGCGTTAGAGTTTATTGACATGAATTTCAATTTTCATGTCTCTAATTTATTCTTTACATTGTTAATGTACAATGTCCCAAACTGAAATGACGTCTTTCTGAAATAAAGTCTTTTTACGTATTTCAATTACCACGCCCAGTTTTGAATTATTTATGAATTAAATGATTAATAGTGCATAAATTTACAAATTCTTGTAAACGCTCACCATGTGCCTTTTTTCAAGATTGGACCTATTAACCCTTTCCCTCATACGACAATTCTGCAGCAGACGGCTTTGAACATATTTTGAACAGCTTATGACTAGGGCTAGCTAGCAACGTAATTAGCGTACATTGATTGATTGATTGATTGATTGGGGTTTAACGCCGTTTTTAACAATTTCTCAGTTATATCACGGCGGCCAGTTCACCTACTCATGCATTTCCTGGTTTTCTCACACCAGTACTCCACACAACAATCTTCACAAGCAACTAGCTGCTTTTCCACATAGACTTAGCCAATTGGTGGAAGACGAATGACGCATGTCGCATTGACTTTTGTCAATCCTCGGAAAGAAAGTTGGCCGAGCCGGGAGTCGAACTCACAACCCCTGAATTAGCGTACAAGGCCAGGTCCCAATTCCACCAATGTTACTTGGGCGCTAAGTTCGAGCGTACTTCATCATTTTTGATTTCCTGATACGAATGTCTTAATATTTCATTTCTGCAGCAGACGACTTTGAACATATTTTGTAAAAAAAATTAGAAAATCTCTATAATTGAATGGATAACCTATGACCAAAAGTGGAAAACATTGTGGCAAAAGGAGAAATTGCTCGTTTCGAGCAATTTCTTCTTTTATCACTTTGTTTTAAAAAAAGCTGTCTGCTTCAGAGGCGTCAGAAAGTGTATATATGAGGGAAAGGGGTTAAACTGTATTCACTCTGTTACCTTTAAATTTTTCGAAACGATGATTTTTGTTAAGCTCTTTTCAACGAACGACTTTTAAATGCTGTTTTATAAAACGTGGTTACAAAGCAGATCTGATTGATTATTTAGTGTTTTGCGCCACTTTCAACAATTATTCAGTTACATCACAGCGTCTCCTGGGTTCGTTACCAGTAATACTGGTCCATTTATTCTGACACCAGCCAGTCAGTCGCAATGCTAACCCCGCAAGGAGGGCAGCCATTACTACTATTTTTTATAAAGTCTTTTGGTATGTCTTGGCCGGGGGGTTGAAACCGCGAAGATAACATTTAGATAAACCAGGATGTCCAGTGCATTGTTTCTTAACCCTCTCCCTCATATAGACGTTTTCTGACGCCTCTGCAGCAGACGGCTTTTTGAAAACATAATAATAATAATAATAATAATAATAATAATAATAATAATAATAAAATCTTTATTTAACGAAGGTTGCACAGTAAGTAATATAACAAATGAATTGCATATGACTTATCTACCATGTGGTCTTCAAATAGAAACTACATTTCAATTTGAATAAGGTGAATGTTAGTATGATACTATGATACAATGTACTTAAGATGGTGAATGATAGATGAGAACATGAAATGATAAAACAGTAGGCAGACACAAATGAACTGTTATGTTTGCTTTTATGCAAATATAAACATTGATATTCAACATGTTATTGAATTAAGTTGTTATTGGGATAGGGTGTTATTTTTCTTGTAGTAAGTGATATTTCACTCTATTTTCTAATTTCTCCTTTTGCCACAATGCTTTCCACTTTTAGTCATTAGGTTATCCATTCAATTATAGAGATTTTTTTCTTTTTTTTTTGACAAAATATGTCCAAAGTCGTCTGCTGCAGAATTGTCTTATGAGGGAAATGGTTAATTCGAATTCAGGTTCCAACCTATTAATACTTACAGAGAACTCGCGATAACTTGAAAAAGTCTAAATGGCTCGTAAAAATTATTTCGAGTTATTGACGTGTTCGAGTGATCCCCTACTTTATGCTTAATTCATTTATATATTACAACATTCGTTTGCACTTTTAAAATGTCTATTAAGTCTTTCAGCGCCAATGGCAATATTGAGTTTTTTTGCAAACAATACAGATTCAGGTAAGTTAACGAGCTGCCTCACCTGAAATCAGCATTGTTTGCCTTTAAGTTATCAGAATATTGTAAAACTGTTATTACATGATAATGGAGTCGCCCAATTTTGAACATGGAAGAGTTTACTTTAAACAATTTGGCGCTAAAAGGGTTGAGAAATCAAATCAGCGATAACATCCTACGAAGAAAAAAGTAGAGTAGAAGATCTGTCTGCTACGCCGTTTTCGAAAGAAAGGTCGTATAATTTAATGATATATTCGAATTATCACATGTTCGAGTTATCGCGAGTCCACTGTATTTCCAAACGTAGAGACCAGCGTCGATCGCCTTCAACAAAAAGTACCCATCAAAAAACAAACTAGGTTTAATTGATTCCGTCGAATTTAACACGCTCAATGTTGTTGTTTTTTAAAATGGACAAGTCCAGCTTTGAATTCGGAAGAGTCCTTGATCAATTATAGGGATATCAAGATAAACATGTTTCGTTGGGAAGCTAAAAGAGTATATAAGCTGGTCAATCGGCGCAGCTGCGTTAGTTGGCCTGGCTCTATATACATGTACCTGTTATACAGGCTTCATAAAATCGTCTTCTGCAGTCAGTGGGTTCTTGCCGTTTACATCGGTCCATCAATTATATCCCGACGGTATATAATTGGGATCGTCGGGAAACTGGATAAGTTGATATCCAGTCGATCGATTGATAGGGGGGTTTAACTCGCCTTTCAACGTTTTTTTCCCCAGTTATATGACGGTATCCAGTTCATCTAATCTGTGTGTCATGATTTCCTCGCTAATATACTTCACATAACACTCTTTCCGGGTAACTGGCCATCATTTTGTATAGGCAATATAGCCCATTTGTTAAAGACGAATGACGCGAGTCGTAATTCTTTTGTCAAGCAATGGAATGAATGGATGAATGGATGAATGGTCTCGCCAGTTTTCGTACTCAGTACCCGTTGTTTTACAGGGCTCGTCGTTACCGCTTGAGTTGATTGATTGTTTAAGTTTTGTTTAACGCACCCTTTCTACAATTTGTCAGTCATATCACGGCTTCCAGTTCACCTACCAATGTGTTTCCTGGCTTTATCGCCCATGAACTCCACACAACACACAACACTCTTTCCATGCAACTGGCTACCATTTGATGAAGGCCTTATAGCCCATTTGTTGGAGACGAATGACGCGATCCATAATAATGCTTAAACACTGTCAATCAATGGAATGAATGGATGAATGGTCGTGTCAGTGTTCGTACTCAGGACCCGTTGATTTACAGGCCTCGTCATTAATGCCTGACTTGATTGATTGATTAATATTGGTTTAACGCCGTTTTGCACAAGTTGTCAGTCACCCAGTACACCTACACGTCGGTACCGAATGCGCTATCGCGACTCAACGGTGAAACTAGGCATCATATAAAAAGCATCTTCGCAAGCCAGGAGTGATTTGTCAATTATTTTCCAATGATCAGCCTCGGTGGTGTACTTATAGAGCTTCGTCTTCGGGTACGAAGGTCGCGAGTTCGATCCCCGGGCGGATCAAACAAGAGACTTTAAGAATGGTAGTAAAGTCTTTCTCTCCCTTGGCGCGCAGGCTTGATGGGATATCGTCGAGCCCCGGTAGCTCAGTCAGTTACGACGCGGGCTGTCAATCTAGGGGTTGTGAGTTCGAATCCCGGCTCGGCCAACTTTCTTTCCGACGATTGACAAAAGTCATTGCGACATGCGTCATTCGTCTTCCACCAATGGGCTGAAGTCTATGTGGAAAAGCAGCCAGTTGCCTGGGAAGATTGTTGTGTGGAGTACTGGTGTGAGAAAACCAGGAAACGCATGAGTAGGTGAACAGGCCGCCGTGATATGACTGAGAAATTGTTAAAAACGGCGTTAAACCTCAATCAATCAATTGATGGGATATCATTACGACGGACTCACTGGTGTCAGCAGGATAAATGAAACCAATAGTACTGGTAACTTAACCAGGAAACGCAGTGGTATACCACACACACTTGAAAATGGATTGATTTTTTTGGGGTTTAACGCCGTTTTCAACAATGTTTCAGTCATATCACGGCGACCAGTTCATCTACTCATGCGTTTCCTGGTTTTCCCACACCAGTACACCACACAACATACCTTCCAAGCAACTGGCTGCTTTTTTCCACATAGACCGTTAAACAGCCCATTGGTAAAAGACGAATGACGCAGGTCAAAATGACTTTTGTCAAACGTCGGAAAGAATGTTGGCCGAGCTGGGATTCGAACTCACAACCCATGGATTGACAGCCCGCGTCGCTACCGACTGAGCTACCGGGGCTCGGTACTTGAAAATGGAAATGCTACTGCACGAAGTATTCTTTGACTAGAGAAGATATGTGCATACAGTAACTTGGCTCAAATACATTACTGTCACTTTTTAATTGAATTGAATTGCATGACCGGGTTAACCCTTTCCCACATACGTATTTTTTTTTTGCAGCAGACGACTTTGAATAGATATTGACAAAAACATGAACAATCTCCACGAATGGGAGTTTAAACAATTAAATAAAGTTGAAAACATTGTGGCAAAAAGGAGAAATTGCTCGTTTTGAGCAATTTCTTCTTTTGCCACAAATGTTTTCAAAAAGTCGTCTGCTGCAGATGCCGACGTCGGAATGCGTCTACAAGTGAGAAACACTTGAACTAAGGACCGATATATCCATATCTAGGCATACCTGTAAAGGTACACAGCCGATGGCGCTTGTTATTTCTATAAACACAATTATGGGGTGGAGTACAATTCGATACAGGGCGGACAGTAGCGGCGCACTTAACCCTTTCCCACATAACAAAAACAACAACAACAACAACAACAAAGCAGACGACTTTGAGAACATCTAGGCACAAACAGAGAAAAAATCTCTATAAATGAGGATTTAATTACTGAACAAAAGTTGAAAACACTGTGGCTAAAGGAAAATATTTTAGCAAGTTTTCCTAGTGTCACAATGTATTCAAAATGTGCCTGCTTCAGAAAGCGTCTATATGTGGGAAAGGGTTAAAAAAATCCCAAATACAACAATTCTTCAACAGACGACTTTGAAAACGGCTGGGGGAAAATTTATATGGGATAGTTCAATAATTCAGGGTAAAGTTATTCAAACGAGCTGAAAACAGTGACGCACTAAAAGCTGAATTTGCTTTTTATGAGTTATTTCTACTCTTGCTACGATATTTACCAATATCGTCTACTGCAAATTTGTCAAAAAATGCGCCTGTATGTTGGAAAGGGAAAAGTATTATTATAATTTATTGTGGAATTCATATACCCATCCAGCCAAGTCGGATTCAAACGTACCCTGCCGCACTTAGATCTCCCCTATAAAAAGGTAAAGGCTCCGACGAGCTGATGCATTTGCACCGTCTAGTCATAGTTTTTATTTCGGCATATAATTGACACGCATCATCATGATAACATGCTAGTGCTGCAACCTTAGTCATTCTCTTCACATCCGTGATTATGTTATGGTGGGATTGAGGGGGGACCCAATGACGATTTCACTGTTACATTGATAATATTTATCGGGGAGGAGCAATTTCTCCTTTTGCCCACAATGTTTTCAACACTTTTCAATAATCATACCTTCATTTATAGAGCTATTTTCCAATTTCGCAGTGATGTATTCAAAGTCGTCTGCTGTGATTTGCCATATTTACGTCATTTTATGATGGTGTGACGGGGGAACAAAATGACCATTTCAAGTGTGAAATAGATACTATTTTATCTGGGAAATGACGCGAATGAAGGTAAACACTGTATTCTATAGATGGTATTTTACCCCCTCCCCCTTTTCCACACGCAGAAGCAGTTTGACGCATCTGCTGTCAGCAACTTTTGAAAATATTATGGCAAAAGGTGGAATTGCTCATAATGAATAATTCAAATGTTTGCCACAATTTATTCAACTCTATTCAATATTTCAGTATTTGTTATTTAATTTATTTATTTTTTATATATTTCGTCTAAATATTATTTTCGAAGCCGTCTGCTGCTGCATACTTGTTTTATGAGGGGAACGGTTTACAACAACCGGTCGTAACTTCATCTTGTAATTACGAAAAGAGCCATTTGAATTTAAACAAACCGAGCAATTGGTCTTTATAATCAGCAAATGAGAATTCATGTTGAGTTGCGATAACAAACACACAGGCTGGATGCTTTTAATCATAGTTCTTCCTTGGCACAGTGGTAGAGCATCGGCCAATCGTACCACAGGTCCCGGGTTTAAATCCCGTATTACGCGGGTTCTGAATTTGAGAGTTTTCCACACAAACGGCGCGAATGTCTCCACGAAGCAGACATCGAGTGTGATTAATAAACGCTTAAAGTTTGTTTCGCAATCGATGTAAAAACATTTTTTTTTAATTGCAATCAATGAAGGGGAACTGAGTTCAAACTCCGGCTCTTCCAGGCAGAATTATCATATTGCATTTTCGGAAATATAGAGACCGGCCGGACGTTATTATCAAAGAACATCCACGCATTTAAGTTACCTTCAATTAAAACGATTGGAATATCGGCATGAAACCACATTCTCGCATACAGCATAAAGTACCGACAAACAAACTGATACCGTCTTCCTGTTGTATTGGTTAAAATGTTTGACTAGGGAGCGGGCAGAACCATTTTGTTTCAATGTCATATTGGCAACCTTCCGGAAGTGACGTATCCATACAGACCGGATGTTATCATCAAAGAACCTTCTTGTACTGAAGTTACCTGGAACAAGGACGATTGGAATCTGTGTACGCAACCACTTTCCCGCCTACTGCATAATTTACCAACCCACGAACTGAGCTATGTGGTAAAGTATATAGAGCATACCGACAAACGAACTGATACCGTCTTCCTGTTGTATTGGTTAAAATGTTCGAACCATCTTGTTTCAGTGTCTTATTTGCAACTTTCCGGAAGTGACGTATCCATTACACGTTAATATCAAAGAACCTCCTTGTACTGAAGTTACCTTGAACAAGGACTATTGGAATCTGTGTCCGGCTATAGCTTAGCCTACCAACCCACGAACAGAGCTACGTGGTGAAGTCGGTGGAGCGTCATCCATTGGCAGATATGATTTATCTCCTTGGTGTCATGGTGTATCGCTGTCATGTCAGAAACAATAATAACTGTAGAAATGAGACAATTTTGAGTATTTTGCTCTCACTAAAGTCGGTTATTGATGTCGCGTCCATCGGTATTGGCGATCAAATTCGTCGGAAATTTAGACCGCCATGTCAGTAATTGCGATCACCACGTCCCCCGGCAGTTGCAACCACGTCCGTAGGTAATTCCGACCAAATCCGTCGGAAGTTGCGTCTACGTCCGTCGGTAGTTGTGACTACGTCCGTTGATAATTGAGGTCACGTCCGTCGGAATTCCGACCAATTCCGTCTATAATTGCGACCAAGTCTGTCTGTCTATAATTGCGACCAAGTCCGTCTATAATTGCGGTCAAGTCCGTCTGTAATTACGACCACCTCCGTCGGTATTTACGACCACCTCCGTCGGTAATTTCCACCATGTCCGTCGGTAATTTCCACCATGCCCGTCGGTAATTTCCACCATGTCCGTCGGTAATTTCCACCATGTCCGTCGGTAATTTCCACCATGTCCGTCGGTAATTTCCACCATGTCCGTCGGTAATTTCCACCACGTCCGTCGGTAATTTCCACCATGTCCGTCGGTAATTTCCACCATGTCCGTCGGTAATTTCCACCACGTCCCTCGGTAATTTCCACCACGTCCCTCGGTAATTTCCACCATGTCCGTCGGTAATTTCCACCACGTCCGTCAGTAATGGCGGTCACTTCCGTCGATCCGACGGAGCTGATCACCGTTTTTGTCCACATACAAAACACAAATAAAATCTTCCCTTGTAATGCATTTTATAGTGATTTTAACTCTTTCAGCGCCTAAAATCGGGCGTCTCCATTTCTCATATAATACACTTTTGGACAATTTTGATAACTAAAAGGCAAACAATGCTGATTTCATGTGAGACAGCTCGTTACGAGCTGACTCGCCTGAATCAGTTTTGTTTGAAAAACCTCAATATTGCCTCTGGCGCTGAAAGAGCTAACTACTCTAAACGTGCATTTCTGAGTCTAACAGTAGGTGTTAATCTTTCGACGTATTACATGCCCAGAAGATGTTCGATCTAACCCGACAACAAGTGGCGCTCGATCTTCAAGATTCATTTTAACAGTACTAATTGGGATTTGTTCTGATTGGATATTCCACAGAGCGCAATATGCAAAACAGATATCTAGTCAAAAACCGGGATTCGAACCCAACGATTCCCGTGCTTCAACACCAATGTGATCTTATGTTTTCTATTTGTAATTCGTAAGATGAGTTGGGGCTGCTATAAAGCATATCAATTTCTTAAATTGTATTTCATCATATGGACGTTTAGAACATGTTGTTGACACTGATGTAAACACAAAATGGGATTCAAACCCGACGCGTGCATGATTGAACCTCTATGGGGTCCAATACGGGTTTTCCCTCGATATGTCAATCATAAATATTAAGGTAACGGGGTCAGCAAAGTAATATCGCTTTCTTAAATCTCATTTTATCAGATTGTTAAGTGTAGTTACTGCGTAACCAACACTACGTACAATCGGCCGTAGCTTGAGGCAAAGTGCACTAGGTCATGCCATTCTATTTTAGAAGTATCTATGTTATAAAAATATTATTTTATAACTAATAATAGGCGTTGTACTTTTGCTGTTGTTATTGTTATTATTGATATCAATCCTTTCTTACATATGTCCACATCAAATCTGCATAAGACCACCTTTGTTTAGCAATTCCCTGTCTATAGAAATCACACCTTTAATTTCCCTATTACTCATTTTCTGCACAAATGACCCTGTAATTAAAGACCACCTGTGAACAGAGACTAGATTGTTCTCTTCACATTGGTGGTCTTTAACCACAGGTTGGACTATACTTTGTTTGCAGAGCATATCAGAGCTCTAGATAAGGGGCGTGGTTCGTGTTCTAAAATCCTTATTTGACCCTCTAACCCTATGTTGTGAGTACTCAAAAGAATCGTCTCAGTGATTTGATTACCCACAACATAGGGTTTGCTTTAATAAAAAGATAGAACTTGTGGGAAAAGAGCATCTGGACCTCTGGCGTATCATGCTTTATACTCTGAAAACTAATAGGAAAACATATAGCTGCAGGACAGAAAGTATTATTAAATAGTGTTAACAATATTGTGGCTAAAGGAAAAAGTCTCATTGAGCAATTTCTTCTTTTTCCCCACAATGTTTGCAAAATCGATCTGCTGCAGATTCGTCAACATCGTCTATATGCTAAAAAGGGGTTGGAGTACCCGTATATCATTATATTATATGGGGCATTAGGTAAAGCTATTATATTTAAGCAGTATCCAGGGACGTAAATCATATCTACGTCCGTACAGTATCAGTAGTACACTTAGTTTATTACTATTTATAGGCGTTGGACTTAGCTGTTGTTTTTGTAAGTAAGGATCTTAACATTTTACACGTGTAGAAGCCTTTGGACGCCTTTTGCAGCAGACGCCCTTTAAAAACAATGTGGCTAGAGAAGAAATTGCTCACAATGAACAACTTCCTTTGCCACAATATTTTCAACAAAAGTCTATAAACAAATTCTATCATTTATGGAGATTTTCCATAATTTTTCTAGCAGGCGCCAAAGTCGTCGGCAACAAATATGTTTTACGTTGGTAAGGGTTAAGGATATTAAAGTATACTCAATGCATATTGTTGTATGCTTTCCAGGTATGTAAAAGGCCATTGTTCGCAGATGCACTAAGACCTCCAAATTGGTCTTTGTTCACAGGTGGTCTTTTATAGCAGGGTCATTTATGCAGAAAATGAGTAATTGTAAAACTTAAAGTGTGGTTGTATTTAACAGAGAATCGCTATTCCAAGGTGGTCTGTAGGACAGGTTTAACTGTCAATTGTTTTGAAATTAAAATGTATACATTGCAATGACACAATCTATCACGTGACGTTGATGACAGTTTGACATATGTTGAGTTGCATCAATGGAAACATATCTGAGGAATGTTCAATCCTCGGGCAGTCGGTGCATGTCTGATCAGAAACAACCCTGTCTTGCATTTAGTCAAAAAAACCTTTCTCACAAATTGACACCTTCTGAGGCCTCTGCAGCAGATGATTCTTGAAAACGTTGTGGCAAAAATAGAAATTGCTTAATATGAGAAGTTTCTGCTTTTGCCTGAAAGTTTTCAACTTTACTTATTTCTACTTTTGCCTGAAAGTTTTCAACTTTACTTATTTCTACTTTTGAATGAAAGGTTTCAACTTTACCTATTTCTACTTTTGACTGAAAGTTTTCAAACTTACTCATTAATTGTTCTTTCAATTAAAGAGACTTTGTATATTTGTACTAGATGTTTTCACAGTTTTCTGCTGCAGATTGTTTGTTTGCTTCGGCAGAATGGCTTTGATTAAATACTTTCCGAATATACGAAGCTTATGCAGTAGATACTTTTGAAACATCTAGACACAAAAACATAGAAAATATCTGATAAGCAATGTATAATACAGACAAAACTTGTGGTAAAAGGAGAAATTGCCTTTGTACAGGAAATATTTCCTATTGCAACAATACTTGCAAAAAGAATCTGCTGCAAATTCTTCGTCTGCTTATAAGTATAGGGAATGGGTAAATAAAGAATATTATATGTTTGAGCGCCGAATTAATTAACCCTTCCCTCATATAGACGCTTTCTGACGCGTCTGCAGCAGACGGCTTTTTTAAAACATAGTGACAAAAGAAGAAATTGCTCAAAACGAGCAATGTCTCCTTCACACAATGTTTTCCACTTTTAGTCATAGGTTATCCATTAAATTATTGAGATATTCCATTTTTTGTCAAAATATGTTTAAAGTCGTCTGCTGCAGAGTTGTCGTATGAGGGAAAGGGTTAAAGTAAACATTTCCTTGTTCAAAATCGGGCGACTCCATTTGCATGTAAAAATATTTTTTGGACAATTTTGATAACTAATCGGCAAACAATGCTGATTTCAGGTGAGATTGTTCGTCACGAGCTGACTCACCTGAATCTGTATTGTTTGCTATAACCTTAATATTGCCATCGGCGATAAACACACCCTTAAAGTATGTGTGACAAGCTAAGATAAAGATCGAATTGTGCAACCGTATTTTCTCCAATTGAGCAAAAGATATGTCAGATTGTATTTTTT
Organism: Serripes groenlandicus; assembly: GCA_031761405.1. Taxonomy (NCBI): domain Eukaryota; kingdom Metazoa; phylum Mollusca; class Bivalvia; order Cardiida; family Cardiidae; genus Serripes; species Serripes groenlandicus. The sequence goes on from JASEVX010000012.1 coordinate 17,890,493, forward strand.
TACTTTTTTTGTGACGAATTAACGAACGAACAAAAAAACGACACAGTCAGCCTATATCGGTACGTAGTGTGATCTGGACCAACACTAGTCGCAATTGCGTACAATTTCTCCTTTTGCCACAATGTTTTCCACTTTTAGTCATAGGTTATCCATTCAATTATAGAGATTTTTTACTGTTTACAAAATATGTTCAAAGTCGTCTGCTGCAGAACTGTCGTATGAGGGAAAAGTAAATGATAAATACTTGTTAATTATAGCCTCTGGCGGTCGGGTTTTCGTGTGGCAGATCGATTTACAACACATCAATTGATTGATTAATTTGGGTATAGCGCCATTTTCAACAACTGTTCGGTCATATCACGGCAGTCAGTTTACCAACCCATGTGTGTGTCCTGGTCTTTTCACACCAAGTTCTCCACACATCAGTCTTTCCAAACAACTCTCTTCGTTATCACATATACTATTAGCATATTCATGGGATACGACTGAGTGATGCTTGTCGCATTGACTTTTGTCCGAGCTGGGGTTCAAACCCACAACCCAAAGATTGACAGCCCGCATCGCTAGGAACTGGGCTAACGGGGCCCGGTTATAACACAACAAAGACAATTAAAAATAGTTTGAAAAGTTATTTTAATACAACCATTTACCCATTTTAATATTGTATTAAACATGGAAACTATTCGAGCCAGCGGATGAGAAACGGTACAAGTTGACAATTAAACAGTGTAAGTCCAAATCAGCCAATCCATCTGTCCGTATTATCACAACCTACACGCTTTGACCATCCTCGGTATCCAGGCTATTCATAAAGTATATGTCATATATGTTATGAATAGCCTGGGTACCGAGGATGGTTTTGACAGAACCTTCTAACAACAATTGTATAAGTAATATGTGAACATTGTAGATCTTGATAAGACAATGCGGATATATATGCTGATCTGGATCTACATTGTTCGCACGAGCCAATTTGAATTTTTTTTCTTATTCACGAGCTCTTTCAACTGCAGCGGTTTTTGTAGTGTTTAGAACGTCCGCCTCGAGACATGGAGACCAGAGTTCGATCCCGGGTCGGGTGATACTCAAGACTTTTAAAATGGTGGTTCGTGCTTTCCACCTTGGCATTTAGATTTACACGTATCGAATAACGAAAAATGTGCTGGTGTCAGGAAAAGCTTTCCAGCGGTACTGAAACGTCGTAATATAAGCCGTCCCACGAGAAAACCAACATTGTGGACTCTGCGTAAAGTATCGACTCGGATCAGCTTAAGCATGCCGTGCAGGCCTACCCGGACATACACTATTCGCCTCCTGTGGATTTTCTGTTTCAGTAATAACTACTCTATCTATCCCCCCCCCCCTTAGACGGAATGTGTCGGCTGGATCAGTCTGCGCGGACAGCGCAGGCTGATCTGGTCGATACATTACGCAGATGTGACGTCGTGATATGAACCGTTCCACCAACATTGTGGACTCTGCGTAAAGTATCATCCCGGATCAGCCTAAGCATGCCTCGCAGACTTACCCGGATAGACACGTTTCGCCTCATGTGGATATTCTGTTTCAGGAATCATTACTTTATACCTCTATACCGCTGAGACGGAATGTGTCGGCCCGGATCAGTCTGCGCGGACTGCGCAGGCTGATCTGGGTCGATATATTACGCAGAGGCCATAATGTTGGTTTATTTCGCAGGACGGCTCATATGTCTGAAAAACTGGTGTAAGCGGCGTTAAAACACCAACCAAACATACATTAAAC
>JASEVX010000012.1:17892456-17977456 GCA_031761405.1 Serripes groenlandicus
GGTGAACTGGCCGCCGTGATATAACCGAGAAATTGTTAAAAACGGCGTTAAACCCCCAATCAATCAAAAAGCCTTTCAAACATTCTCCATATTCATAACCAATTACCTAAAAGCAAATGTTTACAAAATGAAATAATACACCTCAACGATAAAAAGTAAATACATTAAATAACATTAAACATTTGAAGCACTTACACATAAAATAAATATTCTTACACAATGTCATAACATGGCAATAACAAAATGTGATATCACTTTTCAAAGAAGAAATATGGACACAGAAAACATTTGGTACATCGGAACAAGTAGATCAAGCATCTTTAACCTTTTCCCTCATACGACAATTCTGAAGCAGACGACTTTGAACATATTTATTATATCTATAATTGAATGAATAACCCATGACTAAAAGTGGAAAACATTGTGGCAAAAGGAGAAATTGCTCGTTTTAAGCAATTTCTTCTTTTGTCACTATGTTTTCATAAAGCCGTCTGCTGCAGATGCATCAGAAAGCGTCTATATGAGGTGAAAGTGTTAAAGTAATAACTGAAGCCTTTCGTACAATCAGACACTTTCTGATGCCTCTGTAGCAGACGATCTTTGAATACATCAATACAAAAAAAAAAAAAAGTTTCTTTTCGACGTTTGACAAAAGTCAATGCGACATGCGTCATTTGTCTTCCATCAATGGGCTAAGTCTATGTGGAAAAGCAGCCAGTCGCTTGGGAAGATTGTCGTGTGGAGTACTGGTGTGAGAAAACCATTAAAACGGCGTTAAACCCCAATCAGTCAATCAATCAATCAACCAATCAATCAATCAATCAATTAACCAATTAAGCAATCGATTAATCAATCAATCAATCAATCAATCAATCAATCAATCAATCAATCAATCAATATTTTGTCACTACGTGTTAACTAAACTATTTCAGCAGTAAACTTCACTTATAGAGATTGTTCATGTTTGTGTTGAGACGTTTCAAAATCGTCTGCTGCAGATTGTTTGTATGTTGGATGGGATTAATTTCAAAAGTTTAACAGACATGAAATCAAACTAAACGATAATAAAATGTAAGGCAAATTGTAGACTTACTCAAACAGTTGAGTTAGGTCAAGAGGAAAATAGATCTCAGTTTTACATATCAACCCTCTCCCTCATACGACAAATGAGCCGTCCCGCGAGAAAAACCAACATTATAGTCACTGCGTAATGTATCGAACCAGATCAGCCTGCGCAGTACGCGCAGACCGATCCAGGCCGACACATTCCGTCTCAGTGGGAATAGTATAGAGGTATAGAGTTAATGATTCCTGAAACAGAAAATCCATAGGAGGCGAAAAGTGTCTGGGTCCAGGTAGCCTGCGCGGCATGCTTTAGCTGATCCGGGTCGATACTTTACGCAGAGTCCATATTGTTGGTTTCTCTCGCGGGACGGCTCAAATATGCAAAGGGTTATATCACATGTGCGCTGACATTGTTAGTACTCCGTTGAGCATGCGCATGAGCATGCGCAACTTGTGTTCAAAGTCGTTTTTGTTCGTCTGTAGATGCAAATATACCCCATAACAAAGTTCAAACGAAAATATTATTATTTTGGTCCATAGAATACATTGTACACGTTATACGTCTTTCAACCATACAGCATCGATCAGCGGTCGTCCATCAGCGGTCGTCCAACAGCGGTCGTCCAACAGCGGTCGTCCATCAGCGGTCGTCCATCAGCGGTCGTCTATATACATCCTCTCATCGTTATCAATAAGCCCGTTACCTGTATAAATGTAAACAACTAATGATAAAATGATAAACAAAGTATATAGAAAACTTAGTAAACATATATACATGGCCAATACTAAACGCGAATCTAAAACAGTACTATAGACGGATAGAAATCAAAAAAGGTGCTATTTTAAATCCACAAAATAAACCAATCTAAGTTTAGTCAACTTGTACGTATTACTGTTAATTACACTTTTATCACATGTCATCTATTGAAACTATACTATATGTATTGCTATTCAATTGTTTATTATGCATATGTTGCAACAACATGTAAAATGTTATGCAAATAAAGAACTTGAACTTGAACTTGTAAATAGAGGGAAATGAGCTGAATACAACAGGCCACGCCGACGGTGGTTTGGTACTGAAAGTCACGGTTCAATCCCAATCACGGCGGTCACGAAGGAGTGTCCATGGTCAAGGCACATTTCACAACCTAGTTCTGGATTGATAAAGGTGCCGAACCAAATAGTATAGATAGTATAGTTAAAGTTTTAAAACTTTTCAAAAGTTGTCTTGAAATATTTGGATCATAATTCTTGGATAAAATTAAAGTAATGATTTCACTTTCAAATACAATAAACATCTAGCTATTGATCGTTTAGGCTTAAGCAAACAGCGAAGGCCAACATAAGCATTCGCCTCCTCGCAGTCTAAACAGGTTACACCCGTGTTTGTCGTATAGTCAGAAACGTTTCTGTCAAAAGACAAAAATGACGAGAACTCTGATTTGAATCCATTGTCATCGAAATAGAATTCACAAATGAACGGTCGGTTTTCATGATACATTGTTGAAATTTAAATGTTAAACTTACCGTCTAAATCGAATATCACTCCGACCCAGTTATTCAATATACGTTGTTGTGCCCCACATCCAATGACGTCACATTCTCTACACATGTCTTCTACAAACTCGTATACAAAGAAATCTGAAAATTTGAAGAAAAAAACCTGAATTTTGATGAACTAGAGTGAATGTCCAATGGGACGAGCACTCACCACAGTAACACGAATAAAATGTGACCTTCACCGTTTTCTTGTCATTCCGAAATTAAACGGGATCTTCTTTGGGTTGTGGCCATAACTTATTGATGTTGATGACTTAAAGCCCAGAAAGAGTATCTATTTATCGAAAAAATAACTATAGAGGTTGTTATTTCGTCATGGTGAGTGTGTGTGTCTGGGGGTGGGGTGGGGTGGGGGGGAGAGAGAGAGAGAGAGAGAGAGAGAGAGAGAGAGAGAGAGAGAGAGAGAGAGAGAGAGAGAGAGAGAGAGAGAGAGAGAGAGAGAGAGAGAGAGAGAGAGAGAGAGAGAGAGAGAGAAGAGAAGAGAGAGAGAGAGAGAGAGAGAGAGGAGAGAGTGAGAGAGAGAGAGAGAGAGAGAGAGAGAGAGAGAGGAGAGAGAGAGAGAGAGAGGAGAGAGAGAGAGAGAGAGAGGAGAGAGAGAGAGGAGAGGAGAGAGAGAGAGAGGGGTGAGATATAGATAGAGATAGAGAGATATATAGATACAGAGAGATACAGAGAGAGACACAGAGAGAGAGACAAAGCGAGAGAGACAGACGGAAATAAACACATACATACAGGCAGATGGACGGACAAACATATATATTGTTATCTACAAACTGTAATAGCCTACCATTTCCATTTCGAAGCTTTCTTTTTAACACCATGTCTGAATTGTTTTCTACCGACTTGCCTGCCGCATAAATCTTTTGCAAAGGTCTCTACAGAACTGAATATATACCAGAGAAAAATATACTTTATATTTACCCTTTCCCACATACGACAATTCTGCAGCAGACGACTTTGAACGTATTTCGTCAAAACATAGAAAATCTCCATAATTGAATGGATAACCCATGACTAAAAGTGGAAAACATTGTGGCAAAAGGAGAAATTGCACGTTTTGTGCAATTCTTCTTTTGTCAATATGTTTTCAAAATGCCGTGGACAAATGTAACAAATCTCTATACATCAATGTGTCATTACTGATTAGAGTTGAAAACATTGTCACAGGAGGAGAAATTGCTACAAATGACCAATTTTCCCATTTTTGTCACAATGTTTTCAAGGTCGTCTACACTAGATGGGTTAAAATGTGTCTGCAAGTGAAAAAGAGGTTCAAATGTCAGACTCAAATGACCTATTTATAATTATTTATTTAACCCTTTAAATGATACAAACGACATTTAACGCAGCTGGATCAAACGACTTCTGAAAACATTCACGACGAAAGGGAGATAATTCTTACTCGGTATCAAATCGGAACAGGTAGACACCCGTACCTTTTCACTACCATTGAATTCGAAACATTCATCATTATCATTTGATTCGTTCCACGAGAAAACCAACACTATGGACTCTGCGTAAAGTATCGACCCAGATCAGCCTGTGCATTCCGCACAACTTAATCCGAGCCGACACATTTCCCGTCTCAGGGGGGATAGAGGTATACAGCAATGACTCCTGAGTAGTGATTCCTGAAACAGAAAATATTAATTGATTGATTGGGGTTTAACGCCGTTTTTAACAATTTCTCAGTCATATCACGGCGGCCAGTTAACCTACTCAAGCGTTTCCTGGTTTTCTCACACCAGTACTCCACACAACAATCTTTCCAAGCAACTGGCTGCTTTTCCACATAGACTGATAGCCCATTGGTGGAAGACAAATGACGCATGTCGCAATGTCTTTTGTCAAACGTCGAAAAGAAACTTGGCCCAGTCGGGATTCGAACTCACAACCCCTGGATTGACAGCCCGCGTCGTTACAGACTGAGCTACCGGGGCTCGACTGAAACAGAAAATACACAGGAGGCGAAAAGTGTCCGTTTCGGATTAGCCTGAGCGGCATGCTTAGGCTGATCCGCGACGATACTTTACGAGTCCACAATGTTGGTTTTCTCGTGGAACGGCTCATTTCTGATGTACAGTTCAATTTCACAATATCTGTGCAACTTTATGCAATGCAGGTGTAGTGGCTAAAGTTGAGGTTATGCACAGCAGAAAATTGTGTTTGTTTTATTGGGGTTTTACGCCGCTTTCAACATTATTTCAGTTATATCACGGCGACAGTTCACATATTCATGATCCCTGGGTAAACTAACCAGTACTGGGCTAGAAAATGTGCCTTGCCCAAGGGCACTCCACCATGACCGTAGTGCCGCGACTGGGGATCGAACCTTGGACACCCGTTTTTTTCAAATCCCCTACGCTAACCACTCGACCACAGCGGATTCCTGCACAGCAGAAATGATAGATCGACGCCATTAGCTTTCATCGTTATATATGCAGCTGGTTCAAAATAGTGCGCATTTGTTTCGACAGCTGTTTCATGTCATAAAATAGTTCCTTCTTAAAATTGCATTATCATGTTATAATAATGTTAAGAATGCACATTGTGATACCCGATATGCTATTTATGCTATTTATAGAATCATAAGAGATATAAAGAATTGAATTAACCCTTTCCCTCATATAGACGCTTTCTGACGCCTCTGCAGCAGACGGCTTTTTTTTTTGAAAAACATGTCAACAAAAGAAGAAATTGCTCCAAACGAGCAATTTCTACTTCTGTAACCATGTTTTCAGCTCTATGTTAAGAATGTTCATTGTGATATCCGATATGCTATTTATGCTATTTATAGAATCATAAGAGATATGAAGAATTGAATTAACCCTTTCCCTCATATAGACGCTTTCTGACGCCTCTGCAGCAGACGGCTTTTTTTTTTGAAAAACATGTCAACAAAAGAAGAAATTGCTCCAAACGAGCAATTTCTACTTCTGTAACCATGTTTTCAGCTCTATGTTAAGAATGTTCATTGTGATATCCGATATGCTATTTATGCTATTTATAGAATCATAAGAGATATGAAGAATTGAATTAACCCTTGCCCTCATATAGACGCTTTCTGACGCCTCAGCAGCAGACGGCTTTTAAAAAAAAAAAAACATGTCAACAAAAAAAAGGAAATTGCTCAAAACGAGCAATTTCTCCTTTTGTCACCATGTTTTTCAACTCTATTCAATTATAGTATTAATATTTAAAGGAAGTTTCCAAATTATTTCGGATATGTTTTCAACGTCGTTTGCTGCGGGTTTGTTGTATGAAGGAAAAGGGTTAAGCTGTTTACAAATCTTGCCAAGGCTAAAGAAGAGAAACTATTGTCCATATACTAGTATCCGATCCACCACTCACACTGCATGTGTTTTAAAGCGACTGAAATCCAGATGGCACGAAAAAAAAAAAATCGAATTCGCCCTAAATGTTATCCTTTATGTTATCCAAGTAAAACCAGGGTAGAAAATGTATCGTTTTTTATCAATAAAGTGAACTTGAGTCGTTTTCAATTGTCCCGATGAAGGGGTTTCCTATTTAAAAATATTTACCCCGTTACTGACAGGGTAGAAATTGCGATGGAAAAAGTATCGAAAACAAGAAAATCTCACCGATTATAGGGGTATGTAATATGTCAGTTATCATATTTTAATGCCCCAAATACAAAAATAACACTTATTTTCTTAAAATTGGATTTTTTTTTTTTTCGACAATTGGATATCTGGAGTTCAGTCGCTTTAATGTGTATGTTTATTTGTTTGGTGTTTCACGTCGGTGTCAATATTCTATCAGTTATATCATATTACTGGGTCAGATACCATTGACTACTTGTCCATATATCCTGGTACCAGTGCGTCAGTCGTAATGCTAACCCCACAGTCATGGGCACCCAAGAAAGGAAGGCCATTACCAACATCTCTAAGTCGTTTGTATGATCCGACCGGGGATCAAACCCGTGATCCCCGGCACATGAGGCGGACACTCTACCACTACACCACCGAGGCGGACACTCTACCACTACACCACCGAGGCGGACACTCTACCACTACACCACCGAGGCGGACACTCTACCACTACACCACCGAGGCGGACACTCTACCACTACACCACCGAGGCGGACACTCTACCACTACACCACCGAGGCGGACACTCTACCACTACACCACCGAGGCGGACACTCTACCACAACACCACCGAGGCGGACACTCTACCACTACACCACCGAGGCGGACACTCTACCACTACACCACCGAGGCGGACACTCTACCACTACACCACCGAGGCGGACACTCTACCACAACACCACCGAGGCGGACACTCTACCACTACACCACCGAGGCGGACACTCTACCACTACACCACCGAGGCGGACACTCTACCACTACACCACCGAGGCGGACACTCTACCACTACACCACCGAGGCGGACACTCTACCACTACACCACCGAGGCGGACACTCTACCACTACACCACCGAGGCGGACACTCTACCACTACACCACCGAGGCGGACACTCTACCACTTCACCACCGAGGTCTTGTAATGTTGTCATAGGTTCCAAATTCGACAAACATATATACCTTAAGTCCCACTAACGCAGTATCTATGCTTCTTAACCCTTTCCCTCATATGACAATTATGCAGCAGACGACTTTGAACATATGTTGTCAAAAAATGGAAAAGATCTCTATAATTGAATGGATAACCTATGACTAAAAGTGGAACACATTGTGGCAAAGGGAGAAATTGCTCGACTTGAGCAATTTCTTCTTTTTTCACTATGTTTTCAAAAAGCCGTCTGCTGCAGAGGCGTCAGCGTGCGTCTATATGAGGGAAAGGGTTAACCGGAAGCCGTATTGTATTTGCTATTAGACCCAAATTCGCTTGACGCAGCTCAAGTATGTATCCGACCAACGAACCCAACAAAGATGTATTTAAATATAAAAAAATAAACACATTTCCGAGAAGTTCGCTAATTTTAACGAATCATTATTTCTAAATAATTGCGATTGGTTCTCACAAGTAGCCGCGCTTTATTTCGAGTACTGCCATCTTTCTCTGTACTAAAAATTGTCTCGGTGTTTTAATTATTTAGTATGTCTTGAAATTAAATATTGTGTTGTCTCAGGTTTCATTTGAATCATAAATTATTCTCATTAACCCTTTCCCTCATACAACAATTCTGCAGCAGACGACTTTGAACATATTTTGTCAAATAATGGAAAATCTCTATAATTGAATGGATAACCTATGACTAAAAGTGGAAAACATCGTGTCAAAAGGAGAAATTGCACGTTTTGTGCACTTTCTTCTTTTGTTACTATGTTTTCAAAAATCCGTCTTCTGCAGAGGCGTCAGAAAGCGTCTATATGAGGGAAAGGGTTAAATTGAATCAGATTATGTATGTAAGATAAGATACGCAATGGAATGTGGGATTTTTTCGCTAATTGTTTTAGACAACTATTTGAATAAAGCTACAGATAAAACAGATCCTCGAGAAAATACGACAAAATATGCAATTAGTCTGCTCCATTCGCCTACACGTTATTCAAGTATTTAACATTTTCAAACATACAGACTCTTTCTGACGCCTCTGCAGCAGACGAAATTTGAAAACATTACGGCAAAATGAAAAATAGGTCCTAATGACCAATTTCTCTGATTATGCCTCAATGTTTTCACTTTTTTTCAATGATTATTCATTAATGAATAGATGTGACTTGTCACATTTTTACTTAGTCATCCGCTTCACATTTGTTATATGTGGGTAAACGGTTAATATACCTCTGGGCAACACAAAAGCGGTTACAGATAAAACGCAATTAGTTTGCACCGTTCGCCTATAAAGTTATTCAAGTATTTAACCTTTTCCAACATACAGACTCTTTCTGACGCCTCTGCAGCAGACGAAATTTGAAAACATTACGGCAAAACGAGAAGTAGGTCCTAATGACCAATTTCTCTATTTATGCCTAAATGTATCCACCTCTTTTCAATGAATTTTCATTATTTAATAGAGATATATTTTCACATTTTACTTTGATATTTCAGAAGTAACACCCCTTCATATGTGTCGTGTGTGGGTAGACGGTAAACGTACTTCCGGGCGACATAAAAGCGGCACAAGTATGGGATGTGCTCTGATCTGAGATTCAAAATCTCCCGAAGTCAGTGTTCGTGCGACGCAGCCTCCCATTTCGATGATATGTTTCAAGGTTTATTATTTACAAACAACGATAACTAGGATAACATTTAAAGAAAAAAAAAACATTCTAAAAAAACCGCTTATATCTATTTATGTACGACAAGGGAATGATGCAAACAATACGAGGAAAACAGATGCCATGATATAACTTTTTTGGGGGAGTCGTCTCTTGAAGGCAGGAAAAAGTCGAACATTTCGTTCGAAAAGTGGTCCTTTTGAGCACAATCTCCCTCTCGAATATTGTTTAATGCGTTCTCTGCTGCATATGTGTCAATGGTCGGGCACGTGATTATTTGGAAAGGGGAGGTGTTGGGGGTGGGCGAGTTGGGACCGGGCGGGGGGGGGGGGGGCTGATTGAGCCATATCTGTCGATTCGATTTGTCATAAATGATTGTTATACTGGCGTACTACTAGAAGCGCTTAGACAGAGTTCCATATAATGAGGAGTATACAGCTCTTTTCCCCACAGTATCTCTCTTATTCTTCAACCAAACCCTATGATGTGGATACGCAAAGGAATCGTCACATTGAGACGATTCTTTTGCGTACCCACATCATAGTGTTAGAGGGTAAAATAAGGGTTTTAGAACGTAAAATATTCCCCTTATCTAGAGCTCTAGGGCTACACATTAAGTTTATTGTCCAACAATGTTTTTTCGGTATGTATAACATATGGGCGGAGATTGCGGACGCATACACAGACTCACTTGACTGTTATATGTACCCAGCTACAAACACATCCTTAAGTCGCCAGACACATCACATATATACATGTACCAATATTTATGGAACGCCTTTACTGTCTTATGGTGACTTATTTGCTTATATACGGTAAAACCGTATGTTTCATCTACTACACACTATAACAAATCTACTGCATATATTGGCATTTGTACACAAATTCGAATGCACTGCATATAAAGACAGTACCACCACATATTAGAAGAGTTGCACTACATATCACCAATACAGTACAGCATATAAAGAAAAAAGTACCACTCACAATGAAATATCTACTGCATATAATAAAAGATCTACTGCATATACTAAAATATCTACTGCATATAATCAAAGATCTACTGCATATACTCAAAGATCTACTGCATATAATGAAATATCTACTGCATATAATGAAATATCTACCGTATATAAGCAAACAAGTCATTTACATAAGACAGTAAAGGCGTTCCATAGATATTGACATTGTCAAATAAAGTTAACATATCCATGCATTGACATCTTTCGCTGTAATATTACCTTACCTTAACCTTATGCAAATGCGTTAAGTAAAATGTTCAAATATTTTCAAAAATTGACGGTAAACATAAATAAAAATATTGATCAACTTTGTTTGAACATCATTTTGTTTGATAAATAGATGAGATAAAAACAAACCATCTTTAAAAAGATCAATCGTCATTCATTTTGATATATAGTCAAGTCATTTGATGTAGTTGAACACTGATACTAGAGAAAACTGTATAGTGCTTAATTATTTGACAAGGTGTATATATATCACATACATGCATGTATAATTCGTTTCATGGGAACGTTCAATCGTCATTCCTTTTGATATAGTCAAGTCATTTCATGAAGTTGAACACTGGTACGAGAGGAAACTGTATAGTGCTTAAATTTTGACGAGGTGTTTATCCCTTTCCCTCATATAGACGCTTTCTGACGCCTCTGCAGCAGACGGCGTTTCGAAAACATAGTGACAAAAGAAGAAATTGCACAATACGTGCAATTTCTCCTTTTGCCACAATGTTTTCCACTTTTTGTCATAGGTTATCCATTCAATTATGGAGATTTCCTATGTTTTGACAAAATACGTTCAAAGCCGTCTGCTGCAGAATTGCCGTATGAGGGAAAGGGTTAAATTACATAAATGCATGTATCATTCGTTCCATGGGAAAGCGGTCGTAATATGTTACAATCAACAGGTAGATGCACGAGCGATCGGATTTGGTTTCCGGCATCACGTGTTCCCGGAAGTGAATCATTACGACACTCTCAATGCGCTGCATTGTTACGACATTAATCAAACTATTACATAATCCTGCTGTAGGGATGATTCACAGGACACACAGACTTGCTTTGCGGTTAGACACTATAACGAGCAGGATAAATCAGGAGAGTTTGTTCTAAAAATATACAGATGCAGTGTGACGCATCTGTAATATAAACAGCTAACGACTTTTATAAACAGTGTGACAAAAGAAGAAATTACTCATGATGACCATTTTCTTTTATTTTTTATCTTTATTTTATTAAAATGAATTTAACTAAATTCAATTACTTTTTCTTTCGTTTAAAGAGTTGTCCGCTGCATATGTGTCCTATGAGGGAAGAATTTAACTAAATTCAATTCTTTATCTTTCGTCAAAAGAGTTGTCCGCTGCATAAGTGCCTAATGAGGGAAACGGTTAACGTTTTTACGACAGTCATATCAGGAAGGAAAAAGACAATGTCGAACACGTTATTTTTTTCTATAGCAATAAACTACACAAGGTAATAACAACATTGAAAGAACAGGACTAATGGTAAGGTTTGATAACAAAATATACCCTTCTGTCTGGTCATCGCTGTTTTGTGGGTTGCAGTTATAATGAAAATAGTTTCTCATAATAATTTAGATGTGATGATGAAGATGATGAAGGTGATCACAGGATTCGCTGTCAATTGAACACAATTCTGTAACAATGTATATGCTAAATCCAGCGTTCAAAGCAAATCAACCAAAATTGTCACTTAATTAATCCTTTCCCTCATATAGACGCTTTCTGACGCCTCTGCAGCAGACGGCTTTTTGAAAACATAGTAACAAAAGAAGAAATTGCACAAAACGTGCAATTTCTCCTTTTGCCATAATGTTTTCTACTTTTAGTCATAGGTTATCCATTTAATTATAGAGATTTTCCATTTTTTGACAAAATGTGTTCAAAGTCGTCTGCTGAAGAATTGTCGTATCAGGGAAAGGGTTAAACAAATTGCTTTATCAAATAAATTTATTTTCAAAAATGATTGTTTATTCACTTCCGATACGCATGGACTTTTTATTATTATAACAATAAGAATACGTTTTACAAATGTGAAGGAACAAACATAAATTCCCGCATTGCAGTCTGTAAACCCGTGGATTTTCAAAGTCTAAGGGCAAAATGATCTGATGTTCGAATTTGGTCTGAATCTCGTCATTATACATCTACCTAACAAATAGAGGCGTATCGCAAAGAGATTTACGCGACATCAATTTTAATAGTGAAAGGGCAAATACTTTTACAGCAAAAAACGGAGAATTTGTTCTGCATCTTTTCACAATTAAACTATTCACTAAATACCATTGAAATGTCGGTATAGAATACACAGAATATAAACTGAAACTAATTACGACGGAAAGATCGAAACATAATCTTAAGCCCCCTGGTCAGATTTTGGCAGAATCAGATAATGAAGAAGAAGGAAGAGGAGAAGAAGAAGAAGGAGGAGAAGGGAGATGAGAAGAAGAAGAAGAAGGAGAAGAAAGAACTGAAAGGAAAAAAAGAAAAGAAGAAGATGATGCTGAGAAGAAGAATCAGAGAAGAAGAATAAGAATTAAAAGAAGATTATGATGATTGTGATGATGAAGAAGAAGAAGAAGATGATGATGATGATGTAGAGAAAGAAGAGCAAGAGAAGAAGATGATGCTGCGAAGACGAAGAAGATTATAATGATGGTGCTGAAGAAGAAGAAGAAGAAGAAGAAGAAGAAGAAGAAGAAGAAGAAGAAGAAGAAGAAGAAGAAGAAGAAGAAGAAGAAGAAGAAGAAGAAGAAGAAGAAGAAGAAGAAGAAGAAGAAGAAGAAGAAGAAGAAGAAGCTGATGATGATGATGATGATGATGATGATGATGATGATAATGATGATGGTGATAATGATGATGATGATATGATGATGGTGATGAAAACATGAGACACACTACAAAAAGAAGAAGAAGAAGAAAACACATTACCTTGGTTTCTTGTCATTGCTTGTTCGTGAGCAAAGGAAAAACAAACAGAAAAATAAGATTAGCAGAAAATGAAAGCAACGGAAAACATTACATGTATTGTAAATTGAACTATTATTTGGTGAGGGAAACATAGAAGTAAATGATCACAAGCGACTTCTTCTTGTCCCACAATACTTTCTTCCCTATCTTAACCCTTTTCCCCCCTAGTCTGACGCATCTGCAGCAGACGACTTTTGAAAACATTGTGACAAAAAGAGAAATTGCTCAAAATGAGCAATTTCTCTTTTTGCCACAAAGTTTTCAACTTTTTTCCCCAGTAAATATACCTACAATAATAGAGATTTTCCATATTTTTTTTTTAGTAGACATTTTTAATGTCGTCTGCTGCAGATTTTGTGTATGTGGGAAAGTGTTAAAAACATTTTCGGATTCTAATCGCTGTCGTTCTCATGTATTTCCTTCAACACCTCGATTAAAATCGCCGAAGTTCTTTCGCAAAAGAACAGTAGCGTTATCACCGTAGTTTTTTTTTACAAAGAACAGTAGCGTTTCTGACGAGTTTTCAAGGGGGCTTTCTTTCTCTGGACTATATAACATGTTGATAGACTGAAATGCCATACAAGTGTGGTTGACTTGTTGATGAGTTATTTCTACAAAGGGGTAGTTGTTTCGTAGTTCATGTTGTCGTTAAGATTTTGTGAGGTTTAAGTCTTGGGGGTAAATACATATTAACCCTTTCCCATAACATCTTTGGCTTACATCATCCAGGCAAAAAATATGGAACATCGCTTCAAATGAAAGTATAGTTATTAACCCTTTCTGTCATACGACATTTCAGCAGCAGACGGCTTTTGAACATGTTTTGTCAAAAAATGGTAAATCTCTATAATTGAATGGATAACCTATGACTAAAAGTGGAAAACATTGTGGCAAAAGGAGAAATTGCTCGTTTTGAGCAATTTCTTCTTTTGTCACTATGTTTTCAAAAAGCCGTCTGCTGCAGAGGTTAAAATAGAAAGGGTTAAATAGAGTCGAAAACACTGATACGAAGGGAAAAGTTGGTTATTATGAGCAATTTGTCATTCCGAAAATGTGCCTGTCCGTGGGAACGGGTTAACTAATAAATAAATGACCATCGGAAGGCGAAAAGGGGTCTTGTTGCAGTTCCTTTCCCATCATAACATCACGTTAAATAGTATGGCTACCATTCTAGCAATGTCGTCAGAAGTTACACACAGGGCTGTGTTACATGTACAGTGTGTATGTATACATGTACGTACACTGAAGACCCCGGTGTGCGTTTGCTCAGGCTCATCTGATGTTTCACTGTTTGCAGACACTGTCTTTGTTCCTGACGCAATTAACCCTTTCCCTCATACGACAATTCTGCAGCAGATGACTTTAATCATATTTTGTCAAAACATGAAACATTGTGGCAAAAGGAGAAATTGCTCGTTTTGAGCAATTTCTTCTTTCGTCACTATGTTTTCAAAAAGCCGTCTGCTGCAGAGGCGTCAAAAGGCGTCTATATCAGGGAAAGGGTTAAAAAGAAGTTCGGGATGGGTGAAACTAAACACCTGTTTGTGTTTGTTTATAGCTGGTAAAAGATGGAATGTGTCTGG
This sequence comes from Serripes groenlandicus, assembly GCA_031761405.1. Lineage (NCBI taxonomy): Eukaryota > Metazoa > Mollusca > Bivalvia > Cardiida > Cardiidae > Serripes > Serripes groenlandicus. The sequence goes on from JASEVX010000012.1 coordinate 17,906,892, forward strand.
TTATATACTAAGTCTACGACCACTCATCAACGCTGGGTCGAGGTTAGTTAGCCTCGTCTCATCATGTCTAAACATTTCCAGCATGTAGCCGCCTATGTGTCAAAAGGAGAATTTGCTCAAAATTATCATTGGTGATGTCTCACAGGTTCCGTGCTGTTACATTTATCAGATACCCGGTTGCGGCGACATTCTTTCGGGCGATGTTTTCCATTGCCTCTCACCTCTGATCTATGTGAGAAAGTAGTCAGTGGCTTCGAAAGAATGTTGTGTAAGTACTGGTGTGGGAAAGCCAGGAAAACATGGGTAGGTGCACTGACCGCCGTGATATGACCAAAGCTGTTGATGAAAGCGGCGTTAAACTCCAAACAAACAAAAAAAAACATTTATCAGAAAAGGTGGAAAACAGTTTTCAAAGTCCTCTGCTGATTTGTGACAGCCAATTTTAAAAAAAGAAATATCTCTTTAACAAAGAAATATCACTTCACTTTAACAAAGAAATATCACTTTAACAAAGAAAAATCGCGAATACAGATCTCGAATACCAATCTTGGACATGTCTCGAAATAAGCCTCCCAAAAGGTTGATTTTCGTATGGCGTAAAGCATTTGCAGATTGTTCACGACCGATGACCGATTTCTTAATTACATTTACGAGATTATACGATTCGACTCTTTATTTGATTCGCAGAAATAAGATCTAAATGGATGAATGAATAATTTCCTTCATTACTTGGCCCTTGTTAATAAACGTTCTCAAGTAGAAAACATTCCCCCGTCTGCCAATACTGGTTCACTGTTGAGTAACTTATGAACAATCTCTTCGGTACCACTTCACTGAGATGACAGGTGGAGCAATTATCTAATAAGTCTGCCTTCAATCATATTCTTAATATATTAACCCTTTTCCCTCACACGACAATTCTGTAGCAGACAACTTTGAGCATATTTTGTCAAAAAAATGGAAAATCTCTATAATTGAATGGATAACCTATGACAAAAAGTGAAAAACATTGTGGCTAAAGAAGAAATTACTCGTTTTGAGCAATTTCTTCCTTTTGTCACTATGTTTTCAAAAAGCCGACTGCTGCAGAGGCATCAGAAAGCGTCCATTTGAGCAATTTCTACTTTTGTCACTATGTTTTCAAAAAGCCGTCTGCTGTAGAGGCATCATGAAGCGTCCATATAAGGGAAAGGGTCAAACCATAAAAACATGTTCGAATTTGAAAATCTCAGGAATATAAGTATTAAAGTGTTTTTACAATAAAACTTAAAAAAGTGAAAGAAAGATTAAATCTTATTTATAAAAAAAGTTCTCCTTTGTCCACAATGTTTTCGATAGTTCTCTTTACGATTAAACGAAAGACCTTCTGTTTCAGAAAGTCAGTGTGCACCGTCTGGACACAGACGACACTTGCACACGGTAGAATTTTGAAAAAATTGTGGGAAAGGAAAATTGCTTAAATCCACACAATTCTCTTTTATTCCACAATACTTCTTTTTCTTCAGATGTATTTAGAGCAGACGACAAAACAAATGTTACAAAATGTCTTGATCATTGGTACTATCGCTTCAATCTATCTGACAAACAATGAGTTTTGAAAACATTGTGGGAAAAAAAAGGCAAAATAAATTGCAATAAATGGGCGAGTTTTTCTTTTCGAACAATTTAATAAATTATTCGTCAAAAGTTGATTTATAATTCACTCTAGATGTTTACAACACAGACGGTTTTTTATAAATTACATGAGATCATTTACCCCTTTCCTACTTGCAGACGCATTCCGACGCATTTACAGCAGACAACTTTTGAAAGCATTGTGGCAAAAGGTGAAATTACTCATGATGAGCAATTTCCCCTTTTACCAAAATGTTTTCAACTCCTATTTAAATGATTAAACTCTTATTTAAAGACATATTTCACATTTTTGCCAATATGTTTTCAAAGTCTGCTGCAGAATTGTCGTATACGGAAAAGGGTTAAATCATTGAGCACTGGCACTTAAGATTCCATCTCTCTGACGAACTTTCTTCTGTTTAGAAAGTGACTTCTTTGAACAATTATCTCGATGGTTGAGTTCCATAACGTCGTAACCACTCCTTACTATAAACAACCGTTACACGTTTGTAGAATAAATCCAATGGTTCATGAAAGGGCTAAATGTCTGCGATTGTTCTAGCGGATTTAACCTTTATCCAACTGAAATTCCTGCTAGCGTAATTATCACCCCTGAATATTGATAAGTTATTTCATGTGTTTACTTAACCCATTACTTTACATGACTTTTCAAAGGTCGTCAGCTTTACAATCATCAGACGAAATCTTTAAACAATCTAGAAAACTGAAAGATTTATATTGATCATAATCTCCTTTTTTCTCTCTGTGTTTTTAACTCTTTTCAATTTTTATATACTTTCAATTTTTTTTAAAAAATATTTTTGTCTTAATCTTTTCGAAGTCGTCCGCTACATAATTGTTTTATTTGGTAAAGGGTTAATGCTATCATTGCCCGTTTAACAGGATAAAGGATTATCTTACCTTTTGTACAGATATTCCTGGGGTTGTTGAGATTCAACTCACATCTCTACATATAAACATAACGCCATTCATATAACGTGACTTATAAACTCACATCTCTACATATAAACATAACGCCATTCATATAACGTGACTTATAAACTCACATCTCTACATATAAACATAACGCCATTCATATAACGTGACTTATAAACTCACATCTCTACATATAAACATAACGCCATTCATATAACGTCACTTATAAACTCACATCTCTACATATAAACATAACACCATTAATATACCATGACTAATAAATTATTGGTTTCTGGAAACAGGAATTTTCTTGCCCTTTTGATTGATTGAATGATTGATTTATTTAGGGTTTAACGCCGTTTTCAACAATATTACAGTTGTATCACGGCGACCAGTTCACCTACTCATGCGTTTCCTGGTTTTCCCACACCAGTACACCACACAACATACTTTCCAAGCAACTGGCTACTTCTTCACATAGACTGTTAAACAGCCCATTGGTGAAAGACGGATGACGCAGGTCACATTGACTTTTTGTCAAACGTCGGAAAGAATGTTGGCCGAGCCGGGATTCGAACTCACAACCCCTGTATTGACAGCCCGCGTCGCTACCGACTGAGCTACCGGGGCTCGGCTTGCACTTTTGAGTGAGCGAATTGAATAGTCCATATATTTAAAACCAACATCATGGACTCTGCGTAATGTATCGATCCAGATCAGCCTGCGTAGTCCGCGCAGGCTAATCCGGGCAGACGAATAATTCCATCTCGGGGGGATAGAGATATAAAGCAATGAATCCTGAAACAGAAAATCCACAGGAAGCGAAACGTGTCTGTCCGGGTTCAGCCTGCGCGGCATGCTCAGCCTGATCCGGGTCGATACTAGAACGCATGGCTCAATTATATATTGGAAAGTAATCCAGTATCTATCCATCTGGATTCATTGTATTGTTATGTGGTGAATCGACAGATGCTTTGCAACAACTAATTGACATATCGAGGGCTTGGCGTGAAACGGTTGTAACTAAAAGCCTATTTTGAAAACACTGGAAAACACTGGTTTAGGTGCAATTTTAACCCCTTTGTAAACAATGCAAATTCAGGTGCCAATGCTCAGAATGAGCAATGGCACCTAAATTTCCATTGTTTACCAAGAAAAATGATTTAACCCTAATAAAGACTTTAGAGCGAGATGATTTACCTTGGTAAAAAAATACCAATTTTAGTTACAACCGTTTCACGCCAAGTCCTCGAGATGTCTTTTAGAAATTAGACCAGTGGTTGGCCATAATATCTGAATTCGGAGCAATATTAACGTCACATACACGTACGTCTGTATACCTACTATCTGTTTAATGTGTCAACCCATCCTGTGTCTACTCTTAGCCTCCACTTACGAAGTCATATAGTCAATGTGTGTTTAGATAAATGACACATGAAAACAATGTAAATTATACGTATGCAATTAGTTTCAACAGTACCTGTATGAAATTACTTACTTTAACAGTTTCGTTTATAATATTATCATTTTCTGTTGAAATATGCAAGAACTTAACCGCGGGGGAAATATTGACACTTTCTTACTTGCAGACGATTTTTGATGCATCTGAAGCAGACGAATTTTGGAAATGTTAGCAAAAGGAAAGAATTGATCATAATGATATATTTCTTCATTTGCCACTACTTTTTTTCAACTTTATTCAATCATTATGTTTTCAATTTGTTTGCAAGGACGTTTGTTAAAGTCGTTTTCTGATTTGCTGTAGGGCCTACATTAAAGTTGTCTGCTGCAGATTTGTTGCATGTTGGAAAGGGGTAAGGCCAAGCAGAAAGAATGACTTTGTAGCATCACATCATGGAAGTAATTGTTTATTAATAATAGATGCAATCCATCATCGATATTAGAGACATTCCGATTGTGTTTGGAAACAACTAGGTCACGTGAGGTCAAATGGGGTCACGTGATTGATAAGAACGGTCCTGGAGGACATGACATTTCGGTCGTCTGGACAAAAATACATATTGAAGACATTTTATAGGAGCTGACAGGGTATTATTTCAACTTCTGAATAGCTTATAACCCTTTCCCACATACAACAAATCTGCAGATGACTTTACAAACATGTATGCAAAACTATGGTAAATAAAAGTATTTTTTTATTATTATTATTGAATAGAGTTGAAATCATTCTAACACAAGAAGAATTGCTCGTTGTGTGCAATTTCTCCTGAAGCCACTGTGTTTTCAAAATCCGTCAAAATGCATCTGTAATGTGGGAAAGGGTTAATTCTATATCATTCAGACCGCTTTTTAGTAAAAAACAAAAGAGTGAATATTATTTCAAGTTAATAGATATTGCGTTGGGAATACCACGACATACAGGTGCAATTTATTTCATGCTATGACTTTCATTTTTAACGACGAATTCAATAATTGATGATGAATAATTTGATATTCAGTATCTATTTTCTGCTATTCTATTAGTAGACCCTTTCCAACATGCGGCGGTATCCTGACGCATATGAAGCAGGTGACTTTTGAAAGCATTGTGGCTAAAGGAGAAATTGTTCATAATGAGCAATATCTCTACTTTAACAATGATTTCAACTGTATTCCATAATTAATTAATTATACTTTCATTTGCAGAGATGTATCTATATATTTCTTATAAGTTGTTTGCTAGATCGTCTGCTATAGATTTTCTGTATGTGGGAAATGTTGATTCATTTCAATTTGTCTCGATAAATGCATATCAAATGAAATAGTTCTGCTGATAAAGCAGACCTAAATGATGGGTTGAACATGGCATACTAGCAGAACATAAACACATTTGGATATGCCATGGCTGGTATATGTTATCTTATATTTTCGCCATCAGGTGCTTGGAGGTCGCGGGTTCGATCCCCGACCGGGTCATACAAAATACTTCAAAAATGGTAGAAATGGCCGCCCTCCCTGGGCTCAGAGTTGCGGGGTTAGCATTACGACTGACTGGCTGGTGTCAGGATAAATAGACAAGTAGTACTGGTAACTTACCCAGTAAATGCCGTGATATAACTGAAAACATGTTGAAAGCGGCTTAAAACACCAAACAAACAAACAAACAAACAAACAAACAATCGAGCAATGAATATTTTCGCTATGAATATACAGGTTGAAACTGATAATGTGTCGTATTACATAGACAGAGAGAGTTTGCCATACCGGTCCATTAGCTAACTGAACAGGCAATAAATCTTAAATGGCATTTTATATGACATAAATATGTTCATATTATTTGGAAATGTACATTAGGCATTTAAGATAGGGATTTCGAAACCGGGTGTCCCGGGTTCGATCCCCAGTCGCGGCAATTCGGTCATGGTGGAGTGCCCCTGGGCAAGGCACATTTTCTAGCCTAGTACTGGTTTGTTCACCCAGGGAACATGAATAATAAAATTTAAATGCGCGCTAAATGACCTTAGCTGTCGATGCGCCATAAAACAATATACATTCATTCATTTAAGATAAAATGCCTCTTTTCTTTCTGGCATTTATGATTAAAATGCCCTTTTTTCACTCTACCTATTCTTATGTTTTTTTTATTTATGTCATACAAGTCCAACCGCCCTTAGGTTCCATGTTCTCTTTCTTAATAGCAAGACTGAACAAAACATAAAGGTCTGGATGATTCATAAAGGTAATGATTCGTTCGCTACAAACGACTACAAACTAGCAACATTTCTGATAAGCTTGTCCCTCATATAGTCTGATAACATTGAAATTTAGAATATTCTCAAACATTTAGAATTGAACTCATTTAAAATGGTTGGTGTTTAAATAAAGTATTTTGGTATTTTGGACCCAACCGGGCGTCGAGTCCGCGACCTCCCGTACCCGAGACGGACGCTCTATCACTAAACCACCGAGGCGGTGTTCATTGGGTGAGTTACCAAGTACCACTGGTCTATCAGAGCTTTAGATAAGGAGCGTATTTCATGCTCCGTATTTGACATCCACAACCTATGTTGTCGGTACTCAAAAGAATCGTCTCAGTGAGACGATTCTTTTGAGTACCCACAGCATAGGTTTTGATGAGTGCTAAAAGAGATATTATATAAGAAAGACCTTATCTAGTCCTCTGTCTGTGTATCCTGACACTGTGTCAGTCGTAATGCTTACCCCTACAATCCCGAGAGCTAAGGAGCCAAAGCAATCATCACTTATTTCAAATCCACAGTCTGATCTATATATACACTGTCCACGTTTACTACCACACACGTGTTAGAAGATTATGTAAACATGAGCAGAATCTGTTACGACCGAGCAGTCTGATCTAGATATACACTGTCCACGTTTTACTAACACAAGTTTGTTAGAAGGTGATGTCAACGTATGTATATAATGTTGCGACCGAGCAGATCTTATCTGAACCTACACTGTTCAGAATTACCAATGTGTACATATTCATAGGAGAGGAGTCCTATGGCTGTTGTTCCTATGGCCCGATCCATTTATAAGAGTGCTGTGCAATTACGTGCAATAATAAATGTTGTTACTTTCATACACTTCAACGACATTATGCAATATTTCGAGAGCTGACAAAAAAGGGGGGAGGGTGTGTATTTTATGTGCAATTACGTGCAATAATAATGTTGTTATTCTCATACACTTCAACGACATTATGTAATATTTAGAGAGTAGACAGGAAAGGGGTATTTGAGCAAAGTCACAAAGAAGTGTCTTCCTTTTATGAAATAAAAAACCGATTATCATTTATATTCGAATCTACAGTCGAACCTGTGCTAAAGGTCCACCTTTGTATAGCAATTCCCTGTCTATAGCAACCACACTTTTAGTTTCCCAAATTATCTGCATAAATGAACCTGCAATATACGACCACCTGTGAACAAATGTGTCTTCTTTGTGGGTATAAACAATTGTGGGTTAACCCTTTCCCTCATACAACAATTCTGCAGCAGACGACTTCGAATATATTTTGTCAAAAAATAGAAAATCTCTTTAATTGAATGGATAACCTATGACTAAAAGTGGAAAACATTGTGGCAAAAGAAGAAATTGCTCGTTTTGAGCAATTTCTTCTTTTGTCACTATGTTTTCAAAAAGCCGTCTGCTGCAGAGGCGTCAGAAAGTGTCTATATGAGGGAAAGGGTTAAACACAAATTGACCTCTTCATATGGGTGGTCTTTAATCACAGGTTGGCTTGTATATTCTAAAAAGAACAGCCGTTCTCTTCGTAAATCAACCTTAAGACATCAGCGCAGTTTGAATCGTAATGTAGTATTATATATTACAAATGTGTATATAAACAAGTGTGGGTTAACCCTTTCCCTCATACAAGAAATCTGCAGCAGACGACTTTGAACATATTTTGTCAACATATGGAAAATCTCTATAATTGAATGGACAACCTATGACTAAAAGTGGAAAACATTGTCAGAAAGCGTCTATATGAGGGAAAGGGTTAATATATATTAAGTCCGAGCTTTGTCCCTGGCAGTACAATGTTGCCGTACCACACTGAGTTTCAAAATGATAGCGTGTACAGTTTAGTAGTAAGGTAAATCAAAGACCTAATAACACTTTAGTTGTTATTAGGTCTTTGGGTAAATTTAAAGGCAATACGTGACTTATTGTCAGACAAATAAGGAGCATGCAAACTGCAAGCCAGATAAGTCCGATCGAAACTGACATTATTGCCATTTTAGGAGATGTATTGCCAAGTAACGTTGGTAGATTAAATAGTGTAGGTTTTGGATATGTGACATTTATTTTGGATCTTATTAAAAAAAAAAAATATCCTGTTTTAATAAACAAATAAATAATATCTCTCTGGCAAGATCGTCCATCCTAGATGATGATGAACCTGTTTTACCATGGATCGTCCATTGCATATACTAATTAGCCTGTTTTACCATGTAGCCGAATATTTCAAGCATAACACCTACTCATTCAGACCAATATGTTGTTGAAATAATGTTTAAAGATAAGAAATGGCAAACCCTCAAATCCTGCACACCCCGTTGTTTTAGTGCAGAAATCTTAAGTATCATAATTAAGTATCACACATACTTCATAATTACTTCACACATTAAATTAATGATAATATACGCTGTTAATTAACCCTTTTCCCACATACGAAAGCTTTATCACGCCTCTGCAGCAGATTTATTTGAAAAAATGTGTGACAATTTATTTATCATTGGGGTTTTACGCCGCTTTCAAAAAAATTTCATTTTTATATCACGGTGACAGTTTACTTATTCATGATCCCACGGTTAACAAACCAGTACTAGGCTAGAAAATGCCCAAGGGCACTCCACGATTACCGTAGTGCAGCGAATGGGGATCGAACCCGGGACACCCGGTTTCGAAATCCCCGACGCTAACCACTCGACTACAGCGGATTTGTGAAAATAGGAGAAATTGCTCATAATGAATAGTTTCTTCTTGAGCCAAAATGAGTTTAATACTATTCAATAATTATTCTTTCATATGATGATAAGTTTCATTCTTTTTGTCTAGATGTGTTCAAAGTCGTTTGCTGCAGGTTTACTGTTTGTCGGATAGGGTTAACCTCATTTAAACGCATTTTTACGCATTTGCAAAAGACGACTTTAAAAATATTGCAGCTAAGGATGATTCATTTCTACTTTCCTTAGACCATGTGCAACTCTGATCAATTATTACACGTAGAGATTGTGATCGCCCATAGTTTTGCCTAGATGTTTTCATATGTAGTCTCCTGAATATTTTGTTTCACGCAGAAAACGAAAGGAAATGAAATCGGATATGAGGTCAATCATTCTTGTTTGCTTACAGGCCACCAGTTCATTTTATGAAACATGTTTGTCTTATCACCTTGATCAAGTGGATTAATTAATTGAACATTGATATACAAAACTGTACGCTAACTCGAATAATTCAACCGTAACTCGAACTCGAGTTTACCGTGCACTCGACACACGTATAATTCACCGCAAAGACACGTTATTCTTTGTGGTAAGTTTGGTTAATTACAATTATCTCTTAACTAAGATAAACGATTTTTGGTGTTTTTTTCAGGGTCACAATTGTTAACCCCCTTTTCCCACATAAAACAAATCTGCATCAAACGTCTTTGAAAACATCTAACCAAAAAAATGAAAATAATCTGTAAATGTACGTATAAAAAATGAATAGAGTTAAAAACATTGTGGCAAGAGGAGACATTGCCTGAACCTATACAAACTATTCTAATTCAAAAGTTAAAAACAAAGAACGACAAAATATCTGGACAATTTAAAAGAAAAAAACATAATATTGAAGCAAAGTATTTAGGGAAGGAGAATATTGTGCGCAATTCCTATCCATTTTACCATTATGATTTCAGACATCTTCAAAATAATCTAAGATAAATACATCTGTTTGCCGCATCTGCAGCAGATAAAGTTTAAATAGATTGTTAGAAAATTACGATTATTCATGATGGTCAATTTCTCAATATACCACCTATATGTTTTCAACTCTATTAAATAATTTTATTTTCATATAAATATCCCGTTCATATATTTTTGCCCTAGATGTTTTGGAAGTTGTCTACTGCAGATTCTTTGTCTGTGGGAAAGGGTTTACTAACATCCGAGGGGAAGATACCCAATGGCCGTGACTCGTGTATGTAGATATAATTTAATTACAGCAGTCTTGATAAGCCTGGGTAGTGTAAGTGGTACAGGTGAGTCGCCAGAAGAAACGTGAAACGTAATTACTTAACAGAGGTCCAGATAAGGAGGGGGTATTCAGCTCTTTTCTCCACAATTTCTCTCTTATAATCAAAGCAAACCCTATGTTATGGGTACCCAAAAGAATCGTCTCACTGATACGATTCTTTTGAGTACCCACATCACAGGGTTAGATGGTCAAATAAGGATTTTAGAACATGCAAAACGCTCCTTATCTAGAGATCTGTCGTGAAACGTAATTACAGTTTAATTTGAATCATTATTTCATCACAACGCACCTGCTCTAAGGGACTGGGGGGTCATTTGGGTGATTTACGTCGCTTTCAATTAGAATTCCAATATATTAGGTGTATTCAGCTCTTTCCCCCACAATTTTTCTTTTATAATCAACGCAACCCTATGTTATGGGTACTCAATATAAGGTTAGATGATCAAATAATGAATTTAGAACACACAATTTGAATCATTATTTCATCACAATGTACCTGCTTTAACGGACTGGGGTCATCTGGGTGATTTACGTCGATTTCAATTATAATTCCAATATATTACTCGTTAAAGTGTTTCCTAAATGATAAGGCACGCCGAGTGATTCGGGGGTTTAAAATGCAACTGCGTACAGTGATGACTTTATGCGAGCCTGTACACCCGTAAGCTCTCATCGGAGTATTCACTGTCCGTCTATATGTACCATAAACCTAAATGCATACGAGCCGTTCCACGAGAAAACCAACTGTATGGTCTCTGCGTAATGTGTCGATCCAGATCAGCATGCGATGTTCGCGCGGGTTAATCCGGGCCGACACATTCCATCTCAGGGGGATAGAGGTATAGAGGAATGATTCCTGAAACCGAAAATCCACATGCGGTGAAAAGTGTATGTCCGAGTTAGTCTGCGCTGCATGCATATACTGATCCTGGTCGATACTTTACGCAGAGTCCACAATGCTGGTTTTTCTCGTGGATCGGTTCATATATATATATATATATATATTTCTTTTGTTTTAAAATTGAAGTGTAGCCGTACTAGTTTGACCGCCTCGTTTGTGTAGAGGTAGAGCGTCCGCCTCGGGTACAGAAGGTCGCAGGGTCGATCCATTTATAAGATTATTTGGTATGATACGCCCGACCTATGGCCAGTCATGTCAGGACCTTCACTATCCATCCACATTTAATAAATCCCTAGCTGCATTTCTTAAACTAAAACGTTTTGGTACGAATTTGGGCCAGATATTTTCTAGTACATTTATTTTCTATGACACCATATGGAAAGCGTGAACAGTAATGTTTTTAAAGTATTCTGTATGACCCAAACGGGAGATCGAACTTAGCTCTTGTGGCGGCCTGTCTAACCACAACTCCACATAGACGATATGTGAGTAAGGAAGGAAGCTCCACTGGTACGACTATCCTTTGATGCTGAAATAGGAGTAGCAATAGTAACCCCCTTGTTAGATAAAGAGAATTTCATAATTTCAAGTGGGTTTTTTTCTATGGCAAAGATAAGAGATCTGCTTGTAAAATACACGAATCATAAGCACGCCTGATTTAAAGGGGATTTTCCTTTACTTTAATTAGTCAAGTTATTGAGTCATGGAGTACAGGTCCAATCCGTACTACAATGTACATGTTATTGAGTCATGGAGTACAGGTCCAATCCGTACTACAATGTACATGTTATTGAGTCATGGAGTACAGGTCCAATCAGTACTACAATGTACGTGTAATTTAGTCCGCATTGAACTGACAGCTATTAACAAGCTGGACTCATTGCATGTATACAGCAACCACCACGGTGGCGAAGTGGTAAAATTGTCCGCCTCGACTGCGGGGTATTTCGGGTTTAATATCCGACCGGGTGGCTAATTAATCATACATTAAAAATTGTACTATTGGAAGAAATCAATTGCTTGATTGCTTGATTGATTGATGGATTGATTGTTTGATTGATTGATTGATTGATTGATTGATTGATTGATTGGGGTTTAACGTCACTTTCAACAATTTCTCAGTTATATCACGGCGGCCAGTTCACCTACTCATGCATTTCCTGGTTTTCTCACACCAGTACTCCACACAACAATCTTCCCAAGCAACTGGCTGCTTTTCCACATAGACTGAGTCCATTGGTGGAAGACAAATGACGCATGTCGCATTGACTTTTGTCAATCGTCGGAAAGAAAGTTGGCCGAGACGAGATTCGAACTCATAACCCCTGAATTAACAGCCCGCGTCGCTACCGGGAAGAAATCAAACGTCAAACGTGAATAACATGAGCTCAAATACAATAATAGTATCAGCCGAGAAAATCAACATTATGGACTAATATATCGATCCAGATCAGCCTACACATTCCGCGCAGACTGATCCGGGCCGACACATTCCGACCCAGGGGATCATATGTATAGAGGAATGATTCCTGAAACAGAACATCCACAGGAGGCGGAAAAGTGTCTTTCTTGGTTAGCCTGCGCGGCATGCTGAAGCTGATCCGGGTCGATACTTTACGCAGAGTCCACAATGTTGGTTTTCTCGTGGGACGGCTCATATGTTATTCACTATGAGCAGTTTCTAACTTTGCCACAATGTTTTCAAAAGTCGACTTCTGGATTATGTGTCAAATAGTGTCTGCAGGTGGGAAACAGTTAACCGTTTCCCTCATACGACAATTCTGCATCAGACGACTTTGAACATATTTTGTCAAAAAGTAGAAAATCTCTTTAAATTGAATAGGATAACCTATGACTAAAAGTGGAAAACATTGTGGCAAAAGGAGAAATTGCTCGTTTTGAGCAATTTCTTCTTTTGTCACAACGTTTTTCAAAAAGCCGTCTGCTGCAGATGCGTCAGAAAGCGACTTATAGGCGGGACGTGGTTACATAGCGGTACTCGTCTTAGGTCCTAACGAATGAATGAATGAATGTATATTGTTTTATGGCGCATCGACAGCTAAGGTCATTTAGCGCGCAATTAAATTTAATTATTCATGATCCCTGGGTAAACAAACCAGTACTAGGCTAGAAAATGTGCCTTGCCCAAGGGCACTCCACCATGACCGTAGTGCCGCGACTGGGGATCGAACCCGGGACACCCGGTTTCGAAATCCCCGACGCTAACCACTCGACCACAGCGGATTCCAGGTCGTAACAAAACCATATCATCTAGTTATAATGATTTATATATATCCATGAACGGCATGTAGTGGATGGACTAAACCTGGGCTCAAACCCATATCATCCGCACAGAGCCCCGGTGGCTCAGTCGGACGCGAAGCGGGCTGTCAATCCAGGTGTTGTGAGTTCGAATACCAGCTCGGCCAACATTCTTTCCGACGTTTGGCATAAGTCACTGTGACAAGTGTCAATCGTCTACCGCCAGTTTATGTACAGGCTAACCTGAGTCTGCACTGTTCGCAGATGAAACTGAGACAAACAATCACCAGACCTGGCAGGATTATACTTATGATGACTACGGTTACGATAGCCTAATATGTTGCTCGCTCCTTTGTTGGATGAATAAATAACATGTCTATCATAACAACTATTATATTTGAGTGACAAAATGAAAATGTATTTGCTATGGAGCAAGTCCCTCCTTTTCGTACGTACATTATTTAAAAGGAAATCCTGTTCTGTAAAAATTTAAAATGATTTATGTATCAAAGAAAAGATTGATACAGAGTGGTTTTTTTTTTTTTAAAGTAGACTCGTCCAGCTTTGTATTTGAAGGAATCTTTAGTACATGATCAATTTTAGGAATATCAAGGTAACTCTTTCCACATACAGCACACCTGCAGCAGACGACTTTGAAAACATAGTGACACTAAGCCTGAACAATCTCCATAGAAGATAGCTTAATTGGTAAACAAAGTTGAAAAAATTGTGGCCAAAGATGAAATTGTTCATCATGAGCAATTTCACCTTTGGCCATAATGTTTTCAAAAGTCGTCTTGACGCTATTGCGTCAAAATGCGTGTTCAGGTGGGAAAGGGTTATTAAAAACGTTAACATGGATAGTCAACAGTATAGAGCATGATCAGACGTCGCGGCCTGGATCCAAACCTTTGGAACAGGCTACACGAAATCAGTTTCCCGCAAACCAAAGGGTTAACTATGGCAGGCCGTTTAACTATGTATTCACAAAAGAAAACCGGCCTGTTATAATAGTTAAACACGGATACTTGTAACACTGGCTTTACCCTTTCCCACTTGTAGACTTATGTTAACGCATCTGCATAAGTCTCCTTTTGACAACCACTTTTATCCCATTCTTTTCAACCAAATTGTATGTATGTATGTATAGTGTTTTATGGCGCACCGACAGCATCGCATCGGTCATTTAGCGCGCATTAAACTTAATTAGTACATGTAGTATTATTTAAAAATGAATATGCTTGATAGAACTATATAATGGGAAATGATGGAAGTAGAAACAAGTAAATGGAGAATTATGATAGTAACATAAATAGGGGTCAAATATAGCCCAAATTGTATTATTATGTATATATATACGTATATGTTTTCATTTATAGAGGTTTCAATATTGTTGATGACATGTTTTCAAAGTCGTTAGCTGGAGATTTATTGTATGGTATTTATAAGGGTAAATATGAGCCAGTACATGAGAAAAGGTACTATTTGACTTTTTGAGCACAGTGTAGATTCAGATCAGCACAAAATGATCAAGATCTACAGCGTTCACATAGTAATTACTTAAGCTTGTAAGAAGCTATTGCAAACTTGTGTAGATTCTGATTTGAGTGCGCAGATCGAAGGCTGATCTGAACGTTCACTGTTCAGATATACAAACGTTCACCTTTTACTCATGCACCGGCCAATATATTTGTTGGAATAAACAGCTCAAAGCACATCAAACAGTGTCTAGTTTCTGTATTTATTATGTAACAAATGTATTGACCTTCTAAACGTAATCATACCTGGGGAGCCCCACCTGTTAATCTAGTTAAACGCCTATGACAGACGTAGGTTAAAGGGAGAGAGAGAGAGTAAATAGAGAGAGAGAAAGAGAGGAAAAGGAGAGAGAGAGAAGAGAGAGAAGAGAGAGAGAGAGAGAGAGAGAGATAGAGAAGAGAGAGAGAGAGAGAGAGAGAGAGGAGAATGAGAGAGAAAGAGTGAGATGAGAGAGAGAGAGAGAGAGGAGGAAGAGAGAGAGAGAGAGAGAGAGATGAGAGAGGAGAGAGAGAGAGAGAGAGAGAGAAGACGGAGAGAGGGAGAGAGAGAGAGAGATAGAGATGAGATGAGGCAGACAGACAGGCAGACAGACAGACAGACAGACAGACAGACAGACAGACAGACAGACAGACAGACAGACAGACAGACAGACAGACAGACAGACAGACAGACAGACAGACAGACAGACAGACAGACAGACAGACAGACAGACAGACAGACAGACAGACAGACAGACAGACGGACAGACAGACAGACAGTTTTTTGACGCCTCTGACAGACGTAGGTGAAAGTATGGAAGTATGGAAAATATGCATAAGGAAAAGTTTAATAATATAAATGATTAGAAAACATTTTGACGGAAGGAGGAAATTTGTTATATTCAGCAATTTTCCCCTTTTTGAAAAATGTTTTCAAAAGCTGTCTGTCTGCTAAAGGCGTCGACAAGACGGAAAAGGATGAATCTAGTTAATGAAAATCAAATAAACCGTGTTTGTTCCACAAACATTCGATATGTCTGAACTAATCACATTATAAAACCCCTGATTGTGAATTAGAGTTATCTGTTAACCTTTTCTCCCATACAGAGGCTTTCCTGACGCCATCAAAGGCTGTCTGCTGGAAAGGAGTCTAAAGGCGTCGACATGAGGGAAAAGAAGAATCAAGTTAATGAAATCCCTGATTGTATATTAGAATTATTTGTTAAAACTTTCCCACATACAGGACGCTTTCCTGACGCATCATCTTTCCCACTACAGACGCTTTCTGGTGCATCATCAGCAGACGACGTTTGAAAACATTCTCAGATGTCATGATAAGGAGGAGTAAACTAGTGTTTACCTTACCCAACGATATCTTTCTTATGACTCAACCAAACCCTATGTTGTGGGTATTCAAAAGAATCGTCTCACTGAGACGATTCTTTTGAGTACCCACAACATATGGTTTGAGGGTCATTTAAGCATTTGGGGGATGTGAAATACTCTTCTTATCTAGAGCTCTGATTCTGGCAAATGGAGAAATTGCTCTTAATGTTTTCAACTCTATTTTATAATAAATTATACTTTCATTTAAAGATTTTTTCCATATTTTTGCGGACGTGTTTCCTAAGTCGTCTGCTGCAAATTTGCTAAATGTGGGAAAGGGTTAACCCTTCACCTGATGACTGTATCCATCATTGTCAAAAGTCGACGGTATCAGGGAAATGGCGGATATTGTTAATATCAGACAAAAATGTTAATAATTGTATACTATTATGTCTGTGTACTAGACACACGTTATAAGCCAGTTTATATTTATCTATATTCACATCTATGCATAACGACCCCCTTTTATGCAATGCTTATCATGCAACATTACTAATATATCAAGGTTATATAATCACAATTACAATAGCATACAATCTTACTTCCGATATGCCGAGCCCCGTTAGCTCAGTCGGTAGCGACGCGGGCTGTCAATAAATGGGTTGTGAGTTCAAATCCCGGCTCGGCCAACTTTCTTTCCGACGATTGACAAAAGTCAATTCGACATGCGTCATTTGTCTTCCACCAATGGGCTAAGTCTATATGGAAAAGCAGCCAGTTGCTTGGGAATATTGTTGCGTGGAGTACTGGTGTGAGAAAACCAGGAAATGCATGAGTAGGTGAACTGGTCGCCGTGATATAACTGAGAAATTGTTAAAAACGGCGTTAAACCCCAATCAATCAATCAATCAATACTTCCGATATATAGTCGAAGAAATTTATCTAGTAAATACATTATACTTTGTTAAAAAATAAGCTACACCTAACTACATTGTGACATATAAAGTGTCTTATCATAACGATGAATATTTTAATATTAGCTTCAGTTAAATTCAGTTTTCATCTCGGGTCCTGCTTGCATACAAACATGTTTATATGTATGTAATTAGGTACATCTAAACAAGCGTGTATATATAATGAATTGTATATACCATTATTTTGTTGTTTTATTTTGTATGTTTCACTGTTGTATGCTTTACCTACAACATGGGTCTATGACCTTCTGGTGATATTTTGAATAAACTCTAAACTCATATAAGTTGCTCTTTACTTTCAGCTTATTTTTTCGGCGATAGCTGATTAACCTCAGTTTTGACCTAGATGTTAAACAAATGATCTAGATTGTAGACCAATCAAATGTTGTATTTAATGAATTATGTCAAAGAAATAAAGGAAATGAAACGTTTGGCGATCCTACGAGAGGCACTAATGAGGTGGAGTTTTAAAATGAAATGTTCTGCATACTAACCTTTAATTGCTTTCCTTAAGAAATGAATTTCAGTGACAAAAATCAGTGAAAACGTATGAAATATAATATTTAAGAACAAAATATTAATTATTTTTGAAACATGATAAGTTTTCAGTTATTTATCGTCAATTGAAACTTATACACCTCTTGGGAGCCTAGCGTAATATCCAGTCATGTGACGTATTCTCGGCCTTGAATGCGCATGTTCCATTTCTTAGTGTTTTCTCATATTGATCGCCGTTTATCTTTTTTTGAGATATTTCTTGTTAATACTATTGGCTTAGTATTTTTTCTTAAAAATTATTTATATAAAAGCGAATGATGTTACTGTTACAGAGGACTAGATAAGAGATAAGAGGAGAGTGAACAGGTCTTCCCCCCACAATATATCTCGTATTACTCTACCAAATTCTATGTTGTTGGTACTCAAAATAATCGTCTCACTGAGATGATTCTTTTGAGTACCCACAACATAGGGTTTGAATGACAAATAAGGATTTTAGAACATAAAACATTCCCCTTATCTAGAACTCTGAATGTAGATCAATACAACATTACAAATACATGTACGAGTGTTGATCCAAAAATGTTAGGATGTTTGGTATAATTTAGGAACAAATGAAACTTTTCGAAAATGAGCTTGCTTGTTTTTAAATTCAATATTATAGCATAGCTACATTTGGACATGTTTGGACAAAAAAAAAAGTTGACCAGTAAAGATTAAGCCATACAAGCTGATCTTGATCAAAAAGTAGAATCAGAATAAAAAGCCCGTGTACACGACAACATAGCGTACACCATTGAAATATTTGAAATTGATTTGATTGGGATAATAAATGAAATAACTGAAAGTCTTGCGGGATTCTGAAAACTTACAGTTCAGAAAATGATGACGCTTAACCCTTTCCCTCATACGACAATTCTGCAGCAGACGACTTTGAACGTATTTTGTCAAAACATAGAAAATCTGAATAATTGAATGGATAACCTATGACAAAAAGTGGAAAACATTGTGGCAAAAGGAAAAATTGCACGTTTTGTGCAATTTATTCTTTTGTCACTATGTTTTCAAAAAGCCGTCTGCTGCAGAGGCGTCAGAAAGCGTCTATATGAGGGAAAGGGCTAATTAATTAGCATACTTCTGGTTCTTCTAAATTGAAATATGAAATACCGAAGTATAATCGTAAATGCCACAAGTGTTGGGTTTTTAATGCATCGGCGTACAGCGGAGACTTTGTCGAGTCTGTGTAATCGCGCAGTCTCACCAGAGTCTTCACTGTCCGGCTAAATTAAGTTGATTGATTGGGGTTTAACGTCGTTTTCAACAGTTTTTCAGTCATATCACGGCGGACAGTTCACCTACTCATGTGTTTTCTGGCTTTCTCATAGCAATACTCCACACAACATTCTTTCCAAGCAACTGGCTTCTTTTCTACACTGGTGGAAGACGAATGTCGCTTGTCACAGCTGGGGTTTCGAACTCAGAACCCCTGATTGACGGCTCGCATCGCTAGCGGGGCTCGGCCCGCCTTTATTAAGAGGATCCGTAGATTTAACATCTCACAAAATACCAGAATTATAGCTCCACACGATTTACGCCAATGCTATATTAAATGATATCGAACAGGAACCTCACTAAGATCCCTTATCGTTAGTCATTGCTCATTTCTATAGATACGAACACCCCGATTCGGGTAAAATAAAATGGTGATTCTAAATAAGTAACAAACTCCACTGATACAGAATAAATTCGACGTATTCAACCCTTTCCCTCATACAACAATTCTGCAGGAGACGACTTTGAACATATTTCGTCAAAAGATAGAAAAATCTCTATAATTGAATGGATAGCCTATGACTAAAAGTGGAAAACATTGTGGCAAAAGGAAAAATTGCTCGTTTTGAGCAATTTCTTCTTTTGTCACTATGTTTTCTAAAAGCAGTCTGCTGCAGAGGCGTCAGAAAGCGTCTATATGAGTGCCTAACCCTTTCCAACATGAAGATGCTTTTTTACGTATCTGTAGCAGACGACTTTAGGAAAAACATTGTTGCAAAAGAAGAAATTACTCATGATGAGCAATTTCTTCTTTTTCCATCATATTTTCATCTCTATTGGACAATACTACGTTAACTAGTAGACGTTTCTTGTAGTTTTACCAGATATACGCTTTCTAAGTGGTCTGCTGCAGATTTGATAGATATTCGGGAAAGGGTTAGGATAAGTATTTTGTTTCGTTTACATTCATTGCTTTCATCTCCGTAATAAAATTAAATTTCTAATTTTGTTAATGTTTTATGTGTTTCTTTAGATTATTTTAAAGCACTGGACTCTTTAGATAGAATATCTTGTAAACATTTAACCCTTTCCCTCATACAACAATTCCGCAGCAGACAACTTTGAACATATTTTGTCAAAAAATAAAAAAATCTCTATAATTGAATGGATAACCTTTGACTAAAAATGGAAAGAATTGTGACAAAAGGAAAAATTGCTCGTTTTGAGCAATTTCTTCTTTTGTCACTATTTTTTCAAAATGCCATCTGCTGCAGAGGCGTTAAAAAGCGCCTACGTGAGGTAAAGGGTTAAAGGTGCTGAACTCCAGATGGAGATCCACATTTTGAAATGTTGAAACTTCTGTAAGCATTGCTATTTGTGACAACAAAATATGTAATAAATAGTTCAAAGGTATTTTGGTAGTAAACTTTAAAAAAACCCAGTCAATTGAAAGTCATGAAAATGTACAAAATATGGCTTACTTGGTATGTCTACCCAGTAAAAAAGAAGCATAAACGATAAATATTTAGTTGTTTATTGTACTGGAAGGTGAAATTATTACTCTTATTTTATCCCAGAATTATAATTATAATATTTGAAGACAACTTTTAAATAGTTTTAAAACTTTGACTATACCATCTATATAATCTGGCGTTGAGCCCCTTTAAAGCGACTAAAAATGAATACTCACTTTTCTAAATTATACATGAACTCCTCCAGTTGTTTAAACGCTTTGTGGAATGCTGCCATGTCGATTGGATCGTCTTCATATTCGTCCAGTCCACTGTCCACTGGTATCCACCCCCCAGTCACGAGGTCACACAAGCACAATATAAATGTCAAGGTCACGAGCAAATCCGTTCTGCTACAAAGCATTTTACACTTCATATCTTTAAACAAATGTTGATAGTGGAAACTAACAATGGAATGGTTTTTAACTGTTTTAAAAAAAAAAGCTTATCGGATAATTTTGAACAAAATATCTGATTATATATATTTACATGTATTTATAAATTTTATTCTTATATAGTGAAATAAATTTAACCTTTCGTGTGGTTTCCTTTAATATATATAATTCATTCAATTTCCTCTCGCGTTTTCTCGATAATAAAATACTCGTGCGATTTGCGGTGAGTTTTGTTTCATTACACGATGCACGTCTGTTCTAAAACAGCGGTTACCCGTTCTATTTATTTGTTTTTTTCTCGCTCCGTATTCCAGTAATTCTTTACCCTTGAACCAGTGACATATATGTATCAGGTAATTTGTGGTTTTCGCTAGTGCTAACGTCTGATTATCGTATAAACAATATTTTTTCTCTCAGTCGTGGCTTCGATCTGTTTATTGGTTTCGGCTATTTATAAATCATCATATTTCTGAAATGGAAAAAACAAACAATAATGATAATATGTATACCGATTTAAGCTGCTATAGTGGTCGTAATTTCATTAATGTATTATATCCCTTTTCGAATGTAAGGCGCCTATGCACCTATGCAGGTGACATGAGCAATTTCCCCCCTTGAAACACTGTTCTTCTGAATCATTTAGCTATCATTGATAGACGTTTATCATGTTTCTAACCAGATGATTCATAAAACGTCTGCAACATAATTGTTGTAGGTGGGAAAAGGGTTTTTAATCGGGTGTTTGTAACCAGGGACGTAGATAAGACTTATATACATCCCTGATATACAAGACACTTTTGTAAAGTCTGAACGTTATTGAATAGATAGACCTTAATCTTGTAAAAGTAGTGTAAACTACTCCTCTTGCGAATCTGATAAAATGACCAACGCATTAGAACATCCAATTATTGAGACTTTGCAGGAAGCAAAGTAGCAAGACCACCCACCCTTGCATTCAGATAGTTGCGGTGTATTTCAGATAACTGCGGTGCATTTCAGATAACTGCGGTGTAATTCAGATAGCGAATGCACCAACGAATTAAAACTTTTTAACCAACAACTGCTCTTTTCGGTAAATTTAAATACGTTATCAAAATTTTCGAATATCGCTTTTCCTGTAACGTTTACTCAATCTTGTATCTGTATGTGGGCAATGCTTTAATCCTTTCCCTCATACGACAATTATGCAGTAGACGACTTTGAACATTTTATGTAAACAAATAGAAAATCTCTATAATCGCATGGATAACCTTTGACTAAAAGTGGAAAACATTGTGACAAAAGGAGAAATTGCTCGTTTTGAGCAATTTCTTCCTTTGTCACTATGTTTTCAAAAGGACGTCTGCTGCAGAGGCGTCAGAAAACGTCTATATGAGGGAAAGGGTTAAAGTTTAATTATAAGCCAAATCTTACCCTATGCCATTGAGTAAACCTTATTCAAAAATGAAAACTGAACTCTGGCGAAACTATCATAGTAAAATTGTTCGATTATATCCTATTTGCTGCCATTTCTTATCATTTGAGCAGTCTCGCGAGAAAACCAACAGTGTGGACTCTGCGAAAAGCATCGAACCAGATCAGCGTAAGCATGCCGCGCAGGCTTACCCGGACAGACGCTTTTCGCTTCCCATGAATTTTCAGTTTCAGAAATCATTACTCCATACCTCTATCCCCCTGACACGGAATGTGTCGGCCCGGATCAGTCTGCGCGTACTGCACAGGCTGATCTGGGTCGATATATTACGCAGATGCCATAATGTTGGATTTCTCGCGGGACGGTTCAATTTAGTTATATACAATTGTTAATATTTCGAGGGCTTGGTGTGAAACAGTTGTAACTAAAAACCTATTTTGAAAACCCTGGTTTAGGGGCAATTTTGACCCTTTTGTAAACAATGCAAATTTAGGTGCCATTGCTCAGAATGAGCAATGGCACCTAAATTTCCATTGTTTACCAAGAAAATTGATTTAACGCTTATAAAGACTTTATGGCGAGGTGATTAACCTTGGTAAAAAAATACCAATTTTAGTTACAACTGTTTCACGCCAAGCCCTCGATTTGTGGTATATCATCATCCCTCAGTTAGATAATGTAAACACATTACAATCAAAAGTCGTCTGTCGTAAATAAACATTTCTTTAACTAAGGAAATTAAAAGGCTCTAAGTATCTCGTTACAAAATACAAGTTTAGACCATTTCGATGAAGAGTGTTTATCATTATGTAATGATTTTTCCCCAGTTTTGTTTGTGTGTTTTAAATGTTGTGTATATATTGTAAACATGACAAGACACTGTTTAGTTTACGTCCATACAATTAATGTCCTTATTAACACTCTGTTTAAAATCATATCCTAATATTCTCTCCGCTTCTGTACGAGATCGTGTTCTTCAGTCAGAGTGCCTTCCGTGATACATTTAATCTTTTACAGTTTGGACAAAAGTATCATTTATTTTTTATCTAAGATAATAAATCAACATAACATATTCTGTAACATATTCCAGAACATATTCTATAACATATTCCAGAACATGCGTAGAACAGTTTTACAAAAAAAAGTAACTGATCGATTTAACAGTTATAACTGATAAACCTTTTTTTTTAGTATTCCAGTTTTTGGGTAACGAGTATTTATAAATCGTGTATCATTCAATGTACGTAAACTAATTGATAAGATTTATCCTTAAATTTTAAATATTCATCATCAATATTACAATTGGTTTTCATAGTTCAAATCGACTGCTGCAGAATTGTCGTATGAGGTGAGGAGAAGAGTTAAATTAACATAACGACAACGATTCAGTCGTAATGCTTACCCCGACAACCGAATACTTTGACAATGATCCCGCAACAAAATCTTTGGTATGACCCGACATGGGATCGCACACGCGACCTGACGCACCCGATGAATACTTTGACAATCATGCATTATATAAATCATTGTTTCCTATTTCTTTAGTTTTCTATTCTATTGTATCATTAGGAATTTAAGTTATTTATGTTATTATACGTGTGAAACAAACAAAAGAAAGAATACAAAGAGAGGAAGTTTAATACTTTTTACCAAAGTCTTTCCAACATACAAGACGCTCTTTAACGCCCCAGCATCGGAACACATTTAGTTTGAACTTATTCATTAGAAATAATTGTGGCCAAACGAGCAATTGCTTATTATGAGCTAATCCTCATTTTGGCGCACTGGTTTAAGTTTTATTAAAAAATCATCCTTTCATTTATAGAGATTTTCTATAGTGTGCATATATATGTGAGAATTTTGACCAAACGAGCAATTGCTTATTATGAGTAAATTCTCCTTTTGCTGCAATGGTTTTAGTTGTATTAAAAAAATATCCTACTATAGTTTGCCTATATGTATTTGAGAAAGGGTTAATCGTACATGTAAGCAAACTAAAGGATTGTAGTGAATTAAATGTGTTCAATTAGTAATAAACATTAATATATTTTGCATGTAACTTTGCACGAATGGTCTACAAGCAAGATATTGGCTATGTATCATTTTAAAAAAACATTAAAAAAGAAAAAGCGAGAAATTACATTTTTTTTTTATATAACTGTTGTAAAAATCACAAAGAAAAATTAATTTAAGAATAAATTCAAAATTCCAAATACAAAGAAAAAATAAAGGTATCATTTTAAAAAATCATTAAAAAAAAAGCGAGAAATACAAAGAAAAAATAAATAAGTTAACTTCAACAAATTCATACATACATGTATACATGACGATATAATCACGTGCTCGGTCCGTAGAAGTTCGTATCAATAGCAACTGTGAAATATACCATGTTAAAATCGCTGGTTTTTATAACGACTGGAATATCTGGAATTACTCATAGATCCCTTCTCGATGGCATCACGCCTACTACTATTCTGTAGTAACAGACTGGTAATACAATACCTGCGGTTTGGCAGGTTTTTGGATTCATTGGCGATTTACGCCGTTTACAAAATTATTTCAGTTATATAAAGGCGACAGAACAATTATTCATTATCTCTCTGGGGAAAAAACCAGGTTCTATGCTAGGAAATATGCCTTGAACCGACGGCACTCCACCGTTAGCGCCGTAAGTGGGAGCCGAACCCGGGACGCCTGGTTTGTAATCCCCCACGCTAACCACTCGACCAAGGCGGATTTCCGCTGTTTGATTGATTCTTCGAATTAAGTAATACATGTACGTGCCGTTGGTTATGTAGATACGGCTATACTTCTAAATACACGATCGCGTTATGTAGATACGGCTATACTTCTATATACAAGATCTCGTTATGAAGATACGGCTACACCTCTATATACCCGATCGCGTTATGTAGATACGGTTACACCTCTATATACACGGTCGCGTTATGTAGATACGGCTATACCTCTATATACCCGATGGCGTTATGTAGATACGGCTATACCTTTATATACACGATCGCGTTATGTAGATACGGCTACACCTCTATATACACGATCGCGTTATGTAGATACGGCTACACCTCTATATACCCGATCGCGTTATGTAGATACGGCTATACCTCTATATACAATATCTCGTTATGAAGATACGGCTACACCTCTATATACAAGATCTCGTTATGAAGATACGGCTACACCTCTATATACCCGATCGCGTTATGTAAATACGTTTACACCTCTATATACAAGATCGCGTTATGTAGATACGGTTACACCTCTAAATACACGATCGCGTTATGTAGATACGGCTACACCTCTATATACCCGATCGCGTTATGTAGATACGGTTATACCTCTATATACACGATCGCGTTATGTAGATACAGCTACATCTCTATATACACGACCGCGTTATGTAGATACGGCTACAACTCTATATACACGATCGCGTTATGTAGATACAGCTACATCTCTACTGATATACAACATCGCGTTATGTAGATACGGCTACACCTCTATATACACGATATCGTTATGTAGATACAGCTACACCTCTATATACACGATCGCGTTATTTAGATACAGCTACACCTCTAAATACACGATCTCGTTATGTAGATACAGCTACACCTCTATATACACGATCGCGTTATTTAGATAAGGCTACACCTATATATACACGACCGCGTTAGGTAGATACGGCTACAACTCTATATACACGATCGCGTTATGTTGATACAGCTTCACATCTATATACACTATCGCGTTATGTAGATACGGCTACACCTCTATATACACGATCGCGTAATGTAGATACGGCTATACTTCTATATACACGATCGCGTTATGTAGATACGGCTATACTTATATATACACGATCGCGTTATGTAGATACGGCTACATCTCTATATACACGATCGCGTTATATTGATACAGCTTCACATCTATATACACTATCGCGTTATGTAGATACGGCTACACCTCTATATACACGATCGCGTAATGTAGATACGGCTACAACTCTATATACACGATCGCGTTATGTAGATACGGCTATACTTCTATATACACGATCGCGTTATGTAGATACGGCTACACCTTTTTATACACTATCGCGTTATGTAAATACGGCAACACCTCTATATACACGATCGCGTTATGTAGATACGGCTACATCTCTATATACACGATCGCGTTATGTAGATACAGCCACACCTCTATATAAACTATCGCGTTATGTAGATACGGCTACACCTATATATACACGATCGCGTTATGTAGATACGGCTACATCTCTATATACACGATCGCGTTATGTAGATACAGCTACACCTCTATATACACTATCGCGTTATGTAGATACGGCTACACCTCTATATACACGATCGCGTAATGTAGATACGGCTACACCTCTATATACACGATCGCGTTATGTAGATACGGCTATACTTCTATATACACGATCGCGTTATGTAGATACGGCTACACCTTTTTATACACTATCGCGTTATGTAGATACGGCTACACCTCTATATACACGATCGCGTTATGTAGATACGGCTACACTTCTATATACACGATCGCGTTATGCGATTTGGGATCGTTTTGCATATATGCGAACAGTGTAGACTCCTGTGAACCTATTAACCGGAACAGTCTCACCAGAATCTTCACTGTCCGTAAATATATGTTAACATATGTAAATATATGTAAACACTTTCCGACAAATCTTCACCAGTACAACACATCTGTAAAAGACTTGAAGCACATGTAGGCATCTTTTTGTTATCTGAACAGGAATGTATATTTATTATAATAGAGTTGTAAACATTGTGATTAAAATATAGTCATGCAGAGGCCTCAAACCGCGTCGTTATGTCTTGAACCATTTCCCTCATATAGACGCTTTCTGACGCATCTGCAGCAGACGGCTTTTTTGAAAACATAGTGACAAAAGAAGAAATTGCTCAAAACGAGCAATTTCTTCCTTTGCCACAATGTTTTCCTCTTTTAGTTATAGGTTATCCATTCAATTATAGAGATTTTCTATATTTTGACAAAATATGTCAAAGTCGTCTGCTGCAGAATTGTCGTATGAGGGAAAGGGTTGAGGGTTTAGTTCTGCAGACGACAATTAGAGCTAATAACATCACGTTCGAGCAAGCACGTATATATACAGAAAACGGTGGGTGGGGGAACCACCTTTCGTCTGGCGTGTTTCATATAGGTGTGTCGAGTCCCGGTAGCTCAGTCGGTAAAGACGCGGGCTGTCAATCCAGGGGTTGTGAGTTCAAATCCCGGCTAACCAACTTTCTATTCGACGTTTGACAAATGTCATTGCGACATGCGTCATTCACCAATGGGCTAAGTCTATGTGGAAAAGCAGCCAGTTGCTTGGGAAGATTGTTGTGTGGAGTATTGGTGTGCGAAAACCAGGAAACACATGAGTAGGTAAACTGGCTGCCATGATATGACTGAGAAATTGTTAAAACGGCGTTAAACCCCAATCAATCAATCAATCATTACATTGTGACTAAAATATAGTCACGAGAGGCCTCAAACTGCGTCTTTATGTCTTCAAGGGTTGGTTCTGCAGACGACAATTAGAGCTAATAACATCACGTTCTAGCAAGCACGTTTCAGCTATACAGAAAACGGGGGTGGGGGAACCACCTTTCGTCTGGCGCGTTTCATATAGGTGTATAATTTATTCCTACTGTCCAAGATAATCATTGTGTGAGAAAAGTAGCGTGGTACACAGTTGTATGTATGATAATATAGCATATCCGGTTGATAAATCAGGGTCTGTGAGAAAGTACCACTAAATTCGCAAAAATAAAAAAAACCGACTTCGCAATCCCAAAACTGTTTAACCCTTTCCCTCATCGGCAATTCTGCAGCAGACGACTTTGAACGTATTTTGTAAAAAAATAGAAAATCTCCATAATTGAATGGATAACCTATGACAAAAAGTGGAAAACATTGTGGCACAAGGAGAAATTGCACGTTTTGTGCAATTTCTTCTTTTGTCACTATGTTTTCAAAAAGCCGTCTGCTGCAGAGGCGTCATAAAGCGTCTATAAGAGGGAAAGGGTTAACTAATACAATGGCGCGGGACTTCATTCCAATGGTTGACAGGTTACTACCTCTTGTTTAACCCTTTTCCCACATACAACAATTCCGCAGCAGACGACTTTGAAAGAACCCATTAAACATCTTTATAAATGAAAGTATAAATGGTGAATACATTTTTAAAAACATTGTGACAAAAGGAGGAATTGCTCATGATGAGCAATTTCTTCTTTTGCCACAGTGTTTTTCAAAAATCGTCTGCTTCGTATGCGTCAGAGTGCGTCTACAAGTGGGAAAGGGTTATGCTACATTTACAACGGTTATAAATGATATATGAGCCGTTCCACGAGAAAATCAACATTGTGGACTCTGAGTAAAGCATCGACCCGGATCAGCCTTAGCATGCCGCGTTATGCTAACTCGGACAGACAATGTTCGCCTCCTGTGGATTTTCTATTTCAGGAATCATTACTCTATATCTCTATCCCCCCTGAGCCGGAATATGTCGGACTGCGCAGGCTGATCTGGGTCGATACATTACTAAAAGACAATACTGATGGTTTCCACGTGGAACGGCTCATATATAATCCCTCAAACATCAATTACTCATAATGACACATGCCGTTTGTATTTGAGTAACCCGGAGGTCTAGTGATTAGCATGCTGGACTATTAATCAAGGATTGAGTTCTAAAACTGTCTCCCAGTCAACTAGATGGCATGTACTGTAGAACAAAAGTGTATCGGTGCTATTATATACACTGAGCACGTTAGAGAACCAATGGGGTCTGAGGTAGGGTAATGCACCCGGACTTCCTCGTATCTTACTTTGCGGGAGGTCGCGGGTTTGATCCTCGGCCTCGTCAAACCAAAGACTTTAAAAATGGTAGTATTGGCTGCCCTCCTTGTCGCTCAGCGATGCGGGGTCACCATTACGACTGACTTACTGGTGTCAGAATAAATGGACATGCAGTAGTACTGGTAACTTACTAAGGAAACGCCGTGATATAACTGGATAAATGTTGAAAGCGGCGTAAAGCACCAAAGAATCAATCCATTAATGATATCTTACTTTGTCTCTTGAATTTATCTCGAGGGCATGGCGTGAAAACGTTTATAACTAAAAAACCTATTTTGAAAACCGTGGTTTAGGGGCAATTTTGACCCCTTTGTAAACAATGCAAATTTAGGTGCCATTGCTCAGAATGCTCCAATGTTTACCAAGAAAATGATTTAACGCCTTAAAGACGAGGCGAGGTGATTAACATTGGTAAAAAAAATGCAAATTTTAGTTACAACCGTTTTCACGCTAAGCCCTCGATCTGTGCTTGTACATGATATGGTGTGCACTATTAACTCTTTCAGCGCCAAAGGCAATATTGATGTTTTTGCAAACAATACTGATTTCAGGAGAGCCAGATCGTAACGAGCTGTCTCACCTGAAATCAGCATTGTTTGCCTTTTAATTACCAAAATAGTCCAAAACTTTCATAAATTGTGAAATGAACACACCCGATTTTGAACATGGAAGAGTCTACTTTAAACAATTCGGCGCTGAAAGAGTTAAGTGGGTCTATTGAAGATTAAAAGTTTATGCTCAGTCAGAGCAAGAGGTCTCTATAGCTACATTACTGATTGGGACGACGTACGATGTATGAAACAGATTGGTCATTCCAACTCGTAGAATTCGCGGACTAATCAATGAACAGAATACGGAAACAATAGCCGTTCCACGAGAAAACCAACATTATGGACTCTGCGTAATGTATTGACCCTGATCAGCCTGCGCAGTCCGCGCAGGCTAACCCGGGCCGACACATTCCGTCTCAGGAGGACAGAGGTATAGAGTAATGGTTCCTGAAACATAAAATCCAGAGGAGACGAAAAGTGTCTGTCCGGGTTAGCCTGCGCGGCATGCTTAGGCAGATCCAGGTCGATACTTTACGCAGAATCCATCCACAATGTTGGTTTTCTCGTGGAACGGCTCATTTGATCTCGATGATAACATTTTTGTTGCAAATTGACCAGTGCCAGCACATATCAGTTAATGAGGCTTATTGCATTCTCTTTACACTTATCCAGCTGGATTCATTTGTTCGGTGTTATCGCATTGAGGAATTCGCTGTGGTCGAGTGGTTAGCGTCGAAGATTTCGAAACCGGGTGTCCCGGGTTCGATCCCCAGTCGCTGCACAGCGGTCATGGTGGAGTGTCCTTGGGCAAGGCACATTATCTAGCCTAGTACTGGTTTGTTTACCCAGGGATCATGAATAAGTGAACTGTCGCCGTGATATAACTGAAATAATGTTGAAAGCGGCGTAAAACCCCGATAAAGAAAAGTTATCGCATTGAACACACAGTTTCATCACCACGCCGCGAAAGCTCTATCGTTGTTGTTGTTGGTTGGCGTTGTTTACCCTCGAACTCGGCATTAATGCCATTTGGCGAGCAGAACAAAATAATAATAAAAACAAACTAATAAAAAAAAAAAAAAAAAAAAAAAAAAAATAGGTTAAAGAAAAGCTCTATCGATGTTGTTGGTTGGCGTTGGTACCCTCGCGCTCGGCATTAATGTCATATGGCGAGAAAAGTTCTATCGGTATCAACGCAGGCTATTTATCCAGAGGTAATGAGCTTGAAACCCCGGCTTTGTCATTCATTCTTTCAGATGATAGAAATAAAATCATTGCCTTTATTCGCATTCTAGAACTGAGTTAAATCGTGTATGTTAGACAGTAGCTAGTTGTCTATATTTCTTAACCCTTTCCCTTATATAGACAGACGCTTTCTTACACCTCTGCAGCAGACGGCTTTTTTTGAAAACATAGTGACAATAAAAGAAATTTCTCAAAACGAACAATTTTCTCCTTTTGCCACAATGTTTTCTACTTTTAGACATAGGTTGTCCATTCAATTATATAGATTTTCTATTTTTTAACAAAATATGTTCAAAGTCGTCTGCTGTAGAATTGTCGTATGAGGGAAAGGGTTAAGCGAGAAAGCTAAGAGTAAGCTCCCACTAATTGAAGCACTTTACCGTGATTGTAAGTCTGGTCGTTAAACCGTTAACTCTCTCTCACATACAGACGTTTTCTGACGCCTCTGCAGCAGACGACTTTTGAAAACATTGTGACAAAAGAAGGAATTGCTCAAAACGAGCAATTTCTCCTTTTGCCACAAAGTTTTCATTTTTTTTTTAGTAATTATTCTTACAGTTATAGATATTTTCCATATTTTTGGGTAGACATTTTTAAAGTCGTCTGCTGCAAATTTGTTGGATGTGGGAAAGGGTTTACTCTTTTTTCTATGTACAACAAACAAACAGCAGATGACTATAAAAACGTCTAGGCAAATATATGGAATATCTCTTTAAGCGAAAGCTAAATATTATTGAATAAAGTTGAACACATTGTGACAAAATGTTAAATTGCTCAGCATAAGCATCTTCTGCTTTTGTCACAATGTGTTCAATAGTCGGCTGCTGCATATGCGTCTGCAAGTAGGAAAGGGTTAAGGTCTTGACCAAGGTTTGAACTGTCGACCTTAAGTATGTTTCATATCAATGAAATATTACAATTACCCCAATTTCAGCAAATCCCGGAAAGAGTTCCAAATCTTCAAATGATTTTTCTTTTCATGGTCATCTTCCTCCTCTACTTTGTATTGTATCATATTGTAGCATATTGTATTGTTTTTTATTGTATTGTTTCATAGTGTAGCCTATTGTATTGTATTATATCATACTGTAGCCTTTTGTTTTGTATTGTATTGTATCATATGGAAATTTATTGTATTGTTTTATATAATACTGCAGCCTATTGTATTGTATTGTATTATATTGTATTGTATCATATGGTAGCCTATTGTATTGTATTGTATTATATTGTTTTGTATAATATTGTAGCCTATTGAATTGTATTGTATTATATCATACTGTAGCCTATTGTATTGTATCATATTGTATTGTATTGTATTGTAACATATTGAAGCCTATTGTATTGTACTTTATTGTATTTGACAATTTCCTTTACCTTCTCTGAACTCCTTTGTCATTCACCAAGTTAAACCCCACCCTTTCCAATACACAGCATATCTGCAGCAGACGACTAAAATATAATGTTTTCTAATTGAGAAGCAGCCAGATGGCTTGAAAGAGGTTTCACCAACGAAACGTTCATGCGTGGTTTGGTTGACGCATTGGTTAAAGTAGAGATGTCGTTAAAATCTAACAGTTTACGACGATGGCAATTATCATTGCGAGAGATAGATTTGAATTACACGTTTTTTTTTCAATTCAGCTAATTTTAGAAATATGACTTCATCCGTTTTCTGTAACGCAAAACCAGACACTCATACTGTATTGCACATGGCACTCGGTTTGCGCGGGCGTAAAACAACCATACTATGATAACTCTCACCAAATAAATCTCCGAAATATTCAAAAAAAAAATATATATCTCCAGCACTTAACTATAGGGTTCACAATGGCCTCTACTGAATTGTTGTAGATCCAAAAAGGTAGATGTCAATATTTTGTTAAAGTGTGTAACTTATGATTGCATGGTGTTCAACGCCGATTTTGAGATTTGAGCCGTCCCGCAAGAAAACCAACAGTGTGGAGTCTGCGTAAAGTATCGTCCCCAAGCAACTGGCTGCTTTTCCTCATAGACTTAGCCTTTTGCAGCGGCCATAATGTTGGTTTTCTTGCGGGACGGCTCATGTGTTGAGCTATATCACTGCGTTTCTTGAGTAAGTTACCAGTACTCCTGGTCCATTTATCATGACAGCAGTAAGTTACCAGTACTCCTGGTCCATTTATCATGACACCAGTAAGTTACCAGTACTCCTGGTCCATTTATCATGACAGCAGTAAGTTACCAGTACTCCTGGTCCATTTATCATGACACCAGTAAGTTACCCCTTGTCCATTTATCATGACAGCAGTAAGTTACCAGTACTACTGGTCCATTTGTCATGACACCAGTAAATTAGTCGTACTACTAACCTAACAGGAGGGAAAGCCAATGTAACCCGTTCCCTCATATAGACGCTTTCTGACGCCTCTGCAGCAGACGGCTTTTTTGAAAACATAGTGACAAAAGAAGAAATTGCTCAAAACGAGCCATTTTCACCTTTTGCCACAATGTTTTCCACTTTTAGTCATAGATTATCCATTCAAATATAGAGATTTTCTATTTTTTGACAAAATATGTTCAAAGTCGTCTGCTGCAGAATTGTAGTATGAGGGAAAGCTAATTTAAAGTATGCAATCCCATTAATGAGGACATTCAACACTTGTTATCAATTCTATTCATTTTTAAAAACTTTTTCTTTCCCTCATTTAGATGCATCTGCAGCAGACGACATTTTAAAAACCTTGTTAAAAAAATATTGCTCATGATGAGCAAAATCTCATTTTTCCCACAACGTTTTTATATATATTAGACTTTCATTTACAAGAGACTTTCCATATTTTGCACCTAGATATGTTCTCAAAAAAAAAAAAAAACGCCTCAGCAGCAAACGGCTTTTTGAAAATATAGTGACAAAAGAAGAAATTGCTCAAAACGAGCAATTTCTTCTTTTGCCTCAATGTTTTCCACTTTTAGTCATAGTGTTGCTCGTAGAAAATGTTTGTTGTCATGGTGATTAACGCCGCTTTCAGGAATGTTTTAAGTTACATCACGGCGTTTCCTGGAAATGTTTCCAGTAGTACTGGTCCATACGTACA
This sequence comes from Serripes groenlandicus, assembly GCA_031761405.1. Lineage (NCBI taxonomy): Eukaryota > Metazoa > Mollusca > Bivalvia > Cardiida > Cardiidae > Serripes > Serripes groenlandicus. The sequence continues at coordinate 17,941,025 of JASEVX010000012.1, forward strand.
TCCTGACACCAGCGAGTCAGTCGTTGTGCTAAACCCAACACTCTTCCAAAGAGGGATTGACTGATGGAGGTTTTAACGTCGCTTTCAACAATTTCTCAGTTATATCACGGCGACCAGTTCACCTACTCATGCATTTCCTGGTTTTCTCACACCAGTACTCCACACAACAATCTTCCCAAGCAACTGGCTGCTTTTCCACATAGCCCATTGGTGGAAGACGAATGACGCATGTCGCATTGACTTTTGTCAATCGTAGTAAAGAAAGTTGGCCGAGCCGGGATTCGAACTCACAACCCCTGGATTGACGAAGTTCCAAGGAGGGAAAGCCTGTTACTACGATTTTTAAAAAAGATGAACATGGACAAGGGTTTTTAGTATCTCCTATCTGCTGTAACTGATAATTCATACACCTCCACAAAATGGCCGCGGCACTAGTTATCCGACCTGTGGGACTTTACGAATAGCGAAATTAAATCCGCATCTTCCTTGCGAAGTTTAATCCACATATTCCTTGTTTTTTGCTTTGGATTGGTTAAATAATCGATTTTCATTTTTTTTTTTTTTTTTTTCCAACTGTCATTTGACAGCCCGTTTATTTTTTTTATTACAGGTAACACAATTTACAGCAATTATAAACATTTTTTAAAGAAAAAGAATGAAGAAAACACAAGATATTGTTAGAAACAATTCAAATTATTAGAAAGCAAATAAATATACTGCTGCTGCAGTGTTTAAAGTCGTTTAAGGTATAAAGATTTCTCACTGTATTATCAATCTAGTACATAACGAAAACGAAAAATCATTGCTAGAATGATGAAGTGATCGAGTGTGTTATGCGTGCGTTCGAATGTGTGTGTATATGGGTGTCTGTTATGAATAAGTTGTATTATTTTATGTTGGTGTTTAACGGTAAGACCAATTTGAACTTGAACAATGATGTTCAGTCCTATCTCAGCTCACCTACGTGTTTCCTGGCTTCCACACACCAGTCCTCCACACACAAATCTTTCCAAGCAGCTAACGGCTTTACCACATAGACTGTTAGCACATTTATGGAGGATGAATGACGCTTGTCGCATTGATCTTTGTAGTGTTGGGCCGAGCTAGTGTTCGAACTTACAACTCCTTAATTGATAGAACTACCGGGGCTCGGTCTACTCTGTTTGCCATCTTGAATCTTGAACTTTCTTCTTCTTCTTCTTATCCCTCCTACGTAGGAGAATCGCAATTCCGTAAGTTGAACAATAGATTTCACACTGATATTAGTTCCTTCACCACAGAAATGTTATTTATTTACTGTTTAACGGTTTGTATTTACGGTATATATTTATCTGGAAGATTGTGGAACGTGTTTTTAAGTTCAAACGGGGTTTTTTCCTCGCATTTCAAGGATTGGCTCTCGTTTGTCAATCTTCGGAGAGAAAGGATGGCCCAACCGAATTCCAAGAATAAACACAATCAACATCACTATGGACAACATCGCACGAAAAGCGACCGTCGAAGGATATTGAAAGATAGCCATACCGATCAAACTGGAAAGATATTAAAGCGGCTGGCATTTAGTGCTCGTTGTGGTCATTTTGGAGGGAAAACATCTTTAGTCGGTTTCGGTTATATCCGTTCCACAGAGCCCACCATGATGCTTTAACGCTTTCCCTCATATAGACGCTTTCTGACAACCTCTGCAGCAGACGGCTTTTTGAAAACATAGTGACAAAAGAAGAAATTGCTCAAAACGAGCAATTTCTTCTTTTACCACAATGTTTTCCACTTTTAGTCATAGGTTATCCATTCAATTATAGAGATTTTCCATTTTTTGACAAAATATGATCAAAGTCGTCTGCTGCATAATTGTCGTATGAGGGAAAGGGTTAAAGATCTGATGTAACTTGACTACAAGGTTCATAGTCAAATGATTATATATCATGTTGATACTAAAGCTAGCTAAGTACCAAGACAATATGAGTGTTTTCTTTCAAATGTAGAACTGGTTGTTGGTCCATTAAAGGTTAAAGCGCCTGACATTTAGTGCTCGTTATTGCCTTCCGAGAGGGACAGTAGAAGGTTATATATAGCGCTTCCTAACGTGTAAACAACCACCACCGTCTTGGAGAGGACCTATTTGCTCTATCTGGCAACTGAATATGGTATATTAGGGTTTAACGCCGTTTTCAACATTATTTCAGTTTCAGCGACACGTTGAAGTCACTTATGACACCTCTGTTCACGTACTAACTTATCTATACATATATATATATAACTATAAAATGGAAGTAATGGATTTCCCTCCTTGACCCTAAGGATTGTGTGGTATACCATTGCGACTGACAAATGGACCACAAGTACTGGTAACTTACCCAGCAAACACCGTGATATAACAGAACAAATGTTGAAAGCGGCGTAAAACACCATGAAAACAAAACTAACTTATCTAGCGTACGCTGGATTGAAACCAGGTGACCAAACATAGGCAAAGAAATTGGCACAAGTCTGCAGTAGACGGCTTATATTAACAAAACGAGACATAAATGCGAGGTCAACTATTCAATAGAGTTGAAAACATTGTGGCAAAAGGAGAAATTGCTCATATTTAGCAATTTCTCCTTTTGTCTTAATGTTACCAAAAGTCGTCTGCTGCCATCAGAAAGCGTCGTGTGTGAGAAAAGGGTTAAACGACAGCGGTGCAGATCCCGTTCTACGTACACTGATACTCTGGGAGACTATGTCTCATCCTTTAAGGAATACAGACGAAGGGCAGACGACTCGCGTGAGAAGTACGAAATTTCTCTCGTGGAGTAAGCTCCCATCCAAAGAACCCACGGATAACAACTCGTAGTGGCATCGTCTTGGTATACGTGTTCAGGTATTCGGCATCTGACACTGTTTTACCTCTAACAAACGATAACCTTACACGAAAATGACATTTGAGCCGTCCCGTGAGAAAAGCAACATTTTATGGACTCTGCTTAAAGTATCGACCCAGATCATGCCACGCAGGCTTACCCGGATGGACACTTTTCGCCTCCAGTGGATTTTCTGTTTCAGGAATCATTGCTCTATACCTCTATCCCCCCTGAGGCGGATTGTGTCGGCCCGGATCAGCCTGCGCGGACTGCGCAGGCTGATCTGGGTCGATACATTACGCAGAGACCATGATGTTGGTTTTCTCGCGGGACTGCTCATTTGCCATATATGTAGTTAGATTTCTAAAGATTTGACACAAGATTTGAAACAAGTTGTTTACTAACGAAGAGGTTTTATGTTATTTTGTTAACCCCAGCAGAAATCCAAATGTATGAAATGATTCTTTTGAATTTATTTATCGTCGCCACGTTGAATTAACTAGTTGGCAAGCACATGACTAGCTCATGGTCCCTGGTAGCTTCAACAAATCAATATGACATGAATGTTGTAGATGGAAACCTAAGGAACATTTCTTAGGGGAGACTAATGTTAAAGTGTTTTATCTTTAACGTAACCCCCTTTCCGATATCGCCTTTTTACATCCAATATTATATATAACATGGCTTAACCATTTTGTAGAAGCTCACACAAGGAACATTTCGATCGAATTATCTTGAAATCGGATAAACACCTTCAGAGAAGAATATTTAAGGTTGTCATTTTATCCCTTTTCTGATGCCGTCTGGCGTTCATGTTTTTCATCCAATCACTGTGACTTTAACACTATTTAAAGAGGGACACATGGGGAAGATTTCTGCCAAGTTGTCTTGAATCAGACACTATTTTTAAAGAGTTGTCCTTTTATCTGTTGTCTGATTCATCAGCAGCCACCGTTCTACATTGAATCAGGGACGTAGATAAGACAAGAGGGATAAGTAACTAAAGTATATACTAAAATATCACCCGTGCCAACATTTGTAGCAAGTAAAACTCAAAAACTATTCAAGATATGAAAATATAAAAAAAAATTCTGGAAGATTAAACATTCTTCTATTGCAGTACATACACATATTTTAATAAACTACAGGTTTTGATAATATGTTATCCTTATGAAAAATGTCAGTCTATTAATGTTTGGAAAACAATAATATAATTCAGAAATCCCAATATATGTGTCTTTTAAACCAGTCATTGTTCAAAATACAATGAGATTCCAGTTGTTCATTGTATCTCTAACTTAAGTTGAAATGTTGAGCTTTCAGAATAAGTATGTTTTGTTTATGTGCCAAATGTGACTTCAAAGTTTTATTTGCTACAAAATGTGAAAATTTGGACAATTTTATTTCTATGTGTGATATTTTAACCAGATAACAGGTGTACAGGTGGAGTTGCCTATCCCTCTTATCTACGTCCCTTATTAAATTAAAATATATGAACACTTTTGAAGGTGGTCAGTGATGAAAAATTCTAGTCGAGTTAGGTTAAAATTGACCCAATGGTTACAGTGGATATGACGTTTAACGCTTATAGTTAACGACGGTGGAAATACAGTGGCAAGGTATTTTTCTTTTTAACTCTTTCAGCGCCAAAGGCAATATTAAGGTTTTTGCAAACAATACTGATTCATGTGAGTCAGCTCGTAACGAGCTGTCTCACCTGAAATCAGCATTGTTTGGTTTTTAGTTATCAAAATAGTCCAAACCTTTATAACATGAGAAATGGAAAGGCCCGCTTTTGAACATGGAATAGGCTACTTTAAACAATTCGGCGCTGATAAAGTTAATAATGGTTAAATGTAGAACTATGACTTCACCTGTAACGCGAAACCAGGCGCTCTGACTGTATTTAATTTATTTATTTATTTATTTATTGGGGTTTTACGCCGCTTTCAACATTATTTCAGTTATATCACGGCGACAGTTCACTTATTTATGATCCCTGGGTAAACAAACCAGTACTAGGCTAGAAAATGTGCCTTGCCCAAGGGCACTCCACCATGACCGTAGTGCCGCGACCGGGGTTCGAACCCGGGACACCCGGTTTCGAAATCCCCGACGTTAACCACTCGACCACGGCGGATTCCTTGACTGTATTTAACATGGCACTCGGTACGCGCGGGTGTGAAATAATAAAGTCATGTATGATTCTCGCCACATCGTGTCATTTATGCATATAAACAATGCACGTGAAATTATTTGGTTTGGCCATATCTGAATCATTCTATTCAAGGTTTCCCACGATCTCTGATTAATGTTTATTTGAAACAAGATATTCGGGAATTTAGGATTTTCTGAAATTTAACATGTCTCATAAATTTTGTTCTTTAACTCTTTCCCCAATGCAGACACTTTTTGACGCATCTGCAAATTTGTTGTATTTTGGGAAAGGTTTAAATAACAGTATCGCGTTATCTGCTTATAAATGATAATTTATACACCTCCACAACAATAAAAATGGCCGCGGCACATGATATCTAACCTGCGCACTGGCACCAGAGTAAATCAAATCACTGAAAGTGCTGACGGCATGGGAGCTGCAGGAAGGTTGGAGAAGTAGGTAACATGAGAAAGGAAATATCAATTGCAGGTTATGTTTATGTTTATGTTTATGTTTATGTTTATGTTTATGTATTTATTGTTAAGAAGTTGAAAGATCATATTAAAAATAGTAAATATTTTGAAACTGGCAATTTGAAAACAGGAGGACCTTGTTGGCCCTATATCGCTCACCTGAGTGCAAGAACTCACACGTATACAAATTAAAGACACATGTCAATGTTAAATCAACTTCCATCAACTAGTTTCTGTGTTTTTTTACAAATTGGACCGACTCGAGCAAACTTGGTGGAGGTCCAGACAGGTTCAGTTAAGGAACATTTCAGAGAAACTATTTTTAAATCCGGCTGGGCCAGTTTTTTCTAACAAGAAGAATTTAATAGTTTTTCTTTTTGTCGCCATGGCAACAATTTATGCACTGAATGGAATTATGCGAACACCTGTAAAAGTGGGGGCCATGTAAGGAACATCCATGCTAAGTTGTATCAACTTGCAGCCAGTGGTTTTTGAGGAGAGCTACGTACATATAGTGCGTCCAATATATCATCTAGAGCCTTTGGGTCAGGTGATCTAAAACATCTTAGGTTACAGGACCACACTCAACTAGTATATTCAATACATAATTTCTTGTTTAAGGGTAACCATAGATGTGGTCGAAACAGATAAGTGTAATTAAGCGTAGTATTGGGTAAACAAGAAAATATGTATGCAATTGGATCCATATTAAAAGACATACACTATTACTAACAACTAGTTACTGAACAAGGTGAATGAATCAAAAATAATAAGTTTCACAACGAGCAATATGCTGCACGCCATAATCATGTGTTACTTCTACACATTGAAAGCATTAACTCGTCATATATCAGTTATTGATTGATTGGGGTTACGGACAGAGTGAAAAATAGTGGAGTAAGAGTTCAGAAAGATAAGAGCATTCTGAACCCTAAGTAGACCATTTATAAAAGTTTGCTGGTAAGGGATTGGGAACATGTGTATTAATGGAGCACATGGTTATGTAGCATTTGTGTGAACATTGCACCATGGTCATCTAGTCCCCGTGAACCATTATAATGCTTTGAGAAATGACCTAGTTTGAGCAAATTGGACAGTTTTGAACGAGGCCCAAAGTACATGAGAAACACATAGTATGACAAAGTTCATGATGATTAAATAAACAATTAAAGTTCTGCATCAATACAATAAACTGAGCTGGTGATGAAAGAAAATATTACTCTAAACTATGGACTAGATTAGGAGAAAGTGTTTGGCCATGGCTATACTGAACATAAACAATTATTGTTAACAATTAACAGCACATAGTGAACGAATTAATACAAGAGAAGCACATGAGAGCACATAAGCATACACTTGTAAATAAATATAAAAAACATTCAAATAAGACAAAAGGAACCATGCGTATACCCCCTGCCAATAACAGCTGCTAGAACATACACGACTGAGGGTCAAACAAAGGAACATTTGTGCCGAATTATATTGAAAGCAGTAACTATTTTCAGACAAGGGTGATTTTTCTATAGCACTATAGCACTGGAAGAAACCAGCCCCAACTCTACAGCTTGAGCAAACTTGTTAGATGAACAAAGAAGAATGTTTCGGCGAAATTGATTTGTTTGTTTGTTTGTTTGGAGTTTAACGCCGCTTTCAACAGCTTTGGTCATATCACGGCGGTCAGTGCACCTACCCATGTTTTCCTGGCTTTCCCACACCAGTACTTACACAACATTCTTTCGAAGCCACTGACTACTTTCTCACATAGATCAGAGGTGAGAGGCAATGGAAAACATCGCCCGAAAGAATGTCGCCGCAACCGAGTATCGAACCCGTCGGCGAAATTGACAATGCACCAGTAGTTTCCGAAAAGACACTTTGCATTTATTTGTTTGCAATATTTCCCATAGAAACAAAGTTATGAAATTGAATACAATCCAACTCTTGGCATACATTATTTGCAAGGGGACTGTCCAACGAACAATAGAGATATATGAAAACAGCCCTGACAGCCATGTTTTAATAAATCCCAACAGATTAAGCAAACTGTAAAAATGTTTCAAAACTGGACCAGTAGTTTTTGACAAGAACAGTTTCAAAGGTTTTCCCTGTTTGTTGCCATGGTAGATCTGTATTGAATGGATATATTTTGGAAAACCTATATGGGGACATCATTGTTGTTTGGAGCCAAAAGTTAACATTTGACAATGACAGATTGTGTTCCCAATAGATCACCTTGAGCCGTCATGTCCAGGGGATCTGAAAAGGTGCATACATAACAAATATACAAGCAATGCACCATCCGTACAGTATATACTATATACTATAAAGTCTTTGATATGATCCGGCTGAGGATCAAACCCGCGACCTGCCACACCATGGATGCGTTTAAACCAGTAGGGCTACACTTCAATTTCTTTTGATAAAAATATGAGCCGATCCAGGAGAAAATCAACATTGAGGACTCGATATACGAGCCGTTCCACCAACATTGTGGACTCTGCGTAAAGTATCGACCCGTATTAGCTTAAGCATACAGCGCAGGCTAACCCGGACAGACACTTTTCGCCTCCTGTGGATTTTCTGTTTCAGGAATCATTATTCTATACCTCTATCACCCTGAGACGGAATTTGTCGGCCCGGATTAAACTGCGCGGACTGCACAGGCTGATCTGGATCGATACATTACGCAGAGTCCATAATGTTGGTTTTCTTGTGAAACACAGCTCATATACGCTTTAGGTTTATTTTACATATAGACGGACAGTGAAGACAACGCCGTGAGCTTATTTTTATCTTCACGTGCTTTCCAGGCTCCATTCGGGGGAAACCTCCAAAGCCCCCAGCGGATTCACGTTCTAACTCCTGTATGAGAGTGTGGTACTGCCTATACATCGGGCGGCGCTCTATCCAGTGGCGGACCCATCAACGTTTCTGGTTTCGCTGCCACCTCCACCGCCGCTGGTCCCGGGCCCGGATAAATGCCAGCGGCACTTTGTTGTGCTCCTCCTATATTTCCTCCAAACGCTGTCTGAGCAGTAACCAGCCGTAGACGCTCTGGTGGAATCGCCATCTCTTCTCCAGCGATTAAACGAAGACTGATATCATTGCAAGCGACGTTAATCACCAAAATGAACCCCCGTGCGTTACCCCTTTCCCTCATACGACAATTCTGCAGCAGACGACTTTGAACATTTTTTTGTCAAATAATAGAAAATCTCTAAAATTGAATGGATAACCTATGACTAAAAGTGGAAAACATTGTGGCAAAAGGAGAAATTGCTCATTTTGAGCAATTTCTTTCTTTGTCACTATGTTTTCAAAAAGCCGTCTGCTGCAGGGGCGTCAGAAAGCGTCTCTATGCGGGGAAGGGTTAGTTTAACCAGGTGCATTGTGATGAAATAATGATTCAAATTAAACCGTAAGTACGTCTCACATGTACCCATCACTACCAGGCTTATCACGATTGCTGTAATTAAATTATATCTACATACACGAGTAACGGCCACTGGGTACCTTCCCCTCGAATGTTCGTTAACCCTTTAACCCTTTACTTTACATGGCTTTTCATAGGTCGTCTGCTTACCAAATCATCATACAAACAATTTCACCCATCTAGAAAACCGAAAAAAAATATTGAAAAGGAGTTGAAAATATTGCAATAAAAAGTGGAATTGCTCGTTTTGAGCAATTTCACATTTTATTGCAATGTTTTCGTAAGTCGTTTGCAACAGCAGGCGTCAAATGTCGTCTGTGTGAAGTAATGGAAATTCAGGGCTAAAAGATTTTTAAAAAAAGTGACGAGAAATGGCTCCTGTTGGTGTTGCTCTAGTTTCTTTACCATCTAGTCTCAATGTGAGTCCAACTTTCAGTACTTTGATTACTTGGATTTAAACCCTTTCCAACATACAGACACTTTATGACGCCTCTGCAGCAGACACATTTTGAAAACATTGTCCTTTTGCCATAAGGTTTTCACTTTTCTTTAGTAATTGATTGTATGTGGGAAATGGTTAAGTACCACAGTAAAATCGATCAGTAAAATCGATTACGGTAATTTTTCGACAAGTGGAAACTCTCATCAGCTTCAGAACAGTGCTTTAAATTGTCCTTCGTGACGTCATCGAATCATTCTGGAAAATTGTCATGAATTGTAGTGGAGTGATTTTAGAAGAGTTTCAAGTGTGTTACATGTAATGCTATCTCATCCATTATGGACATTTTTTTTCACAAGTGTTTTGTTATTTTCTGTTGCTAATTGACGAACAAAATACACTACAATACAACCTACAAGTTTTATAACAAGTTTTAAACAATCAGAATCATGACAAAAGACAATGAATCTTCGAGGAGCCCCAAGTTACTCCGTACATATTTAACCCTCTATTGTTTATACCCAAAGAAGTCACATTTGTAATACGTAATAATAAAATAACATAAAACTGCTCCGCTGTCATTTGATTGATTTCCAAAGAAAACGGCTGTAATTTTAGAATATATATTAGAAATTAAAAGAAAGCTATCTAAATTCATAAAAGGCAGACACTTCTTTGTTTGTGACTTTGCTCAAATACAAAATTGCACATAAAATACACCCCCTCCCCCCTTTCCTGTCAGCTCTCGAAATATTACATAATGTCGTTGAAGTGTATGAGAATAACAACATTTATTATTGCACTTAACCGCACAGCACTCTTCTAAATGGGCCATAGGAATAACAGACAAAGGACTCCTATCCTATGAAAATGTACACATTGGTAATTCTGAACAGTGTAGGTTAAGATAAGATCTGTTCGGTCGTAACATAATCTACACACGTTGACAACAAGCTTGTGTTAGTAAAACGTGGACAGTGCATATCTAGATCAATTCAATATATTTTATTGCATAAAACAACAAACAGTATGTGTATAGCAAATAAAGAAATTATAAAAAGTACAAAAGGAGAAATAGATTTTCCAGAAGAATTTGCAATATTTTAACATTGTTAGTGTTCATGCTAAAACTGCTCTATTATAGAAATATGATGTATATATTTCATTAAACTTTGATAATAGAACGGTTATCAAAACTGGATCATCACATCATTAGGTTTAATAATTCATCATTGCTACCGTTCTCTGTTTCATTGCAACGAATATATATTTAGATAAACTATTTATAATTTTCGTAGAAATTGAAGACATTAGTGCAGTAAATGTAAGTATACTTGGCCAATGACAATAATATTTTTTGCATATTTCATAATATTTTGGGCACACTAATAAGAAATGATATTCTGATTCAATGACGTTCATGTTGTAGATCATATCGCTCATTAAAACCTATGTTGTGGGTACTCAAAAAAATCGTCTCACTGAGACGATTCTTTTGAGTACCCACAACATAGGTTTTGGATGTCAAATACGGATTTTAGAGCATGAAATACGCTTGTTATCTAGAGCTCTGATAGACCAGTGGTACTGGTCATTCACCCAGGGAACGACGTGATATAACTAAACTACTTTTGAAAGCGGCAAACAACGCCATATAAAAACAACCACATTTCCTAGTTCACTGTTCAAAATAAAAAGGTTTCTGTACTGTCTCACACTGTACAAGGTCTGTGAGATTCTGCTTGGGAAAAGCACTTGCGATTGGTAACAATCGACATAGTCAGGGCCTAATTGAACACCAACCATTCTAAATTTGAAGAATATTCTAAATTTAAATGTTAGGATGGTTCTGAGGGATAAGCTAATCAGAAATGTTGCTATTTTGTAGTCGTTTATAGCGAACGAATCATTATTTATATAAATCATCCAAACCTTTTAGATTAAGGCCTGTACAGTTAGCTAATGGACCGGTGTGGCAAACTCCCTCTATCTATTCAATGTGGCACACTATCAGTTTCAAACTCTTTTTGTCTATTTAATACGGCACATTACCAGTTTCAACCTGATGTTCATAGCGAAAATATTGATCGCTTGATTGCTTGTTTGGTGTTTTACGCCGCTTTCAAACAATTTTTAAGTTATATCACGGCATTTATTCGGTAATTTACCAGTCCTAGGGATCCATTTATCCTGACACCAGCCACGGTCAGTCGTAATGCTTACCCTGCAACCCTGAGTGCCAATGAAGTATCAAAGAAGTTGGTATGACCCGGCCGGGAATCGAACCCGCGACCTCTCAGCACCCGATGGCGAAACTATATGATAACATATACTTGTCAAATCCGAATTTGCTCATGTTTTGCTAGTATGCCCTTTTCGGCCAATCATTTAGGTCTGCTTTGTCAGCGGAACTATTTCAATTGATATCACGCGGCATTCATCCAGTCAAATTGAAATTAATCAACATTTCCCACATACAGCAAATCTATAGCAGACGATCTGGCAGACAACTTATAAGAAATATATAGAAAAATCTCTGCAAATGAAAATATAATTATGGAATACAGTTGAAATCATTGTTGAAAGTAGAGATATTGCTTTTAATGAAACATTTCTCTCAAAAGTCGTCTGCTTCACATGCCTTAGAATACGTCTGCATGTGAGAAAGGGTCTACTAATAGAATAGCAGAGAATAGATACTGAATATCCAATTATTCATCATCAATTATTGAATTCGTCGTTAAAAATGAAAGTCATAGCATGAAATAAAATGCACCTATGTCGTGGTATTCCCAACGCAATATCTATTAACGTGAAATAAAATTCATACTAAAAATTGGTCTGAACCCTTTCCCACATTGCAGATGCATTTTGACGGATTTTGAAAATACAGCAGCATATCTTTATTGACATCATACACATGGAAATTGAGTGAATTCATAGTTTCAAATCGATTTTAGCAATATACATGTTCTAGTACGTGTGTCAGTTATCCTACTCACATGATTCTTGGCCCTCTCGCACAGCATTCTTCCTATGCAACTAGAAACTTTCCCACATAGACTTCCATTATTTTGGCTGAAGACGAATAACGCATGTCACAATGGCTTTATTAATCGGAAAAAAAATGGAATGGACGTTTGTTTTCTTGCTTCGAGCCCACGACCGTTAGGTCCACAGACATCGACGTTATCGGCTGTCGTAATCAAAATACATCAAGCATGACACATTCAGTAGGATTTGTTTGAGTTTTACGCCGCTTTCAACAATTGTTATCGTATATTTTATACGTAAGTTACCAGTACTACCGGTCCATTTATCCTGACATCAGCCAATCAGTTGTAATGCTAACCCCGCAACCTTGAGCGCCAAGGATGGTTGCATTAATACCATTTATAAAGCCTAAGGTATGACCCAGCCGGGGATCGAAGCCGCAACCACCTGCAACCCAGGCGGACACTCTACCACTTCACCCCCAAGGCGATTGACTTCTTAGTGCATCTATGCACTCGAACTTGCTGAACACTGGTATGTATGTGTGTCAGCAAACTAAATAAAGATGAAGATAAACTTAGTTTGCATCGTTCGCTAATAATGGCAACAGTCTTTCTTTTACATGCACCAAATCTTCAGCAGACGACTTTGGAAACATTAAGTAAAATAATATGGAAACATTTTATAAGTGAAAGAACATTTCATTAAATGAAAGAAAATTTATAAATGAAAGAACATTTTATAAATGAAGAATATTTTATAAATAAAAGAACATTTTATAAATGAAGAATATTTTATAAATGAAGAATATTTTATAAATGAAGTGAAAACACCATAGCAAAGTATGGTAAAATTCTATAATTGCAAGTATAATTATTTGTAGAATTGAAAAGATTGTGAGGAATTGCAATTGTTTATTATGAGCAACTTCTCCTTTTGTCACAATGTTTTCAAAAGCCACGTGCTGCAAATGCGTCAACTTGCGACTGCAAGTAGGAAAGGCACAATATCGCATACAGTAAGGTTAAAGGTTAAGACAAATGGCCTCTGCGTAATGTATCGACCAAGATCAGCCTGCGCAGTCCGCATAAACTGATCCGGGTCGACACATTCCGCGTCTCAGGGGGATAGAGGTATAGGGTAGTGATTCATGAAACAGAAAACCCACAGGAGGCGAAAAGTGTCTACCCGGGTAAGCCTGCGCGGCATGCTGAGGCTGATCCGGGTCGATACTTTACGCAGAATCAACAATGTTGGTTTTCTCGCGGGACGGCTCAAATCACTTGTTATATTGATAATAATGTACAGGAAACGTAGGCTTGATACGATAACGTCGTCTGTCTGCTCTGGGTTTTGGACATCTTCATCATTAGTACGAAAAGACTTCAGGAAATTGGAGATGAACACGACGATTATTACTTCTTACGTCCCCTGGGTCTAATTCAATCAACCTTACTTAGCTCTTAGTAATATTTAAATATTGCAAAAGTTATTTCATCACTTTTGTTTCCCTTTAAAAAATGCCAAAATAGGTTAATATTTATGTCAACTTAGTTATTTACTTAAATACGTTCCAACATTCATATTTTACAAAATAATAGGGAAACAATAATGTACAGGAAACGTAGGCTTGATACGATAACGCCGTCTGTCTGCTCTGGGTTTTGGACATCTACATCATTAGTACGAAAAGACTTCAGGAAATTGGAGGTGAACACGACGATTATTCCTTCTTACGTCCCCTGGGTCTAATTCAATTAACCTTACTTAGCTCTTAGTAATATTTAAATATTGCAAAAGGTATTTCATCACTTTTGTTTCCCTTTAAAACAATGCCAAAATAGGTAACTATTTATGTCAACTTAGTTATTTACTTAGATACGTTCCACCATTCATATTTTACAAAATAATAGGGAAACAAAAATGATGCTTTAAAGTATTTAAAAATATAATACTTAGCGCTAAGTAAGGTTAGTGTTATTTGACCCTGATTGTCAAACAAATTGGCATGTGTGGTTTTGTGGAGAAATAGGAATGACGCGAGTCGCGAGTCACAATGACTTTTGTCAATCGTACGAAAGAGTGAAGCGGCCAAGCCGGCTTTCGAACTCACGAGCCGAGCCCCGGTAGCTCAGTTTGTAGCGACGCGGGCTGTCAATCCAAGGGATGTGAGTTCGAACTCCAGCTCAGCCAACATTCTTTCCGACGTTGGATAAAAGTCACTGTGACAAGCGTCATTCGTCTTTTACCAATGGGCTTACAGTCTTTGTGGAAAAGCAGCCAGTTGCTTGGAAAGTATGTTCTGTGGAGTACTGGTGTGAGCAAACCAGGAAACATATGAGTAAGGGAACCCTTGATGTGACTGAAAATTGTTGAAAAGGCGTTAAACCCCGAACAATAAAAAAAACAATCGAACTCACGACCCCTGGATTTACTCGTCGTTACTCAAATTGTATCATCGCTGAAAAGCGATTTAAGCGATATAAGACATAACTCCCATTTTAAATGTTTTCTATCCAATTGATTATAGAAACATAATGACATCTATACATCTGTACATATAAGTTTAAAATATCAAAACATGAACGCCTGTGTAATTAAACGAGGCTCCATACGAGGTATAAATGACTTAGTCGGTAATTATGTGATGTTTTACACCTTTGTTATCACCAAAAAAGAAAAAAATATTATGAAACATTGGAACAAACAAGTACATGTATCATCTGTTGTATTTCCGTTAAAAAGCCATTACATCCCATTTTTGTTTGACAGGGTTTCTTGGCAAACGGTAGTGATTGTCATAGTTTCAAAAATCATTTTCGGTGACGCCGGAAATCATCCCACAGTGAATTACGTTTATAACATGACATTACTCAAATTGGATTGTAACATCGACGGAGTTTAACGAATTGACCGGAAATTACCGAACATTCGATTTTAATACGAATGGATAATCGGGTCAACTCGACTAAAAGGCAATTCTCGTATTTGAGCCGGGTTGCAAGAAGTGAAGTTCGTTTGTTTGCAAACACCCTTCCCAACATACAGACGCTTTCTGATGAACCTGCAGCAGACGGCTTTCGAAAGCATTATGACAAAAGGAGATCTTTTTCATTATGAAATATTTCTCCTTTTTCAAAATGTTCCCAACTTTATTCAATAACTGTGCTTTTATATAAAGTGTGCGGGTTTGTTAAAAAAGCAAAATTTTTTCAAAGTGGTCTGTTGTAGGTATTTTGTATATGGGAAAGGGTAAATGGTGTGCAACTGTTAACTGTATTTCAGTCAAATCAAGCGTGCCATCGAAGCTCCGCATGCCGAACAGGGTAGCAACTACAGGTACTACCGTTTTTCACCACCTTCTCCCTCATACAGCAAATCTGCAGACGACATTGAAGACATCTCTTTAAACAATATGGAAAACCGTTAGATTGAAAGTATTATTACTGAAAAGAGCTGAA
Source organism: Serripes groenlandicus (assembly GCA_031761405.1). Lineage (NCBI taxonomy): Eukaryota > Metazoa > Mollusca > Bivalvia > Cardiida > Cardiidae > Serripes > Serripes groenlandicus. The sequence continues at coordinate 17,956,826 of JASEVX010000012.1, forward strand.
AACACTGTGGCAAAAGTAGAAATTGCTCATCATGAGCAAGGTCTCCTTTTGCTGCAATGTTTTCAAACGTTGTCAGTTGCAAATGTGTCAGAAAGCGTCTGTAGGAGGGGTTAAAGTCGTTTGAAGAACCCGATTGAGGATCGAACACGGACATCCCGCTTAAGCTAACCTCTAAGATAGTGTATGCCGGGGGTTGCGTTATGTGAGACAAGAGACCGCGGAACACCCAAAGGGAGCTCACTCTATTTACCATGCAATAATGTTGACGGAGTTATCGTTAATTGATAGCGGAGCAGTCCATTCCTTTTGATGTTACATATCAATTGTCGTTTCTGCCTTTTTCTTTTTTGTTATCTTGTTGTTGTAATTATAATTTGTAAGTGATTACGATCGGGAGATGAACTTGAATAATCTGTTTGTTGCTGTTGATTATAAACGATATTTTACAAAAATTCACATGTGAAAACAATTCATCTGAAGGACAAGATCACCAATAGGAGATTTGATAAACATGTTGAAATTACGTCTCATGAAAGCGTTCAGTCGCCGTGAGGTAACCGAAATTACGTTTAAAAGTATTTGTATCAATAGGGCAACTACTCACTTAATAAAGGAAAGTTTAATCATAAAACGCGGTATTCACAATTCGGAGATAACCCGTTGAAAGAAAATGTTCCCTTAAAAGAGGTTGATTTTAAGGCGTCATTTTGAAGTCATTTGGGGGTCAACAACACTCACATTCATTCGATACCAATATTGTCTTTTGAAGGCCTTGACATCAGAGATATCATATACCGATTTTTAAGGATATTGGATAATATCGACAATGTATCTCAAAGGTATGGATATCCCTAATATATCAAATTCATAAAAGCTGTTAACGAGGTAGGAAATGGTTAAATGATTTGTTACAAACTTCACGCATCTTCCATCAATGGGCTAAACTTGTGAAAAAGCATGTAGAGCCTTACCTTTGGTTGATTTATTGATTGTTTGGCGTTTGACGCCGCTTTCAACAATTCTTTCAGTTATTTCACGGCCTTGTCTGGGCCATTTTAACAGTGCTACTGGTACATTTATCATCCTGTTACCAGCCAGTCAGTTGTAATGCTTAACCCCGCAACCCTGAGCGCCAAGGAGGGCAGCCATTACTACCATCGTGTAAGTCTTTGGTATGACCAGGTCGGGGATAGAACTCACGATCTCCCGGACCCGCAGAGGCGGACGACGCTCTACCACTACCCCGCCGTGGCGGTACGTTGCCTTGGAGGAATAATGAGTAGATTTGATTATATGTTGGAGTCTTGGAGCACATCATCGACTAAACATACCGAGGGCTTGGCGTGAAACGGTTGTAACTAAAAACCTATTTTGAAAACCCTTGTTTAGGGGCAATTTTGACCCTTTTGTAAACAATGCAAATTTAGATGCCATTGCTCAGAACGAGCAATGGCGCCTAAATTTCCATTGTTTACCAAGAAAAATTAGTTAACGCTTATAAAGACTTTATGGCGAGGTGATAAACCTTAGTAAAAAAAATACCAATTTTAGTTACAACCGTTTCACACCAAGCCCTCGATACGGTTGAGAACGGCGTTAACCCTTTCCCACATACATACAACAATTGAACCGTCCCGCGATACAACCATCATTGGGGACTCTGATTGAAGTATCGACCCGGATCAGCATAAGCATGCCGCGCTGGCTTACCCGGATATACACTTTTCGCCTCCTGTGGATTTTCTGTTTCAGGAATCATTACTGTATACCTCTGTCCCCACGATACGGAATGTGTCGGACCGGATCAGTCTGTGCGGACTGCGCAGGCTGTTCCGAGTCGATACATTACGCAGATGTCATAATGTTGGTTTTCTCGCTGGAAGGCTCAATTCTACATCATGCTACTTTGAAAACATTCATTTAAAACATCAAAACTCTATAAATGAGGGGAAACATTATTAAACAAAGTAGGAAACATTGTGGCATAGGAATACATAGGTAATTATGAGCGATTTCTCCTTTTGACAAACTGTTTTCAAAAGACGTGAGCTGCCGAAGCATAATAAGGGGAAAGGGTTAAGTCCAACCAATCCATCAACGCCTATATAATATTTATTTGATTCTGTTACAGTTGATCCCCAAGACCAATAATCCTTTGACGTGGCTCAAGACCAAATAAATGTTCGTAAAACATAAATGGCCAAATTACGCATCCGCTGACTTTCTGATCTACCCAAAATAGTCCATAAAAGAACCTTTGTTTGCGTAGAAATGCGTGTATACCATCACCAGAATGCATTGAAAATAATGACACTGAGTTTAAATGCATTGTGAATGTGTATAGGATGCACTGGAAATGATTGATTTGATACATTTTAGTATTTTGACCTTACTTGAAAGAGAAAGTATAGAATGCTAAACACCGGTTTTGTCCGGGCACGATTTAGTCCATAATGACGGTAATCATTTTCGCCTGGTGAGTTCTTTTTTCATAATGCATGACGCATGACCCCCCCCCCCCCCCCCCCCCCCCCCCCCCCCCTCCATTTTCTTTGGATTGTTCTAAAGCTTAGAGGTAACTCTTTTCGATGATATAGGTTGATATAGGTGTTTTACATGAGAAACGCTTAGAAAGTGTGACAATTGAGGACTGAAATTGGTCGATTTACATCGAAACAATGATGGAATGTAGTTAGTGTATTGTAACCTACAGGCTAAACCTTTGAAACTCTCAATGATTAAAGAAGGTAAAACTATTCAATGCACAAAAAGGTAAAAATCTCTTATTTAGAGCAATTTCCTATTTTGCCACAATGTTTTCAAATGTCTGCTACAGATACAGATGCTATAAATTAAATGCGTCTTTTGAAAATGGAGGGTTAACACAGACGATAAGCGATTCAAGTCATAACGTTATCTAAAGTCTTTATATATTATTATATTCTTCTGATAAATTTACAAAATGTTGATGTAAGGTATGAGAGAGGATGGACACGATCTCTCCATGCCTATGGACGTGGCAAAAAAAACCACAACAACAACAACAAAAATACCCAGTTATTTAAAGTTAATGTATGTCTCGAGAAAAAATGACATAATGTTTAGTAAATCATTTGAAATAAACTTTTTATTAAATCATTTGAAATACTTCGAAATACACTGTTTATTAAATCATTCGAAATATACTGTTTATTAAATCATTCGAAATACTTCGAAATACACTGTTTATTAAATCATTCTAAATACACTGTTTATTAAATCATTCGAAATAAACTGTTTATTAAATCATTCGAAATACACTGTTTATTAAATCATTCGAAATACACTGTTTATTAAATCATTCGAAATAAACTGTTAAAAAGATTGAGCCGTACCACACAAAACAAATCGTCATTCCGACGAGTAAAAAAGAAACCTCTCCAACTCACAACAGTTCATCTATAGATTAATTTAAATCTTTCAGTGCAGAATTTCACAAAGTAGACTCTTTCATGTTGAACATTGGACCACTTCATGTTTCGTCCAATAGCAAATTTGGAAATATTTATTGTCTAAGTGGCTAATAATGCAGATTTCAGGAGAGACAGTTCGTTATGAATTATCTCACCCGAATATGCATTGTTTACAAAAGCCTAAACATACCTTTGGCAGCGAAAGAATTATAAAATGTCAAGCCTGAATCGCGGACAATCTCTGTAAATTAAAGTACCTGTATAACTACATCAATGGAGCTTAATCCTTTCCCATATATAAACGCTTTCCGACGCCTCTGCAGCAGACGACTTTTGAAAATATTGTGGCAAAAGGCGAAATTGCTCATGATGAATACTTAGTTTGATTATAATCTTTAAATAAAGGTTTAGTTTACGAATCGAAAATAAACAAAAGGCTAGTATCGCTCCACTGCATTAGACACAAATCAAATCACTGTAGCCATATAACACAAAACAAAACAGCACCCCTATATTGTGGCCATGTTTGTCGATCAATCAATATAGATATATAAATCTGATAGAAGGTCACCCATGGAACATTTCTACAACATTTGCAAATCAGCCATATTCTTTCGGAGGAGAAGATTTGTTTCCACTTTAGCTATATAAGGCAGAATAGCACGGCCCCCTGACGGCCATGTTTTTAGACCAACAACATGGCTTGAAGGAATCTGACAGAGGGTCACACAAGGAACATTTCCGCAAATTACTTTGGAAATCAGTCAACGGGTTTGGGGGGTAGACCATTTTTAAAGGTTTCTTTTGCAGTGATTAAAAAATTGGTGGACATTTGGTGAGGACATTGAATTCATGCTTCTTTCAGAGACGAAGACTAAAATGTTGACTATAGCCATATAAAGCAAAACAGCTCCGTCCCCTTGGTGGCCATGTTTTTCGACCAATCAACATGGCTTGTAGGAATCTGATAGAGGGTCACCAAGGCTCATTTCTACAGGTAATGTGAAAAAAAGATTTGTTTTTTTGTATTTATCAAAATAATTTGAATGAAATTTGGTGAGGACATTGAGTTAATGCTTGCTGTGAAGTTTCATCCCAATTGACCAATTGATTACAGAGGAGAACATGTTGGCACACGCAGGCACGGACACTCGCACGCACGCATGCACGCACGACAGACAATTCGCCATGACATAAGCTCGACTGGCTTTCAGCCAGAGGAACTAAAAATCACTTTCTTACACTAAACTGACAATAGATGATTTAAAAGATATCATCTTCACCTTGATTCATACAATATCAAGGACATACAAACCGTCAATATAAACACAGTTATACATATTTTATCACAAAAATAATAGATTATAGGTTAGTGACACTGTACTGTGAAATTATCGTTGGACCGAGTTCTTGGATTGACGTTGCCGAGCTTGCGAGGCTACGTTCGCCAAAGAACGAGGTCCAACGATGCTTTCACAGTACAGGGTCAATAACCTTTCTATTGCATACTTTCATATTGTAAACTATTTGGTTTTCACTGTGGATTTTATTTTATCTAGAGTTGATTAATCTGCTTCGGAAATCGAAACAGACTGTTTGTTTCCATAAGTAGTTGAACAGTTGAATCATGACGGTGACGTTATTGTTTTAAATGACGTCATGCACGTGCACGAACAACATTTTAGACGCGCGTGCTATGTAACAGTATACTGTTATCCGGTCAAAAACGTACTGTTAGCATGAGACAGTAAGACATGGTCCATGATCAGTATATGATAATTTAGCATTACAAAGTCAGGTGAGGTATAATAATGTTTACATAAAAATATAGTCCCTAGCATGGTAATTATGCGGAATCTTCGCACGTCCTTATCTACGATCATGATCACTCCATGACACCGGTCATGATCGAAAATTCCTGACCACTTTCTTCAATGCAAAGTGAACGGAACAATATGAAAGTATGCACTAAAACAGCAGTACATAACAGTGTCCGCAATGCTATTTATGGACTTTTACAAAGAAGGCTAAACTCGTAACCTTATTTGCTTGTAGTGTCGTCTGATTCGACAAGATATAACAGAAAACCGTTATGAATTAATACATAGTTGACAAATTATTTGGGGAAAGGGAGATTGTTTGAAGTTAAATTATTTCCCTTGCCCGCAATGTTTTAAAGATTGTCTCTATCAGAGATATGTATATTGACATTCTCAGTAAAATGATTAAAAAGAATATATTAAGTAACCTTTAAGAACATACTATCCCAATGTGTAGTGTTCCTTTAGTACATTTTCATATATATACTATTAAGCCATGTTTTACTTATTCACATCAATTTAATCGAGGATCGCTGAGGTAAGTGACAACTTACAATCACCATGTTGATATTTCTATATTTTAAATTGTATAAGTATGTAAGTAAGTTAGTAAATATTTTATTTAAGTGACATGTGTATGTACATCAACAACACAAGGGAACAAAATGTAATAGATAACACCCGGCCCAAAAGGCCTATAAGTCACTTTCAAAAGAAAAATAACTAAGAAAAAAAAAAAAAAAAAAACACACAAAACACAAACAAACAAAAAATGTATATGTAACGCGTTCAAATTTTGTTGAGAATACGTTGACCTGAAAAACACACATGCACAGAGATAACTGTTTCAGCAAATCAAGGGTTTTCTAGGGATATAAACCGAAAACATTAACATGTCTCTGACGTGTAAAGACATACATGTACAAACGGTGATCCAAAAGCATAAGACGTTTGCTATAATTATAACAGGAATCAGCATATCAATCAAAATAGTATTATGTTAGAGTCAATATAATCCTGATACACATAAATGAAATATTTAAATAATACTAGTGATGCTGTATCAATATGAATAGTGTATGTACATTTGGAAGCGGACTACAGTCAGTGATCCAAAAGCATAAGACGTTTGCTATAATTATAACAGGAACCAGCATATCAATCAAAATAGTATTATGTTAGAGTCAATATAATCCTGATACACATAAATGAAATATCTAAATAATACTAGTGATGCTGTATCAATATGAATAGTGTATGTACATTTGGGAGCGGACTACAGTCACTCTGACGTCACTTTTAAACCATTCTAATGCTGAATGTTTAAAATGATATAATCGAGATAAGCATTTGGAAGCTTCTTTGTCAAAGTCTAATAAAATCAAGTAACATATATTTAGTTGAGCAGCTAACAGTAAAGAGTCTGGTCAGACGGGACTGATGCTCCGGCTGACCTTATTCTTTACTGGTGACCAGTTCAGTATGCGCCAATCAGAAATGCTAATGATATTTCTTGTAACACTTAAATTCAGAATAAGATCTATGTTGTTTTATACAACCGTTTATTTAATTGCCACTGTTTTGGTTGGGCATCATTTGCAACATTCTACCCGCAAAACGGTCGAAATTAGTGCTTAATGCATCTACTTGTGAACGTATTGCAGACGTCTCGTTTTTATTATCAGTTATAGCCTTTTCAATTGATTCAAACTTTGCTTTTGTAAAGGTCTCTTCCTCTTGTCTTTGCGTAGATGTCTGAAAGGCCATGATGTGGCTGTTAGTAAGACCGAACTCTTTGAGAACTGCATGCAACGGCGTAGCGAGAATCCTGCCAGTTGATGACTTACCAATGAGAAGTCCAAGAGCTCTTAGGTCATTTCTGCTTCCACCATAAGAGACCAGAACAACAGCACCAGAATCCCCGTGATCCGCGAAAATTTGGCCTTCTAAGCTGCTCGATATTTCAATTTGCGCATGCAGCTCCCACTTATTAACATTTTCTGCAAGCAACTTAGCATACCTGACGCTTGTACCAACAATATGGAGTAGCCCACGTGTTGCACCAGTAACTGCGCCAAATTTTAAGATTTCGACTGCATTGTTGTCCTTCAAAAAATTGGGATCGCATACTTTACCAGAGATATATTTCAAATTCTGTACTGCATCTTCATCCACATCTACTTCCATATGTGAGTCATCTTCTTTAACGATAGCTTAGAAAAAGAAAAGTCAAATTACAAATACACATCGCCCTTCTATTACGGCATTACTGTGACAAAAATAAAGTAGGTAAATTAGATATGTCAATAAAGAATCTGGCTCGGTATGTATGGCAATCATTGCATAGCATGGAATTGATATATTCGTTAATGGAACGCCGAATGTACATAAACTCAAATATTTGAAGAGCTCTTCACATATTTAGAGAGCTCTTCAAATAATTAGAGAGCTCTCCAATTGAATTAATGATATCATCAATTAAATTGGAGAGCTCTCTAATTGATTTGAAGACCTCTCTAATTCAATTGAAGATATCTCCAAATCAACAATTCATTTGTTGCTCTCACTAATTGAATTAGAGAGCTCTCCAAATCAATTGGAGATATCTTTAATTCAATTAGAGAGAGCAACAAATGAATTGGAGATATCTCCAATGCTTCCAAATTAAACATATCCATAATTGATTTGGAGATATCTCCAATTGAATTGCAGAGCTCTCCAATTGATTTGGAGATATCTTCAATAAAGTTGATTTGGAGATATCTTCAATTGAATTAGAGAGCTCTCCAATTCAATTGACGAGCTCTTCAATTGAATTAATGATATCATCAATTCAATTGGAGAGCTCTCTAAATATTTGAAGAGCTCTTCAAATATTTGAGTTTATGTAGATTTGGCGTTCCATACATAGTACTGAAACATGCAATCAATGAGCATGTTATTTTCACTGTTGTTTACAATTAGATTCTTGTAAAGAGAAAGTATTGGATGTCATAAACGAATTTGGAATGCTCTACGAAAACATAATGGGTATTTTACTTAGTTCAGATGAATAAGACAGAAAGTACGACCACCATCAAAAGGTCTTTGAAAATCTTCGTTAATAAAAGTACGAGGCCGTTTTAAAATATTTCGGTTCAAATGTTCATGGTGTGACACTCTACCTAGATTGTTAGCTCCACTGGCTGAAAGCCAGTTGAGCTTATGTCATGGCGAATTGTCCGTCGTGCGTGCGTCTGTGCGTCTGTGCGTCCGTACGTCTGTGCGTCTGTGCGTGCGTTAACTTTTTCCTTTAAACCACTTCTTCTCCCTAACCACTTTGCCAATTTGGTTGAAACTTCATAGGAAGCATCCTCTCAATGTCCTCTCTTAAATTCCTTCTTTTTATTTGATCCATCCATAATTCTGGTTTCCATGGCAACCAAAAGAAAAAAATAGTGAAAACTTAAAAAATCATCTTCTCCGAAAGTGTCAGGCCGATTTTCAAATAATTTTGTAGAAATGTTCCTTGGGTGACCCTTTATTAGATTCCTTCAAGAAATGTTTATTGTCTAAAAAACATGGCCGCCAGGGGGCAGGGCTATTTTGCCTTATATAGCTATAGTGAAAACTTAAAAAATCTTCTTCTCCGAAAGTGTTCAGCCGATTTTTAAATAATTTTGTAGAAATGTTCATTGGGTGACCCTCTATCAGATTCCTTCAAGCCATGTTGATTGGTCGAAAGACATGGCTGCCAGAGGGCGGGGCTATTTTGCCTTATATGACCATAGTAAACACTTAAAAAATCTTCTCCTCCGAAAGTGTTTGGCTGATATTCAAATATTTTGTAGAAATGTTCCTAGGCTTACCCTCTATCAGATTCCTTCAAGCCATGTTGATTGGTTGAAAAATATGGCTGCCAGGGGGTGGGGCTATTTTGCCTTATATGGCTATAGTGAAAACTTAAAATATCCTCTTCTCCGAAAGTGTCAGGCCGATTTTCAAATCATTTTGCAAAAACATTTCTTGGGTGACACTCTACAAGATTCCTTTAAGCCATGGTGGTTGGTAAAAAAAATAGCCTCCAGGGGGCAGGGCTGTTTGGAGATTTTATTTTTGCCTTATGGCCGTGGAGCGATACTGGTCCACTTTGGCCTCTTGTTCAAATAGTTTCGATGTGTACAAAAACGTGCCCACCAGGGTGCCTTGCTTTTTGTCTTTAAATATATATTAATATATATAATTAAAACTTTAGAAATCTTTTTTTGACAGAGTACTAGTTCGATTTTCTATCAAGGTTGTTCAAACTATTCTGATTCGTTGATTCTGTAGCTTTATTAAATAATTAGAGCGATACAGGACCATCATTGTCATCTCGTTGATTTTTGTATCGCCTGTCTGTCAGACAGAAATACATTTACTGATCACCTCCCCGTCATATGTCTGTCCTTCCGTCCGGATTTGGGTCTTACGTGGTGAGAGGTGTGACCTAAGACAGTAGGTACGAATCAATTAATTGCGCTACGACTAAACCATATCTTTTTTTTTATTCTGTATGGATGTACTACCTAAAGGATGAACTGTAGGGATGGCCGTCTGTCTTGTTTTGCATAATATATTATAAATTTGTTTCTGACAAGACATGGGACACGGCTTTAGTCTTCTTAATTTTGGAGCTGTCTTTATTTTTTTATTTTTTTTACTTGGTTATTGTCTTAGAAATTTTCCAACATATAATTTTCAAACGTAGTTTGTAGGCAGATTATTACCTGCAACTATGTATAACAAAAGAATCATACCTGCAGCATGCTCATGTTTGCAAATCGCAGATGTGCTGTACACAAGCAGTTAAGATTCGTACATGACTATATATTAATGGCATTGTGTGTAAATTTTGTTCGGACACTTTCTCACCTGTCATCCAACTTTCAAAGGCGTCGAAATATGTTCCATGAAACGCTCATGTTGGCTCGTGAATCCCTGATTTTTGGCTCGTTAATGCTTGTATGTTTACGTTCATACTTTTCGTCATGGCCAACCGGTTGTAAGCATGACCATAATATTTAAACGAGCGATTGAACCCGATATCCAATACAAAGAATGTACACCATAGGCTAGATAGAGTTGATTTCATGTTAAGATTAACTGTGGACATAGCACTTACCTGATTCTGGAAATTCTCCTGAATTAGGCAATCTTTTCTCGTCTTGTATTAATATAGCAGCTGCATCGATGCCAGGAACATCTCCTCCTCCATTGCTGTATTTGAAATAATGAACAGAACCAAACGGTGTATGTTTCAATACAGATCTTGATCCAGCAGGGTTTGGTTGATAGACATGTATGGGATCCTGACCAGCAGATGTCATCGACGGCAATGTTGTGTTATCTACAGGAGGACCAACCAAAACGTGTGCAGCTGTCAAACAATAAGTGTTGCCTTCATGTTTCAGAAATGGACCAATGGTTCCACTGCCCTTACTACCTGTAATTTCGCATCCCATCTTAAGATGTGTATGTCTTTCACCAGCATGTGACAGGAACTCGAATCCTCCTTCTCTTATATCTGTAGGTATTTCATCCAACTTGTTGGGCAAAAGCTCCTCCGTTAAGGGAATAAATCCTTTAACTCTAACATAAAGTACTACACACAATGTCTTTGTTAGGCTTTCATTTCCATAGTTCTTTGATTTAAAATGACTTGCTGATATCATTTGTAAATTGCTATGTTTTTCCATCAGTGGCTTGGAATGTTTTTCTAGACATGTTCGTAGCCTATTTGCTTCCTCTAAAGTGAACTGTAAGTTTTCCCTGACTTCTCTATCAACTATGTCTCTTCCATCTGACGAATATTGTCCTATTACTCTCTTTACTACTTTAACTTCTAAATCAGCAAAATGTAAATCTGTTTGAGGCTGTTTCACGTAAACTATGAAAGTTACATCATCTTCATCCGGGGATTCATATGCAGGTTCCACTCTAACAATTTGATCATCTCGATTTAGTATCCTGCGACTCACGTCACGGCAAATTCGTGTCATGGCATCTGATTCTTTACCAAACACTTGAATTGCATGGCTTATTTGGCTTGAATTTGGCAATTTCCTGGCTTTCAATAGTTCTCTCATGGCTTCCTCATCTTTTTCTGTTATCGCATCATCCCATTGCTTAATGTTTTTTGTTCCGTCATTTGGTTTTCGGTTTTCTGATAAAGAAAAGGTTCAATTTGAGTTGTATAAGACTCAACGAATACTACTTAAATACGGATTTCAATACAATTTGATGCTATAAATCCACTAAGCAATTTTATTCATGTAACTCTAAACATATTTATAAACATAATAGTCTGCGCATTTGCTACTGTGATATTCATTTCCCTAAAAGATAAAATCACTAAGAGTACTGGTGGGACGGTTGTGCTGGTATTCGTAAATTACGGTCGGACAGGCGGTCACAATAGGTCACTGGAACAAATCAAATACCATATAATACCCAATCGTCATGCAATTTGGTCACAGAGGGTGTGTAGATCCCTTGAGATTAAATACAAGATCAACAGATCAGTTCCAAGGAAAACGTTATTGATACTATAGAAGTCACATTTTATAGCAATTAATCATATTAATTGGCCATTGGCTAAAAATGACTCAGAAGAAAATACATATGGTTAAAATCCAATTTAACTCCGAAATTTCGCTGCGAAAAAAATTCTCTGTGCTTAAATTATCAGAAAGTCACTGATCAGGATGAGACATTAATGACCGTTTATTACACACATCTTGCTAGTTAAGACTGTATGGCTACATCTTTCAATTATCCTTCAGAATTTAACACTTAAATCAACAACATGATGGCTACTTCCCTTGTGAGATTATCAACTCACCCATCGCACCAGCATTGCAAACTTGGCAATGGTAATAATTGAATCTAGTCTGAATGACTTAGTCAATTTAAAAGCACATGGGCATACTACAATTAAACTGCTTTTTCAAAACGACTAACCTCATTGGTAAATGAAGGCTTTCATATTTGAAAAACATCGCTGGTGTACATAAACACATGCCATCGCCTGTCTGACCTTCATTTACGAATACCAGCACAACATAGTATCTCCGAAAATCCGTTTATTAATTGTGTAGTTTGTTTACTATGGAACGGATGTCTGTCGACAACCATCCGTAAAAGCGGTATATTGCGGAATAAAATATGAGAAAAAGTATTTGTCCTTTACATTTGCAATTAGGTATTTCTTCCTTAGAGTTCTCTCTTTCTTTAGTATAAATTCACTTGACTTAATATGCCAAGAAACTCTTCCAGTCGTTTGTAGATAATTTTAAATGTATGCAGTCTGCAATGTTGACACATAGATTTATGATTTTGTGTTAATAATTGGCGAATATTTAATCGTTTTACCGTGCTTGGGAAGAGACTTGGAGTCATCACCTAATAAACCACCACCTCCAGCACCACATAAAAAAGATGAGAATATTAACTTTTATCCTGTCACGTGTAGCTATTTCGACCCGATAACAGGGTGCCGTATATTTATTTTGATATACGTCAGTTGGTCACGTGATAAGCTTGCGGGCACCTTCTATCCGGGACTACTTTGTTTAGCAAGCGTCGCTGTAAATTCCAACTTTAATCGATAAAAACAGCAAATATCGTCGATAAACTTCTCATTTGTGAATACAATATTCATGAAGATAGCTGTTTTTTGTGTTGTATTTTGTTAGAATTTTGAGAACTATTTCTTTCCGCGCATCTATCACGAATGGCTGCTGTTTATTTATGAAACATGACGTCACAATGAAAGGGATGCAATTCAGTAAGTTACATATTTTTAAAGCTGCCATAAAAATAAAAAATAAATGCCTTCGGCTCACCCGATAAATTACTCCGCCTTGCCAGATAAACTTTCTCAATCCACGGCACCAACCTATTATTCTCTATGTATCTAGCTAATGCAAGCATTGATAAATACTGGTAAATAAATCGTCGGCATTGTCACGTCCATAGGCAATGTGTATGAATTTCCCTGTACCATGTATGTAAAATTGTGTTAAACCAGAGGGCAAAGATGGCACTAAATCGATTACCTGAGTGATAGTATGGTAGCAAACATTTAACTGCAAATATCTAGGTTAATGTTAATTTTTCCTTTACGGATGGCAACATTCTGCCTTTCAACCAACAGTTATTGTAGAGGGTCACTCATGGAACATTTCTATCAAATTATCTTGGAAATGGACGAGCGGATTTTGGAGGAGAAGAATGTTAAAATGTGGGCATTTGTCTCACTTTGTGATGACACAGTAACTAAAGTTCTACACAGAACGTATGTATTTGATCAATTTTAAAAGAGGACCAACAAAGTAACATTCCGGTAATTGGTCCAATCGAATTGTAGAAGTTGTCATTTGAAGCAAAGTTAATTTAACCCGTTTTGTGATGACTTCTGGTTTCTTTGACTTCATATCCAACAAATTAGAGCAGAGGACCTATGAAGAAAGATGTATATGCAATTATCTTTAAATCAGGCAAGCACTTTAATTATAAAAGAATGTTTAAATTTTGTCATTTTGCCCCTTTGCCTGGCTGCCATGTTTTTCAACCACTCAATTTGACATGATTATTTTTTTCATACAGGGTCACCCAGGAATCATTTCTACCAAATTATATTGGAATCTGACAATAAGATTCAAAGAAGAAACATTTTAAGTTTGAACATTTTGCCCCCTTTCTGATGCCACAGCAATCAAAGTTCTCCTTACTAGTTAAGACTGTGTGATTAACACTTTCAAGTATGTAACATCCTGCAGACTTTAACACTTAAATCAACAACATGATGGCTACTTCTCTTGTGACATTATCAACTCACCCATCGCACCATCATTGCAAACTTGACAATGGTTATAATGGAATCTGGTCTGAATGACATAGTCAATTTAAAAGCACATGGGCATACTACAATTAAACTGCTTTTTCAAAACAACTAAACTCATTGGTAAGGAAGGCATTCATATTTGACAAACATCGCTGGTGTACATACACATGCAATCGCCTGTCTGACCTTCATTTACGAATACCAGCACAACCGTCCCAACAGTACGTTCAGCGCTTTGGTCAGATCATTTGTTTGGCGTGAAATTACTCCGCTTATAACTATTTGTTACGGCGGAGCTGCCGTTGTTATTAGGAACGTAGTATATCCGAAAATCCGTTTATCAATTGTGTAGTTTGTTTACTCTGGAACGGATGTCTGTCGTCAACCATCCCTAAAAGCGGTATATTGCAGAATAAAATATCAGAAAGAGAATTTTTCCTTTACATTTACAATAAGGTACTTCTTCCTTAGTGTTCACTTTTTCTTTAGTATAAAATTCACTTGACTTGATATGCCAAGAAACTCTTTCAGTCGTTTGTAGATAACTTTTAAATGTATTCAGTCTGGAATGTTGACAAAGAGATTTATGTATTTGTGTTAATGATTGGCGAATATTTAATTGGGTTACCATGCTTGGGAAGAGAGTCACCTGGTGAACTACTACCTCCAGCACCACTTAAACGAGAGAATACCAACGTGTAGCTAGCAAATGCAAGCATTGATTAATACTGGTAAATAAATCGACGGCATTGTCACGTCCAAAGGCAATGTGTATGAATTTCCCTGTACCATGTATGTAAAATTGTTTTTAAACCAGAGGGCCAAGATGGCCCTAAATCAGTTACCTGAGTATGGTAGCAAACATTTAACTGCAAATATCTAGGAAAATGTTATTTTCCCCTTTTCTAATTTGTTGTCATTTGAAGCCAAAAGTTAATTTAATCCCTTGTGTTGATGACTTCTGGTTTCTTCGATTTTATACCCAACAAATTAGAGCAGAGAACCTGTGAAGTAATATTTCTATGCAATCATCTTAAAATAAGGCAAGCACTTCAATTATAAAAGAATGGATACATTTTGTAATTTTGCCCCTTTTCTGATGCGGCCTGTCTGCCATGTTTTTCATAGAGGTTCACGCGAGAATAATTTCTACCAAATTATATTGGAATCTGACAAGAAGATTCAGAGGACAAGAATTTTAAGTTTCGACATTTTGCCCCCTTTGTGATGCCGCTGCAACCAAAGTTGTCTATGGAATTTAAATGTTTGAACAATTTTTAATGAAGACTACCGAAGGAACATTCCTGTTAAGTTTGGTTGAAATTGGTACTGTGGGTTAGGAGGAGATGATGCTTAAAGCTAAAATGTTACGACGAACGACGGGCGAAGGACAGAGAGTTATCAGAATAAATCACATTGAGCCTTCGGCTCAGGTGATCTAAAACAGGTTAGTGAACAATCATTGATATTCCTAAGTTTTAATTGGATGAAAAGAACATTGATGGCCCTGGAGTAATGCAATGTGATTTGACATGCCAACCACATTAACTCATGTTGCGGTCAGGTAAGCTAAAACAAGAGGACCAGTATAATTCCACTACCAGAAAGCGAAATAACCCACACCCTAGGTTATCATTGAGGCCATGCTTTTTTTGCTAATCAATATGGCTAGAATTAATTTGTAAATTGGCCAGATACTATCAAAAAAGAAGATTTTTAAAGTTTTCACTCTTAACCATATAATGCAGAACAACCCAGCCCCTGACGACCATGATTTTCGACCAATCAACATGGCCTGATTAAATCTGTAAAGGTTTACCCTAGAAACACACTAGGAACCTTTCTACAAAGATTATTTGGAAATTAGTGATACGCTTTCAGAGAAAACGATTTTTAGTTTTCATTATATACCTATATAAAACAAATGTTTTTCGACGAATCAACATGGCTTGAAGTAATTCGGTAGAAGGTGACCCAATGAATGTTCTGCATAATTATTTACAAATCTTCCAGAAAACTTTCAGAGATGAAAATTTGTAAGGTTTTCACTAAAACCATAGGAGACAAAACAGCCTCGCACTATTGCGGCCATATGTTACGAACAATTAACATGATATGATAGAATCTGATAGAAGGTCACCGAATGAACTTTTCTGCAAACTTATTTGAAAATCAGTCAAACGATCTTGGAGGAGAACATCTGCCATGGAACCCAGAAGTATGCATGGATAAACAAAAATAGGTAGGAATGTTAGTGAGATGAATCAAAGGAATAGTTATGTGAAGTTTCATCAAAATAGACCCACTGGTTGCAGAGGAGAAAATGTTGACGCACGACAGACGGCATAAGACGAACGCTGGAGCGTTCGTAAAGGGCGATCACAATAAGTCAGATTGAGCACTTCGTACTCTAGTAAGCTACAAATATTTCTAGAGGAAATTATTAAACAAAATAATACCTACTCGGTTAAGGCATGTAAACAATGAATCTGATATGTGTTTTCTAGCGTGCAATTACACTCGTTATCTGTTTTAACACGAGTTAAACTAGTCTGGTTCCCGACTTCATATGATAGTAATAAGCGGAAAGAACTCCAGACTAGAGGTAAACTAGCACTACGGGTTAACCGACATTTGGCATTAGTTACCTGAAATACGTTGTTATAGTAGGCTTACATTGGCATCTCGATATACGTCGTTATATCTTCAACGTCATAATTAGTACTATGGGTTGGCGCAAATTAAAAAAAGAAAATGCACCGTCAGAATCATATGCGTTGCTGGCACTGATGACATTCCGAAATAAAAGGTACAATGGCAAATATATGATTTGTATAGCCTCCACGCGAGCCATTAATTTTGACAAATAAAACAGAATATGATTGATGTCATACTATCTTTTAGATAGGAAAGTGTTGCCATGCCTTCGTCCAGAATAACCTTAAATATTACAGTACATAACAGTGTTGCAATAAAAGAAAAAAACATTTACGAATACTTTACCTGATGTGAGGCTTTCAATCATTTGAATGATAGCACTCATTGTGTATTTCCCACTCTCATATACTAAGACAAAAACCTGTTGATGCCATACTATTTTTAGATATGAAAGTGTTAAAATGTCTTTGACTAGAATATCATAAGATATTCAATACACCATGTACAGTTTGTAAATAAAAAAAAGTATTACAGAACACTCCACTACACTACACTACACTACACTATAGTGCAATACAGTACACTATAGTGCAATACAGTTCACTATAATGGAGATATGAGAAAATCATTCAACTCTTTATCTGATAATATGGCATATGAATGTAAATATTTATATTTTGTTTTCCATTCTTATAGACTACAACAACAACCCGATGATAGCATACTATGTGTAAGACAGGAAAGTGCTGACATGCTTATGTTCGGAACATTCTAAACTATTCCAATTCATATAAACATTATTGTAAACTCGTTCATGTGGCCATAACTCGGAGTCAAACTCTTCTTCAAAACACATGAGAAATATATTCAAGCAGAGATGCGTATGTGAAAAGGGACACTTATACTGCTTTGCTTCTAAGCTAGCTGTGGAGCATCGTACTTTTGACTTCGGAGTCAAGGTAGGTTAGATCTTTAAGGAATGTTAAGAAGTCATGAAACACAATAGAGGAAGAATGTCAAATAAAGGTGAAAGGAAGCTTATGATAAGGAGCATATTCAAGTTCTGAAATATTTATAATAATTTGTTCTCGTTGACCTTTGTTGTGAGTATTTAAAACCTCAGGGAGTACCCTTCACTTAGGGTTAGCTAATAAGAGAGATATTGTGGAACCAATGTTCGCTTCCTAAATATGTAGCCAGTTACTATATATTGACCACGTCACACGAATATAGGCATGCATGTACTCATGACAGGATCTTCCCTGTTCAACATCAAATCGTTGAAGCACATTTAATTACAATTCTCACCTTGCATGTTTTCACGGTTTGGATAAGGCAGCTTCATTTTTTTTGTAGCAGGCTCTGAAATTATATTATAGCACATATATCAAAACACAGGTAATATATAATTATTTTGATTCCGACATATATAGCTAAGTTAGATACATTTAAATCACATCCGGATATGAATAGCTAATCTGATTTTTTAACTTAACATAGATATAATGTCCATATAAAAAGCAAACCTGGGTCCGTTGATTTAAGTCTTTCAATTATTATTGTGCCCATTAAAACCGGTACCACGTACCGATATAAATACATGTAGCTAAATCAGATTTCTGAATTTGCCTTGGAAAGCACCTTATAGAGATATTCAATCTAGATCTGTGTTCATGTATTTACGTAATAAAAGCTTGCGTTGTTTCATTAATATAAAAACGTACCGATATTTATATATAGTGTAATTATGATGTTTTAGCTATAGCAAAATTTGCCATTATATCTCAAAAATGAATATTCAATATACATATAAATCAGAATGAAGCAATATTTATTGATGCTTTGCCACTTTATTCACATCTTTTTGTCGTATCCGAGTATGTATCTAAAGGCTGATTCATGCATAGCTCATGCACGAGAGGTGTGGACACAATACTCATTTTAGCAGACACGTTACTGTAACATACAACAGCTGCGTTTGTACTTTAACGCGCCACAGTTAGTCAATTTCGTATTAAAACTCCCATTCAATGTTATTTAGCGTAAAGCTCTCATTTCGATAAACATTGATTTATCAAATATGTTGCATATAACTAGCTATCATGGAATTGTATGACATGAAGTTAAATTCATCAAAGTGAAATATTCTGTGAAATATATAGTTATCGAAGAAATTAAATTAACAGTTGTGTATTAAACACACACAATTATTTGCATCGACTCACCTCCTTTCCTTTTGTAAACATGAACTGCCTTATCGGGCTTACTGGTATTTGTCTCTCTTGACTTTTTTAATATCTTTATGTCATCTCTTATTTCATCGAGTTTACCATTTATTGTACTAAGCGAGTCTTTAACACTCTCTACATATCGTCCAGGCGGTGGAACTGACATTTGTTCCACATCTTCAATTATGTCTGTTATTTCCTGTAAATAACTAAATTACTTTCCTTGATAAAATTACGTGTAATCTATTCTATCATTACTCCCAATTGTATTTGTTTTGGAAATATTCACGGATTTTGTCTACTAACAAAATATTTTAAATCAGTTCCATTAACAGTCTATGAATATTTTATTTTCATTATACCTTTGTAAATTACTCATCATGGGCAATGTGTTTTTGCCTCATGCTAACAAAACGTTTTTGTCCGGTTAACATGCATGACGTGATTTAAAGAATTACGTCACCGTTATAATTCAACTTTCCAAACGGCATTTACAACAAAAGTTCGTGACTTTCAACAGCCAAAAATAATTCTGGAAGTTTAGAGTGATTTACCGTGTGATTAATCACGCTAAATTCCCTCTTTTTGTATAGAAGAGAAATTGTCAATAGTGTTAGAATGATTATTTGAAGTCAAGTTTGTGCGCTTTATTGGTGGCGAGTATCAATACACTCACGTATAAAAGCACAGTTTAACATTTTGAAATGACTCATATTCTAAAATTTATCACGAATTTGCCATTGTCTATACATAATCATAGACAACACATATTTGTTTGTATAGCTAGTCATTTGCTGCTGTGTTTTATCTTCATTCTCTGTATTAATTAAAGAACATTTATGAAATAAATGTGATAAATGAGACGAATCTTTTAAACATTGTGACCAATGAGCAATTTCTCCTTTCACCACTATTATCACATTTATCACATTTTTTCCATAAATGTTCTTTAATTAATACAGAGTTTCCATGTTTTTGCTCAAATGTTTTCAAAGTCGTCTGCTACCGATTTATTGTCTGTATGAAAGGGTTAAACGATGTTATATGTAGTCTTTCAAGCTCCTATTGTTTTACTTACAAACCTGTAATTCTTTTTCAATTTAGTCTTGACCTCAAATTATCAATTGAATAGAACCGCAAGTGGTATTGTATTACTTAGTTTTGCCTTCAAGAAATTAAATGAAAAGTATCCCTATAAATCCTCATCTATGTTTTATATCTTAAATAATTGACGTTACCTCGGTGTGTCAGTTCGATCCACTGACCGAGGTACTTTTTCCATCAGACGCTTAGACACATCTTCATTGGCATTGTCCATTTCTCGTCTATCTGTAATAAATAGCATAATAATGCACTTATGCATTTACTGAGACTGCAAATTTAATTAAATAGCAATGTTTTAAAGTCAATTAATAAAGTATATTGAAGAAGTATAGCTATATTCACTCGTTGCCATCACAATTTGCCGTTATAAACATAATAAGACGAATTTTGTAATGACTTGATAAGCCTCGGTGATGTATTGGTAAAGCGTCTGACTCAGGTGCGTGAGGTCGCTGGTCCGATCCACGGTCGGGTCATACCAGATTTTACACTTGAAGGCAATA